>CAWKYE010000045.1:0-167743 GCA_963853835.1 Calendula officinalis | reverse complement strand
GAGTGCAATTTGGATGCTAAAGCCGAGATAGGGAAGCTTAGTAATGTCTTAGGTATTTTGTTCTTTATTGTTAAAAGATTGTTTTATAATCTTAGTTTTTTTGTTATACCTAGATTAGGTTTAGACATTGGCTATAGACTTATGCTTCTTTTGTTGGTCTTATTCCCAAAGCATGTGTTGGGAGGCCAAGTAGTTCTTTTTAAGATGTGGTAATTTTACCCATCTTTGCTTGTATTTTACTTTTTTTGTTTAGTCTTTGCCGGGCTTAGCCCTTTAGCAAAAAAAAACCCCACTAAGGCCATTGAACCATTATAACCACTACATGTCCATAACTCATATCGATGGCCCTTGAACCATTATAACTACTAGCCATGACCAATAGCCTATAGATATCCATTTTACAAGTACTAGGTGTCCATAACCCATAACCAAGGCCATTGAACCATTATAACCACTATATGTCCATAACTCATATCGATGACCCTTGAACCATTATAACTACTAGCCATGACCAATAGCCTACAAATATCCATTTTACAAGTAATAGGTGTCCATAACCCATAACCATGGTCCTTGAACCATTATAACCACTAAATGTCCATAACTGATACTGACGGCCCTTGAACCATTATAACTACTAGCCATGACCAATAGCCTATAGATATCCATTTTACAAGTAATAGGTGTCCATAACCCATAACCATGGTCCTTGAACCATTATAACCACTAGATGCCCATAACTGATACTGATGGCCCTTGAACCATTATAACTACTTGCCATGTGCAATATCCTACAGATATCCATTTTACAAGTAATAGGTGTCCATAACCCATAACCATGGTTCTTGAACCATTATAACCACATGATGTCCATAACTGATACTGATGGCCCTTGAACCATTGTAACTAGTAGCAATGATCGATAGCCTATAGATATCCATTTTACAAGTAATAGGTGTCCATAACCCATAACCAAGGCCGTTGAACCATTATAACCAGTACATCTCCATAACTCATATCAATGGCCCTTGAACCATTATAACTACTAGCCATGATCAATGGCCTATAGATATCCATTTTACAAGTAATAGGTGTCCATAACCCATAACCATGGTCCTTGAACCATTATAACCACTAGATGTCCATAACTGATATTGATGGCCCTTGAACCATTATAACTACTGGCCATGACCAATAGCCTATACATATACATTTTACAAGTAATAGGTGTCTATAACCCATAACCATGGCCCTTGAACCATTATAACCACTAGATGTCCATAACTCATACCGATGGCCCTTGAACCATTATTACTACTAGCCATGACCAATAGCTTATACATATCCATTTTACAAGTAATAGGTGTCCATAACCCATAACCATGGCCCTTGAACTATTATAACCACTAGATGTCCATAACTCATACCAATGGCCCTTGAACCATTATTACTACTAGCCATGACCAATAGCTTATCGATATCCATTTTACAAGTAATAGGTGTCCATAACCCATAACCATGGCCCGTGAACCATTATAACCACTAGATGTCCATAGCTCATACCGATGGCCCTTGAACAGTTATAACTACTAGGCGTGACCAATAGCCTATGGGTATGCACTTTACGAGTTATAGGTGTCCATAACCCATAACCAAGGCCATTGAACCATTATAACCACTATATGTCTATAACTGATATCGATGACCCTTGAACCATTATAACTACTAGCCATGACCAATAACCTATAGATATTCATTTTACAAGTAATAGGTGTCCATAACCCATAACCATGGTCCCTATAACCATTATAACCACTAGATGTCCATAACTGATACTGATGGCCCTTGAACCATTATAACTACTAGCCATGACCAATAGCCTATAGATATCCATTTTACAAGTACTAGGTGTCCATAACCCATAACCAAGGCCATTGAACCATTATAACCACTATATGTCCATAACTCATATCGATGACCCTTGAACCATTATAACTACTAGCCATGACCAATAGCCTAAAGATATCCATTTTACAAGTAATAGGTGTCCATAACCCATAACCATGGTCCTTGAACCATTATAACCACTAAATGTCCATAACTGATACTGACGGCCCTTGAACCATTATAACTACTAGCCATGACCAATAGCCTATAGATATCCATTTTACAAGTAATAGGCGTCCATAACCCATAACCATGGCCCTTGAACCATTATAATAAGAAGCCATGACCAACAGCCTATAGATATCCATTTTACAAGTAATAGGTGTCCATAACCCATAACCAAGGCCATTGAACCATTACAACCATTATATGTCCATAACTCATATCGATGACCCTTGAACCATTATAACTACTAGCCATGACCAATAGCTTATAGATATCCATTTTACAAGTAATAGGTGTCCATAACCCATAAGCATGGTCCTTGAACCAATATAACCACTAGATGTCCATAACTGATACTGATGGCCCTTGAACCATTATAACTACTAGCCATGACCAATAGCCTACAGATATCCATTTTACAAGTAATAGGTGTCCATAACCCATAACCATGGTTCTTGAACCATTATACCAACTAGATGTCCACAACTGATACTGATGGACCTTGAACCATTATAACCACTAGATGTCCATAACTGATACTGATGGCCCTTGAACCATTATAACTAGTAGCCATGACCGATAGCCTTTAGATATCCATTTTACAAGTAATAGGTGTCCATAACCCATAACCAAGGCCATTGAACCATTATAACCACTACATGTCCATAACTCATGTCGATGGCCCTTGAAACATTATAACTATTAGCCATGACTTATAGAAATCTATTTTACAAGTAATAGGTGTCCATAACCCATAACAATGGTCCTTGAACCATTATAACCACTAGATGTCCATAACTGATACTGATGGCCCTTGAACGATTATAACTACTAGCCATGCGCAATAGCCTATAGATATGCATTTTACAAGTAATAGGTGTGCATAACCCATACCCACGGCCCTTGAACAATTATAGCCACTAGATGCCCATAACTGATACCGATGGTCCTTGAACCATTATAACTACTAGCCATGACCAATAGCCTACAGATATCCATTTTACAAGTAATAGGTGTCCATAACCCATAACCATGGTCTTTGAACCATTATGACCACTAGACGTCCATAACTCATACCGATGGCCCTTGAACCATTATTACTAATAGCCATTACCAATAGCCTATCGATATCCATTTTACAAGTAATAGGTATCCATAACCCATAACCGTGGCCATTGAGCCATTATAACCACTAGATGTCCATAACTCATACCGCTGGCCCTTGAACCATTATAACTACTAACCATGACCAATAGCCTATAGATATGCATTTTACAAGTAATAGGTGTCCATAACCCATAACTAAGGCCATTGAACCATTATAACCACTACATGTCCATAACTCATATCGATGGCCCTTGAACCATTATAACTACTAGCCATGACCAATACCCTGTAGATATCCATTTTACAAGTAATAGGTGTCCATAACCCATAACCATGGTCCTTGAATCATTATAACCACTAGATGTCCATAACTGATACTGATGGCACTTGAACCATTATAACTACTAGCCATGTCCAATAGCCTACAGATATCCATTTTACAAGTAATAGGTGTCCATAACCCATTACCATGGTTCTTGAACCATTATAACCACTTGATGTCCATAACTGATAATGATGGTCCTTGAACCATTATAACTAGTAGCCATGACCAATAGCCTATATATATCCATTTTACAAGTAATAGGTGTCCATAACCCATAACCAAGGCCATTGAACCATTATAACCACTAGATGTTCATAACTGATACTGACGGCCCATGAACCATTATAGCTACTAGTCATGTCCAATAGCTTACAGATATCCATTATACAAGTAATAGGTGTCCATCACCCATAACCATGGTTCTTGAACCATTATAACCACTAGATGTCCATAACTGATACTGATGGCCCTTGAACCATTATAACTACTAGCCATGACCAATAGCCTACATATATCCATTTTACAAGTAATAGGTGTCCATAACCCATAACCATGGTTCTTGAACCATTATACCAACTAGATGTCCATAACTGATACTGATGGCCCTTGAACCATTATAACCACTAGATGTCCATAAGTGATACTGATGGCCCTTGAACCATTATAACTAGTAGCCATGACCGATAGCCTTTAGATATCCATTTTACAAGTAATAGGTGTCCATAACCCATAACCAAGGCCATTGAACCATTATAACCACAACATGTCCATAACTCATATCGATGGCCCTTGGACCATTATAACTACTAGCCATGCCCAATATCCTATAGATATCCATTTACAAGTAACAGGTGTCCGTAACCCATAACCATGGTCCTTGAACCATTATAACAACTAGATGTCCATAGCTGATACTGATGGCCCTTGAACCATTATAACTACTAGCTATGACCAATAGCCTACAGATGTCCATTTTACAAGTAATAGGTGTGCATCACCCATAACCATGGTCCTTGAACCATTATAACCACTAGACGTCCATAACTCATATCGATGGCCCTTGAACCATTATAACTACAAGCCATGACCAATAGCCTATATATCCATTTTACAAGTAATAGGTGTCCATAACCCATAACCATGTTCCTTGAACCATTATAACCAATAGATGTCCATAACTGATACTGACGGCCCTTGAACCATTATAACTACTAGCCATGTCCAATAGCCTACAGATATCCATGTTACAAGTATTAGGTGTCCATAACCCATAAACATGGTTCTTGAACCATTATAACCACTAGATGTCCATAACTGATACTGATGGCCCTTGAACCATTATAACTAGTAGCCATGACCGATAGCCTATAGATATCCATTTTACAAGTAATAGGTATCCATACCCCATAACCAAGGCCATTGAACCATTATAACCACTACATGTCCATAACTCATATCGATGGCCCTTGGCCCTTGGACCCTTAGATATCCATTTACAAGTAATAGGTGTGCATAACCCATAACCATGGTCCTTGAACCATTATAACCACTAGACGTCCATAACTCATATCGATGGCCTTGAACCATTATAACTACTAGCCATGACCAATAGCCTATATATATCCATTTTACAAGTAATAAGTGTCCATAATCCATAACCATGTTCCTTGAACCATTATAACCAATAGATGTCCATAACTGATACTGACGGCCCTTGAACCGTTATAACTACTAGCCATGTCCAGTAGCCTACAGATATCCATGTTACAAGTAATAGGTGTCCATAACCCATAACCATAGTTCTTGAACCATTATAACAACTAGATGTCCATAACTGATACTGATGGCCCTTGAACCATTATAACTAGTAGCCATGACCGATAGCCTATAGATACGCATTTTACAAGTAATAGGTGTCCATAACCCATAATCAAGGCCATTGAACCATTATAACCACTACATGTCCATAACTCATATCGATGGCCCCTGGACTATTTTAACTACTAGCCATGACCAATAGCCTATAGATTTCCATTTTCAAGTAATAGGTGTCCGTAACCCATAACCATGGTCCTTGAACCATTATAACAACTAGATGTCCATAACTGATACTGATGGCCCTTGAACCATTATAACTACTAGCCATGTCCAATAGCCTACAGATATCCATGTTACAAGTAATAGGTGTCCATAACCCATAACCATAGTTCTTGAACCATTATAACAACTAGACGTCCATAACTGATACTGATGGCCATTGAACCATTATAACTAGTAGCGATGACCGATAGCCTATAGATATGCATTTTACAAGTAATAGGTGTCCATAACCCATTATCAAGGCCATTGAACCATTATAACCACTACATGTCCATAACTCATATCGATGGCCCTTGGACCATTATAACTACTAGCCATGACCAATAGCCTATAGATTTCCATTTACAAGTAATTGGTGTCCGTAACCCATAACCATGGTCCTTGAACATTTATAACAACTAGATGTCCATAACTGATACTGATGCCCCTTGAACCATTATAACTACTAGCCATGACCAATAGCCTACAGATGTCCATTTTACAAGTAATAGGTGTCCATAACCCATAACCATGGTTCTTGAACCATTATAACAACTAGATGTCCATAACTGATTCTGATGGCCCTTGAACCATTATAACTAGTAGCCATGACCGATAGCCTACAGATGTCCATTTTACAAGTAATAGGTGTCCTTAACCCATAACCATGGTTCTTGAACCATTATAACAACTAGATGTCCATAACTGATACTGATGGCCCTTGAACCATTATAACCACTATATGTCCATAACTAATACTGATGGCCCTTGAACCATTATAACTACTAGCCATGACCAATAGCCTATAGATATCCATTTACAAGTAATAGGTGTCCGTAACCCATAACCATGGTCCTTGAACCATTATAACAACTAGATGTCCATAACTGATACTGATGGCCCTTGAACCATTATAACTAGTAGCCACGACCGATAGCCTATAGATATGCATTTTACAAGTAATAGGTGTGCATAACCCATAACCATGGTCCTTGAACCATTATAACCACTAGACGTCCATAACTCATATCGATGGCCCTTGAACCATTATAACTACTAGCCATGACCAATAGCCTATATATATCTATTTTACAAGTAATAAGTGTCCATAACCCATACCCATGGTCCTTGAACCATTATAACAACTAGATGTCCATAACTGATACTGATGGCCCATGAACCATTATAACTTCTAGCAATGACCAATAGCCTACAGATATCCATTTTACATGTAATAGGTGTCCATAACCCATAACCATGGTTCCTGAACCATTAAAACTATTAGATGTCTATAACTGATACTGATGTCCCTTGAACCATTATAACCACTAGATGTCCATAACTGATACTGATGGCCCTTGAACCATTATAACTAGTAGCCATGACCGATAGCCTATAGATATCCATTTTACAAGTAATAGGTGTCCATAACCCATAACCAAGGCCATTGAACCATTATAACCACTACATGTCCATAACTCATATCGATGGCCCCTGGACCATTATAACTACTAGCCATGACTTATTGATATCCATTTTACAAGTAATAGGTGTCCACAACCCATAACCATGGTTCTTGAACCATTATAACCACTTGATGTCCATAACTGATACTGATGGCCTTTGAACCATTATAACCACTAGTAGCCATGACCAATAGCCAATAGATATCAATTTTACAAGTATTAGGTATCCATAACCCATAACCAAGGCCATTGAACCATTATAACCAGTACATGTCCATAACTCATATCGATGGCCCTTGAACCATTTTAACTACTAGCCATGACCAATAGCTTATAGATATCCATTTTACACGTAATAGGTGTCCATAACCCATAACCATGGTCCTTGAACCATTATAACCTCTAGATGTCCATAACTGATACTGATGGCCCTTGAACCATTATAACTACTAGCCATGCGCAATAGCCTATAGATATCCATTTTACAAGTAATAGGTGTTCATAACCCATAACCAAGGCCATTGAACCATTATAACCACTACATGTCCATAACTCATATCGATGGCCCTTGAACCATTATAACTACTAGCCATGACTTATAGATATCCATTTTACATGTAATAGGTGTCCATAACCCATAACCATGGTCCTTGAACCATTATAACCACTTGATGTCCATAACTCATACTGATGGCCATAACTTGACTCATTGAACGAATTTAAAGAAGTGTCTGGGCTGGTTCCGAGCATC
Source organism: Calendula officinalis (assembly GCA_963853835.1). Classification (NCBI taxonomy): domain Eukaryota; kingdom Viridiplantae; phylum Streptophyta; class Magnoliopsida; order Asterales; family Asteraceae; genus Calendula; species Calendula officinalis. The sequence goes on along the minus strand of CAWKYE010000045.1, from coordinate 159,903 downwards.
CCTAAGAGCACGGTTTTCTTCTGCAATGTTCCAACTTTAATCCGCAATGATATTCTGCAGCTGATGCCGTTTGAGGAAGGTACCTTACCGGTTAAATATTTGGGCGTTCCGCTTATTTCATCTCGCCTAAAATATAGGGATTGCAAAATTCTTGTTGAAAAATTGGAGAAAAGAATTAATGATTGGAAGAACAAATTCCTCTCTTTTGCGGGAAGGCTGCAGCTTATCATGTCCGTTCTATCGAACATGCATACGTATTGGGCTTATGTGTTCATATTGCCTACCCGTGTCACAAATGAGCTGGAAAAACTAATGCGAGGGTTCCTTTGGTGCCAAGGTGACATGAAAAATGGAAAAGCAAAAGTGTCTTGGGAGGTAGTTTGTAAGCCTAAATGTGAGGGCGGGCTAGGTATTCGCAAAATGCAGGATTTTAACACTGCCCTTATGGCCTATCATATATGGAGCATTATTTCTAACAAAGAGTCGTTGTGGGTTAAATGGATACATTCTTATAAACTAAGAGGTCGGAGTTTATGGGACATTTCCAGCTCGGGTATTATGACTTGGACATGGAGGAAGCTTCTTCAAATCAGAAATAGTATTCGTCCCTTCTTATGGCATATTGTGCGGGACGGGAAATCTATATCTATATGGTTTGACAATTGGTGTGTGGATAGTCCACTAATGCAGTATCTAACACCTCGAGATGTTTATAGTGCAGGTTTTTCTTTGCAGGATAAGTTTCATAACCTTCTTGTGAACGGTAGCTGGATTTGGCCGAGTGACTGGTTTCAACGGTTTCCTACCATATCTCAAATTCCAGTTCCTCAAATTGTGACGGGAAGCAAAGATATCATTGTTTGGCGAGATGCAAGTGGGAATGATAAAACGTTTTCGGTATCCCTTGCGTGGAATTCTATCAGAACCAGAGACAATATTGTGCCATGGCAAATGGTCGTGTGGTTCGCTCACTGCATTCCCCGTCATGCCTTCCATATGTGGCTTGTCATCAATAACCGGCTAAAAACCCAAGACCTGCTGCGTCAGTGGGATATAAGCCCTGACATTGATGTTACCAGTTAAAAATGCCCTCTATGTGGTACGGTTCCTGACTCACATAGTCATTTGTTCTTTGAATGTTGCTACACTTCAGCTATTTGGTATAAGGTGCGGATGTTAGTGGGTATGGATGATATCCCGCCGGTTTTAGCTGATATTATTAACCATATTATTCCTATTTCCAGTGGTCGATCTGCAAAAAGTGTAATTTCACGTATTTTACTTGGTGCTACTACTTATCATATTTGGTTAGAACGTAATGCGAGACTGTTCAAAAAGAAGTCTAAACCCCACACGCAGGTGTATGAGGAGATTTTTTCTAATGTCCGGTTAAAGCTCATCACCTTGAAGTTTAAACAAGATTCAGCTCGTGTGCAACAATTGCTTGCTAGATGGAACCTTTCTACATATAGGGAGTAGTTTTTTTAGTTGGTGTGTCGGGTTGTAGTTTAAGCCGACTCTTGTTTTTGCTTGTTCTAAAGCTTGCTTGTTAGTTGTGCTTATGGGGTTGTCGTAAGCTTAGTTTGTTTTTGGCCGTCAAGCGTGTTGCTTGCAGTAATGTGGTTTTCTGCCACATTCCTTTTTTACATTGTGTTGGTATTTAATATATTTAGCCAGGGTGATCCCTTACCCAAAAAAAAAAAACTGATACTGATGGCCCTTGAACCATTATAACCACTAGTAGCCATGACCAATAGCATATAGATATCCATTTTACAAGTAATAGGTATCCATAACCCATAACCAAGGCCATTGAACCATTATAACCAGTACATGTCCATAACTCATATCGATGGCCCTTGAACCATTATAACTACTAGCCATGACCAATAGCTTATAGATATCCATTTTACAAGTAATAGGTGTGCATACCCCATAACCATGGTCCTTGAACCATTATAACCACTAGATGTCCATAACTGATACTGATGGCCCTCGAACCATTATAACTACTAGCCATGACCAATAGCCTACAAATATCCATTTTACAAGTAATAGGTGTCCATAACCCATAACCATGGTCCTTGAACCATTATAACAACTAGATGTCCATAACTGATACTGATGGCCCTTGAACCATTATAACTACTAGCCATGACCAATAGCCTACAAATATTTTTACAAGTAATAGGTGTCCAGAACCCATAACCAGTACATGTCCATAACTGATACTGATGGCCCTTGAACCATTAAAACTAGTAGCCATGACCGATAGCCTTTAGATATCCATTTTACAAGTAATAGGTGTCCATAACCCATAACCAAGGCCATTGAACCATTATAACCACTACATGTCCATAACTCATATCGATGGCCCTTGAACCATTATAACTACTAGCCATGACTTATAGATATCCATTTTACAAGTAATAGGTGTCCATAACCCATAACCATGTTCCTAAATAGATGTCCAAAACTGATACTGACGGCCCTTGAACCATTATAACTACTAGCCATGTCCAATAGCCTACAGATATCCATGTTACAAGTAATAGGTGTCCATAACCCATAACCATGGTTCTTGAACCATTATAACCACTAGATGTCCATAACTGATACTGATGGCCCTTGAACCATTATAACTAGTAGCCATGACCGATAGCCTATAGATATCCATTTTACAAGTAATAGGTGTCCATAACCCATAACCAAGGCCATTGAACCATTATAACCACTACATGTCCATAACTCATATCGATGGCCCTTGGCCCTTGGACCCTTAGAAATCCATTTACAAGTAATAGGTGTGCATAACCCGTAACCATGGTCCTTGAACCATTATAACCACTAGACGTCCATAACTCATATCGATGGCCCTTGAACCATTATAACTACTAGCCATGACCAATAGCCTATATATATCCATTTTACAAGTAATAGGTGTCCATAACCCATAACCATGTTCCTTGAACCATTATAACCAATAGATGTCCATAACTGATACTGACGGCCCTTGAACCATTATAACTACTAGCCATGTCCAATAGCCTACAGATATACATGTTACAAGTAATAGGTGTCCATAACCCATAACCATAGTTCTTGAACCATTATAACAACTAGATGTCCATAACTGATACTGATGGCCCTTGAACCATTATAACTAGTAGCCATGACCGATAGCCTGTAGATATGCATTTTACAAGTAATAGGTGTCCATAACCCATAATCAAGGCCATTGAACCATTATAACCACTACATGTCCATAACTCATATCGATGGCCCTTGGACCATTGTAACTACTAGCCATGACGAATAGCCTATAGATTTCCATTTAAAAGTAATAGGTGACCGTAACCCATAACCATGGTCCTTGATCCATTATAACAACTAGATGTCCATAACTGATACTGATGGCCCTTGAACCATTATAACTACTAGCCGTGTCCAATAGCCTACAGATATCCATGTTACAAGTAATAGGTGTCCATAACCCATAACCATTGTTCTTGAACCATTATAACAACTAGATGTCCATAACTGATACTGATGGCCCTTGAACCATTATAACTTGTAGCCATGACCGATAGCCTATAGATATGCATTTTACAAGTAATAGGTGTCCATAACCCATAATCAAGGCCATTGAACCATTATAACCACTACATGTCCATAACTCATATCGATGGCCCTTGGACCATTATAACTACTAGCCATGACCAATAGCCTATAGATTTCCATTTACAAGTAATAGGTGTCCGGAACCCATAACCATGGTCCTTGAACCATTATAACAACTAGATGTCCATAACTGATACTGATGGCCCTTGAACCATTATAACTACTAGCCATGACCAATAGCCTACAGATGTCCATTTTACAAGTAATAGGTGTCCATAACCCATAACCATGGTTCTTGAACCATTATAACAACTAGATGTCCATAACTGATTCTGATGGCCTTTGAACCATTATAACTAGTAGCCATGACCGATAGCCTACAGATGTCCATTTTACAAGTAATAGGTGTCCATAACCCATAACCATGGTTCTTGAACCATTATAACAACTAGATGTCCATAACTGATACTGATGGCCCATGAACCATTATAACTACTAGCCATGACCAATAGCCTACAGATGTCCATTTTACAAGTAATAGGTGTCCATAACCCATAACCATGGTTCTTGAACCATTATAACAACTAGATGTCCATAACTGATTCTGATGGCCTTTGAACCATTATAACTAGTAGCCATGACCGATAGCCTACAGATGTCCATTTTACAAGTAATAGGTGTCCATAACCCATAACCATGGTTCTTGAACCATTATAACCACTAAATGTCCATAACTAATACTGATGACCCTTGAACCATTATAACTACTAGCCATGACCAATAGCCTATAGATATCCATTTACAAGTAATAGGTGTCCGTAACCCATAACCATGGTCCTTGAACCATTATAACAACTAGATGTCCATAACTGATACTGATGGCCCTTGAACCATTATAACTAGTAGCCACGACCGATAGCCTATAATATGCATTTTACAAGTAATAGGTGTGCATAACCCATAACCATGGTCCTTGAACCATTATAACCACTAGACGTCCATAACTAATATCGATGGCCCTTGAACCATTATAACTACTAGCCATGACCAATAGCCTATATATATCCATTTTACAAGTAATAGGTGTCCGTAACCCATAACCATGGTCCTTGAACCATTATAACCACTAGATGTCCATAACTGATACTGATGGCCCTCGAACCATTATAACTACTAGCCATGACCAATAGCCTACAGATATCCATTTTACAAATAATAGGTGTCCATAACCCATAAACATGGTCGTTGAACCATTATAACAACTAGATGTCCATAACCGATACTGATGGCCCTTGAACCATTATAACTACTAGCCATGACCAATAGCCTACAAATATCCATTTTACAAGTAATAGGTGTCCAGAATCCATAACCAGTACATTTCCATAACTGATACTGATGGCCCTTGAACCATTAAAACTAGTAGCCATGACCGATAGCCTTTAGATATCCATTTTACAAGTAATAGGTGTCCATAACCCATAACCAAGGCCATTGAACCATTATAACCACTACATGTCCATAACTCATATCGATGGCCCTTGAACCATTATAACTACTAGCCTTGACTTATAGATATCCATTTTACAAGTAATAGGTGTCCATAACCCATAACCATGGTTCTTGAACCATTATAACCACTTGATGTCCATAACTGATACTGATGGCCCTTGAACCATTATAACTACCAGCCATGACCAATAGCCTATAGATATCCATTTTACAAGTAATAGGTGTCCATAATCCATAACCATGGTCCTTGAACCATTATAACCACTAGATGACCATATCTGATACTGATGGCCCTAGAACCATTATAACTACTAAATGTGCATAACTAATACTGATGGCCCTTGAACCATTATAACCACTAAATGTCCATAACTAATACTGATGGCCCTTGAACCATTATAACTAGTAGCCATGACCGATAGCCTATAGATATCCATTTTACAAATAATAGGTGTCCATAACCCATAACCAAGGCCATTGAACCATTATAACCACTACATGTCCATAAATCATATCGATGGCCCTTGAACCATTATAACTACTAGCCATGACTAATAGATATCCATTTTACATGTAATAGGTGTCCATAACCCATAACCATGGTCCTTGAACCAGTATAACCACTTGATGTCCATAACTGATACTGATGGCCCTTGAACCATTATAACCACTAGTAGCCATGACCAATAGCCTATAGATATCCATTTTACAAGTAATAGGTATCCATAACCCATAACCAAGGCCATTGAACCATTATAACCAGTACATGTCATTCGACGGCTGTTCTTCCAAATTTTCTTCTCTAATCTCACTCGATTTCCTAGTTTTATCTCCTGTAATCGTGGCTATTTCAAACAATTGCTTGATTATTGTGTGTGTACTATATACACACAAAGTTTCTGGCGATTGGAATCGGATTGAAGAATTCGTTCGATAAAACCCTACGTTCGCAAAACAACCCTGCGTTCGAAACCCTATGTTCGAATCCCGTCATTCTAAAGAACCCTACGTTCGTTTTGTTGAAGATTTGTTCAAAATCTGTTGAAGACTAAATCGCAAGAACCCTACGTTTGAACCTACGTTCGAATTAACAACCCTACGTTTTGATTTGTTGAAGTTTTGTCGAAGATCGGTTAGAAACTAAATGGCTGGTGATACACATGATACGGGGCAAAGACACTCTAACTTTGTGGCTAAACTGAAAAGCATAGATGGTAAGATTATTGGAAAAAGTGGGAAGGTTCTTCAACCCTGTAATGCAATGCGTGGCCAACCGGTGAGTCTTATGGTTTGGCGAGATGTAGTTCAAACACCCTGTATGGTTATTTTTTAGGGAAAAGGATTGCCTTCCCGATTGTAGAGTACTATGTCAAGAATGTATGGTCCAAATTTGGACTCAATCGGGTGATGATGAATGCAAAAGGGTTCTTCTTCTTTAAATTTGACTCACACAAAGGTTTGGAAGATGTTTTGGAAAACGGCCCTTGGATGATTAGGAATAACCCTATTATTTTAAAAAAATGGACTCCAAATACCACCTTAACAAAGGAAGACCTTACTAAAGTTCCGATTTGGGTTAAATTCCACGATGTTCCAATGGCTGCTTTTACAGCTGATGGTCTTAGTATGATTGCATCAAAGATTGGCACACCAAAAATGTTGGATGCCTACACAAGTACTATCTGTTCGGAATCCTGGGGTAGAAGTAACTTTGCTAGAGCTCTCTTTGAAATCAACTCTTCAGATGAACTTAGGTCCACACTGCTAGTGGCTATCCCGTCCCTTGAAGGATCTGATTACTCTAAAGAAGTGATTAGTCTTGAATATGAATGGAAACCTCCAAGATGTTCAATATGCAAAATATTTGGTCATAATATTGACTGCTGCCCTAAAAATATTAAACCCAAAGAGAAGGAAGTTGAACAAGATAACGATGGGTACCAGGTCGTGGGAAACAAAAACCGCATGCAACACATTAAACCTCGATCTAATTTTCAGTATAGACCAAAAGGGAGCACAAAGACTGATTCAGAAGTGGCTGGAAGCGCTAAACTTCCGAATACAAACAGTAATAGTGTAGATAATGATAAACATTATGTTACACCTATTGTTTGTGAAGATGTCCATAAGAAAAGAGATATTGGGAATAAATGTGCGACCAGTAATAGTGTAGAGAATGCTACACCTATTGATCGCAATGAGGTCGCGGATAATATCATCTTTGATTATGGAAAGGCGGACAGTAATATTGTAAATGGTACTCATATATACCATGTTACACCTATTGTCGGCCAACAAACAAATGAAAGCAGTAATAGTGTAGGTGATGTTGGGAACTCTCAACATCAGGCTAAACCTACTGTTTTTCGTAAGACAAATACATATGCAAATATTCCTACCTCAAATGGGTTTGATTCGTTAAGTGACCAGGAGGATGAAGTTGATGAAGTGGAAGGCAAGACTAACGATACATCAAGTTTTTTGGCGGGAACTTCTAAAAACAAGGGGGCAAGCACCCCCTATACGCATGGTCTTAATGTTTAGTCTTGCTTCCTGGAATATCAGGGGTTTGAACCGTTCCCCTAAACAAGAAGAGGTTCGTCAAATAGTACTAGATAACAACCTTAGTATTTGTGCAATTCTGGAATCTCATGTGAATGTTGTGGATGTTTATGATGTTTGTAAGAAAGTGTGTGCAAGTTGGAAATTGACCTCGAATGGGCATTTGTGTGATAAAGGTACCCGCATAATCCTTGGATGGGATGAGAGGATGTTAGATGTTATGACCCTAGTGTGACAACTCGATATTTCTGGTATGTAACTTCATTTCATTTCCAGAACTTTCCTTATTTAGAAAGTTTCTATTTTCATACATTTCTATTTCTGGCATCCTAACACACAACCAACTTATATAATTTTACACCACGCATTAGTGTGTGACCATTTTAGTCAACACAACATTTTTATTTACTTATGGTGACACTTTTGAGCCAAAACATTTCTAAAATCATAACTTTCTCGATAAAACAATAAACGTAACGTATTAAATAAAAGTGACTCGAATGCATCGAACCATGACCGACCACCTAAGTGGCCGGCCATGCACTTGCTCGTGACCATCTCCACACGGCCGAACCCCCTTTGGGGTGTAAGTAAACTTGTGTTGATCTTATCTTAATACTTGAACTTCTATCCATTATCTTTGAATGAGTCCTTGTTGGATTCAAACTCTAACTTTTACCTCCATATAAATACCACACTTAACCCCAAAACCCTAATTTTCCTTCCTTGCTCCCTTGTGCCGTCGAATTCATCACCATCATCATCATCTTCGTCGACTGCAAGCCACAAACCCGAGCACCCCTATTCGGTTCTTCTTGATTTTCGATCGCAAGGTTTGAAACTCGAACTTTCTTTGTTATTTGCTTCCTTGATTCGGTCCTATTACTCGAACCCGAGACCTAGGCCAAAGGCCAAGAGGTCTCGGCGCTTGCTTGATCTTGATCCCGACGTGCATGCTTGCATGCATGTCAAAGGATTTATTGTTTAGTCGATTGAGTGATTTGTTTTGCTCGTATGATTGTTAAGTTCCTAAACCGTTTGATTTGTTTGCCTATAATCCTAGATCTCGAACCTTGACATGTACAACCCTAGAACTAGAACCCTAGATTCGAACTATAACCGATCTAGACACACTAAACCGGACCTAGACTCGATCTAGACCAAACTAGAACCAAACCCTTAGGGTTTCGACCTAGCCGGCCAACCCTAACCGAATTAGCATCAAACCGAGCCTAGTTTGACCTAGATTGACCATGGTTGACCTTGGTTGACCGAATTGTATCTTAGCCTAAACCCTAGCCGAAATCTAGAGTTCCTAAGTTGACTTTTGTTGACTATTTCGACCTATGTTGACTTCTAGGATTGACCAATGTTGACCCATAAGTCAAACCGGATCAAGGCCGGTACTTGACCCAAACCATGGACCCAAACCCGAATACCCAATCGGGCCAAGGCCCGTACTTGGTCCATATCGATCTATCTTGGTCCATCGGGCCCAAACTTTAGTTGGCCCATTAGTATCCAAGCCCATTTGGACCAAAGCCCAATACATGGCCCAATCTAATTGGACCTAAGCCCAATAAGAGGCCTAAGTGGCCCAACCTAGTGGCCCAATAGGCCCAATCTAGGCCCAATAAGCCTAACCTAAGCCCATTTCATTTCATTTCATTTTATTTCATTTCATTTCGGCCAATTAAGGCCCAATGATCCAGGTTCATTCGATGTCACAAAACATAAAACATAACATTAATTGCATATCATTTAACTTATAATATAACTAGAATCGCCTGTATTAGCTTAGTCTAATTAGTAAGTTATATCATTTAGGAAGCTAGGAGTCTCTGAAGGATTCCTCTGTCCTAAGTACTGTGTCGCTAAGCTTTGCCAGGTGAGTCCACAGACCCCTTTTACTACTTTTACTGTTTTATAAACTTTGGGGTGGAAAACATAAACAACTGCTACTGTTTTACTATGACTGTACAACATTTACATTTTCATTATCGCGTTGGCATGACAAACAATTATTATACCGGACTAAGGTTTGCCAGCAATCATTGACTAGTGGATCTAGACCATGGATATGCAGATAGTACTATTGGCTGACACTCATCCTCCCATCGAACGTTAGATCATTACTTGGTTTATCCAAGACATCTCCGGGAGTGTATATCCATAAAAGAACGATAACATAATGGAGTTGAAGTGTTGATTGTGGACTTAGGGGTTGGTATATTAACTCAATAGACTATAGCTACCTGTTGGGGATAACAGTTCATGCGATGTCAAACATAACAATTTGTTCAACACCTTTTCATAAACATAACACGCAGTTGTAGATATTCTACAACTACACTAAACATTTCATACTTACTACTCATATCATATGAGTGTTGAACTTTATACTTTTCAGTCATAAACCATTTTCACAACAAACATTTTGAGTAGCAAAACGCTTTACTTTACTTTACTTTTACTTTAACCCTGTGGATTCACTCAACATTATTGTTGACCCTTTTACTATTTATGTTTTGCAGGTAATTAGGTGCAGTGGATTGGAGGATATGAGCATTGGGATTGTCGTGAGCCATGATTAAAACATTAAGTTTACGAACAATCATTTCATTTCAAAACAATTTCTATTTTAGGAAACATACTTATTTTGGTTACTCGTGGGCGTGAAACGGACACCCGAGCTGAAAGTTATGAATGTTTTAGTATATCACCTTTTGTCACGCAATCTTGGATATTGAAGAGTTCGGGCCGAAGAGGGATGTTCGGGCCGAAGTGGTGTTCGGGCCGAAGTGGGATGTTCGGGCCGAAGTGGTGTTTGGGCCGAAGTGGTGTTCGGGCCGAAGTTTGGTGTTCGGGCCGAGGATGATGTTTGGGCCGAGGTTGAAGTTCGGGCCGAAAACGAAGTTCGGGCCGGGAACAGTGAAGAGTTCGGGCCGAACTTATTCTTGGCAGTGACGAACGAACCAGCTATTTTGGTCACTCGTGGGCGTGAAACGGACACCCGAGCTGAAAGTTATGAATGTTTTAGTATAGCACCTTTTGTCACACAAACTTGGATATTGAAGAGTTCGGGCTGAAGAGGGATGTTCGGGCCGAAGTGGTGTTCGGGCCGAAGTGGGAAGTTCAGGCCGAGGTTGAAGTTCGTGCCGAAAATGAAGTTCGGGCCGGGAACAGTGAAGAGTTCGGGCCGAACTTGTTCTTGGCAGTGACGAACGAACGAGCTATTTTGGTTACTCGTGGGCGTGAAATGGACACCCGAGCTGAAAGTTATGAACGTTTTAGTATATCACCTTTTGTCACACAATCTTGGATATTGAAGAGTTCGGGCCGAAGAGGGATGTTCGGGCCGAAGTGGTGTTCGGGCCGAAGTGGTGTTCGGGCCGAGGATGATGTTCGGGCCGAGGTTGAAGTTCGTGCCGAGGTTGGAGTTCGTGCCGAGGTTGGAGTTCGGGCCGAGGTTGAAGTTCGGGCCGAGGTTGAAGTTCGGGCCGAAAATGAAGTTCGGGCCGGGAACAGTGAAGAGTTCGGGCCAAACTTATTCTTGGCAGTGACGAACGAACCAGCTATTTTGGTCACTTGTAGGCGTGAAACGAACACCCGAGCTGAAAGTTATGAATGTTTTAGTATAGCACCTTTTGTCACACAATCTTGGATATTGAAGAGTTCGGGCTGAAGAGGGATGTTCGGGCCGAAGTGGGATGTTCGGGCCGAATTGGTGTTCGGGCCGAAGTGGTGTTCGGGCCGAAGTTCGGTGTTCGGGCCGAGGATGATGTTCGGGCCGAGGTTGAAGTTCGGGCCGAGGTCGGAGTTCGGGCCGAGGTTGAAGAGCGGGCCGAGGTTGAAGTTCGTGCCGAAAATGAAGTTCGGGCCGGGAACAGTGAAGAGTTCGGGTCGAACTTGTTCTTGGCAGTGACGAACGAACGAGCTATTTTGGTTACTCGTGGGCGTGAAATGGACACCCGAGCTGAAAGTTATGAACGTTTTAGTATATCACCTTTTGTCACACAATCTTGGATATTGAAGATTTCGGGCCGAAGAGGGATGTTCGGGCCGAAGTGGTGTTCGGGCCGAAGTGGTGTTCGGGCCGAGGATGATGTTCGGGCCGAGGTTGAAGTTCGTGCCGAGGTTGGAGTTCGGGCCGAGGTTGAAGTTCGGGCCGAGGTTGAAGTTCGGGCCGAGGTTGAAGTTCGGGCCGGGAACAGTGAAGAGTTCGGGCCAAACTTATTCTTGGCAGTGACGAACGAACCAGCTATTTTGGTCACTTGTGGGCGTGAAACGGACACCCGAGCTGAAAGTTATGAATGTTTTAGTATAGCACCTTTTGTCACACAATCTTGGATATTGAAGAGTTCGGGCTGAAGAGGGATGTTCGGGCCGAAGTGGTGTTCGGGCCGAAGTGGGATGTTCGGGCCGAATTGGTGTTCGGGCCGAAGTGGTGTTCGGGCCGAAGTTCGGTGTTCGGGCCGAGGATGATGTTCGGGCCGAGGTTGAAGTTCGGGCCGAGGTCGGAGTTTGGGCCGAGGTTGAAGAGCGGGCCGAGGTTGAAGTTCGGGCCGAGGTTGAAGTTCGTGCCGAAAATGAAGTTTGGGCCGGGAACAGTGAAGAGTTCGGGTCGAACTTGTTCTTGGCATTGACGAACGAACGAGCTATTTTGGTTACTCGTGGGCGTGAAATGGACACCCGAGCTGAAAGTTATGAACGTTTTAGTATATCACCTTTTGTCACACAATCTTGGATATTGAAGATTTCGGGCCGAAGAGGGATGTTCGGGCCGAAGTGGTGTTCGGGCCGAAGTGGTGTTCGGGCCGAGGATGATGTTCGGGCCGAGGTTGAAGTTCGTGCCGAGGTTGGAGTTCGGGCCGAGGTTGAAGTTCGGGCCGAGGTTGAAGTTCGGGCCGAGGTTGAAGTTCGGGCCGGGAACAGTGAAGAGTTCGGGCCAAACTTATTCTTGGCAGTGACGAACGAACCAGCTATTTTTGTCACTCGTGGGCGTGAAACGGACACCCGAGCTGAAAGTTATGAATGTTTTAGTATAGCACCTTTTGTCACAAAATCTTGGATATTGAAGAGTTCGGGCTGAAGAGGGATGTTCGGGCCGAAGTGGTGTTCGGGCCGAAGTGGGATGTTCGTGCCGAATTCGTGTTCGGGCCGAAGTGGTGTTCGGGCCGAAGTTCGGTGTTCGGGCCGAGGATGATGTTCGGGCCGAGGTTGAAGTTCGGGCCGAGGTCGGAGTTCTGGCCGAGGTTGAAGAGCGGGCCGAGGTTGAAGTTCGGGCCGAGGTTGAAGTTCGTGCCGAAAATGAAGTTCGGGCCGGGAACAGTGAAGAGTTTGGGCCGAACTTGTTCTTGGCAGTGACGAACGAATGAGCTATTTTGGTTACTCGTGGGCGTGAAATGGACACCCGAGCTGAAAGTTATGAACGTTTTAGTATATCACCTTTTGTCACACAATCTTGGACATTGAAGAGTTCGGGCCGAAGAGGGATGTTAGGGCCGAAGTGGTGTTCGGGCCGAAGTGGTGTTCGGGCCGAGGATGATGTTCGGGCCGAGGTTGAAGTTCGTGCCGAGGTTGGAGTTCGGGCCGAGGTTGAAGTTCGGGCCGAGGTTGAAGTTCGGGCCGAAAATTAAGTTCGGGCCGGGAACAGTGAAGAGTTCGGGCCAAACTTATTCTTGGCAGTGACGAACGAACCAGCTATTTTGGTCACTCGTGGGCGTGAAACGGACACCCGAGCTGAAAGTTATGAATGTTTTAGTATAGCACCTTTTGTCACACAATCTTGGATATTGAAGAGTTCGGGCTGAAGAGGGATGTTCGGGCCGAAGTGGTGTTCGGGCCGAAGTGGGATGTTCGGGCCGAATTGGTGTTCGGGCCGAAGTGGTGTTCGGGCCGAAGTTCGGTGTTCGGGCCGAGGATGATGTTCGGGCCGAGGTTGAAGTTCGGGCCGAGGTCGGAGTTCGGGCCGAGGTTGAAGAGCGGGCCGAGGTTGAAGTTCGTGCCGAAAATGAAGTTCGGGCCGGGAACAGTGAAGAGTTCGGGCCGAACTTGTTCTTGGTAGTGACTAACGAACCAGCTATTTTGGTTACTCGTGGGCGTGAAACGGACACCCGAGCTGAAAGTTATGAATGTTTTAGTATATCACCTTTTGTCACACAATCTTGGATATTGAAGAGTTCGGGCCGAAGAGGGATGTTCGGGCCGAAGTGGTGTTCGGGCCGAAGTGGTGTTCGGGCCGAGGATGATGTTCGGGCCGAGGTTGAAGTTCGTGCCGAGGTTGGAGTTCGGGCCGAGGTTGAATTTCGGGCCGAGGTTGAAGTTCGGGCCGAAAATGAAGTTCGGGCCGAGAACAGTGAAGAGTTCGGGCCAAACTTATTCTTGGCAGTGACGAATGAACCAGCTATTTTGGTCACTCGTGGGCGTGAAACGGACACCCGAGCTGAAAGTTATGAATGTTTTAGTATAGCACCTTTTGTCACACAATCTTGGATATTGAAGAGTTCGGGCTGAAGAGGGATGTTCGGGCCGAAGTGGTGTTCGGGCCGAAGTGGGATGTTCGGGCCGAATTGGTGTTCGGGCCGAAGTGGTGTTCGGGCCGAAGTTCGGTGTTCGGGCCGAGGATGATGTTCGGGCCGAGGTTGAAGTTCGGGCCGAGGTCGGAGTTCGGGCCGAGGTTGAAGAGCGGGCCGAGGTTGAAGTTCGCGCCGAAAATGAAGTTCGGGCCGGGAACAGTGAAGAGTTCGGGCCGAACTTGTTCTTGGCAGTGACGAACGAACGAGCTATTTTGGTTACTCGTGGGCGTGAAATGGACACCCGAGCTGAAAGTTATGAACGTTTTAGTATATCACCTTTTGTCACACAATCTTGGATATTGAAGAGTTCGGGCCGAAGAGGGATGTTCGGGCCGAAGTGGTGTTCGGGCCGAAGTGGTGTTCGGGCCGAGGATGATGTTCGGGCCGAGGTTGAAGTTCGTGCCGAGGTTGGAGTTCGGGCCGAGGTTGAAGTTCGGGCCGAGGTTGAAGTTCGGGCCGAAAATGAAGTTCGGGCCGGGAACAGTGAAGAGTTCGGGCCAAACTTATTCTTGGCAGTGACGAACGAACCAGCTATTTTGGTCACTTGTGGGCGTGAAACGGACACCCGAGCTGAAAGTTATGAATGTTTTAGTATAGCACCTTTTGACATACAATCTTGGATATTGAAGAGTTCGGGCTGAAGAGGGATGTTCGGGCCGAAGTGGTGTTCGGGCCGAAGTGGGATGTTCGGGCCGAAGTGGTGTTCGGGCCGAAGTTCGGTGTTCGGGCCGAGGATGATGTTCGGGCCGAGGTTGAAGTTCGGGCCGAGGTCGGAGTTCTGGCCGAGGTTGAAGAGCGGGCCGAGGTTGAAGTTCGGGCCGAGGTTGAAGTTCGTGCCGAAAATGAAGTTCGGGCCGGGAACAGTGAAGAGTTCGGGCCGAACTTGTTCTTGGCAGTGACGAACGAACGAGCTATTTTGGTTACTCGTGGGCGTGAAATGGACACCCGAGCTGAAAGTTATGAACGTTTTAGTATATCACCTTTTGTCACACAATCTTGGATATTGAAGAGTTCGGGCCGAAGAGGGATGTTCGGGCCGAAGTGGTGTTCGGGCCGAGGATGATGTTCGGGCCGAGGTTGAAGTTCGTGCCGAGGTTGGAGTTCGGGCCGAGGTTGAAGTTCGGGCCGAAAATTAAGTTCGGGCCGGGAACAGTGAAGAGTTCGGGCCAAACTTATTCTTGGCAGTGACGAACGAACCAGCTATTTTGGTCACTCGTGGGCGTGAAACGGACACCCGAGCTGAAAGTTATGAATGTTTTAGTATAGCACCTTTTGTCACACAATCTTGGATATTGAAGAGTTCGGCCTGAAGAGGGATGTTCGGGCCGAAGTGGTGTTCGGGCCGAAGTGGGATGTTCGGGCCAAATTGGTGTTCGGGCCGAAGTGGTGTTCGGGCCGAAGTTCGGTGTTCGGGCCGAGGATGATGTTCGGGCCGAGGTTGAAGTTCGGGCCGAGGTCGGAGTTCGGGCCGAGGTTGAAGAGCGGGCCGAGGTTGAAGTTCGTGCCGAAAATGAAGTTCGGGCCGAACTTGTTCTTGGTAGTAACGAACGAACCAGCTATTTTGGTTACTCGTGGGCGTGAAACGGACACCCGAGCTGAAAGTTATGAATGTTTTAGTATATCACCTTTTGTCACACAATCTTGGATATTGAAAAGTTCGGGCCGAAGTGGGATGTTCGGGCCGAAGTGGTGTTCGGGCCGAAGTTCGGTGTTCGGGCCGAGGATAATGTTCGGGCCGAGGTTGAAGATCGGGCCGAGGTCGGAGTTCGGGCCGAGGTTGAAGTTCGGGCCGAGGTTGAAGTTCGGGCCGAAAATGAAGTTCGGGCCGGGAACAGTGAAGAGTTCGAGCCGAACTTGTTCTAGGCAGTGACGAACGAACCAGCTATTTTGGTCACTCGTGGGCGTGAAACGGACACCCGAGCTGAAAGTTATGAATGTTTTAGTATAGCACCTTTTGTCACACAATCTTGGATATTGAAGAGTTCGGGCTGAAGAGGGATGTTCGGGCCGAAGTGGTGTTCGGGCCGAAGTGGGATGTTCGGGCCAAATTGTGTTCGGGCCGAAGTGGTGTTCGGGCCGAAGTTCGGTGTTCGGGCCGAGGATGATGTTCAGGCCGAGGTTGAAGTTCGGGCCGAGGCGGAGTTCGGGCCGAGGTTGAAGAGCGGGCCGAGGTTGAAGTTCGGGCCGAGGTTGAAGTTCGTGCCGAAAATGAAGTTCGGGCCGGGAACAGTGAAGAGTTCGTGCCGAACTTGTTCTTGGCAGTGACGAACGAACGAGCTATTTTGGTTACTCGTGGGCGTGAAATGGACACCCGAGCTGAAAGTTATGAACGTTTTAGTATATCACCTTTTGTCACACAATCTTGGATATTGAAGAGTTCTGGCCGAAGAGGGATGTTCGGGCCGAAGTGGTGTTCGGGCCGAAGTGGTGTTCGGGCCGAGGATGATGTTCGGGCCGAGGTTGAAGTTCGTGCCGAGGTTGGGGTTCGGGCCGAGGTTGAAGTTCGGGCCGAAAATTAAGTTCGGGCCGGGAACAGTGAAGAGTTCGGGCCAAACTTATTCTTGGCAGTGACGAACGAACCAGCTATTTTGGTCACTCGTGGGCGTGAAACGGACACCCGAGCTGAAAGTTATGAATGTTTTAGTATAGCATCTTTTGTCACACAATCTTGGATATTGAAGAGTTCGGGCTGAAGAGGGATGTTCGGGCCGAAGTGGTGTTCGGGCCGAAGTGGTGTTCGGGCCGAAGTGGGATGTTCGGGCCAAATTGGTGTTCGGGCCGAAGTGGTGTTCGGGCCGAAGTTCGGTGTTCGGGCCGAGGATGATGTTCGGGCCGAGGTTGAAGTTCGGGCCGAGGTCGGAGTTCGGGCCGAGGTTGAAGAGCGGGCCGAGGTTGAAGTTCGTGCCGAAAATGAAGTTCGGGCCGAACTTGTTCTTGGTAGTAACGAACGAACCAGCTATTTTGGTTACTCGTGGGCGTGAAACGGACACCCGAGCTGAAAGTTATGAATGTTTTAGTATATCACCTTTTGTCACACAATCTTGGATATTGAAAAGTTCGGGCCGAAGTGGGATGTTCGGGCCGAAGTGGTGTTCGGGCCGAAGTTCGGTGTTCAGGCCGAGGATAATGTTCGGGCCGAGGTTGAAGTTCGGGCCGAGGTCGGAGTTCGGGCCGAGGTTGAAGTTCGGGCCGAGGTTGAAGTTCGGGCCGAAAATGAAGTTCGGGCCGGGAACAGTGAAGAGTTCGAGCCGAACTTGTTCTAGGCAGTGACGAACGAACCAGCTATTTTGGTCACTCGTGGGCGTGAAACGGACACCCGAGCTGAAAGTTATGAATGTTTTAGTATAGCACCTTTTGTCACACAATCTTGGATATTGAAGAGTTCGGGCTGAAGAGGGATGTTCGGGCCGAAGTGGTGTTCGGGCCGAAGTGGGATGTTCGGGCCGAAGTGGTGTTCGGGCCGAAGTTCGGTGTTCGGGCCGAGGTTGATGTTCGGGCCGAGGTTGAAGTTCGGGCCGAGGTCGGAGTTCGGGCCGAGGTTGAAGAGCGGGCCGAGGTTGAAGTTCGTGCAGAAAATGAAGTTCGGGCCGAACTTGTTCTTGGTAGTAACGAACGAACCAGCTATTTTGGTTACTCGTGGGCGGGAAACGGACACCCGAGCTGAAAGTTATGAATGTTTTAGTATATCACCTTTTGTCACACAATCTTGGATATTGAAAAGTTCGGGCCGAAGTGGGATGTTCGGGCCGAAGTGGTGTTCGGGCCGAAGTTCGGTGTTCGGGCCGAGGATGATGTTCGGGCCGAGGTTGAAGTTCGGGCCGAGGTCGGAGTTCGGGCCGAGGTTGAAGTTCGGGCCGAGGTTGAAGTTCGGGCCGAAAATGAAGTTCGGGCCGGGAACAGTGAAGAGTTCGAGCCGAACTTGTTCTTGGCAGTGACGAACGAACCAGCTATTTTGGTCACTCGTGGGCGTGAAACGGACACCCGAGCTGAAAGTTATGAATGTTTTAGTATAGCACCTTTTGTCACACAATCTTGGATATTGAAAAGTTCGGGCCGAAGAGGGATGTTCGGGCCGAAGTGGTGTTCGGGCCGAAGTGGGATGTTCGGGCCGAAGTGGTGTTCGGGCCGAAGTTCGGTGTTCGGGCCGAGGATGATGCTCGGGCCGAGGTTGAAGTTCGGGCCGAGGTCGGAGTTCGGGCCGAGGTTGTAGTTCGGGCCGAGGTTGAAGTTCGGGTCGGGAACAGTGAAGAGTTCGGGCCGAACTTGTTCTTGGCAGTGACGAACGAACCAACTATTTTGGTTACTCGTGGGCGTGAAACGGACACCCGAGCTGAAAGTTATGAATGTTTTATTATAGCACCTTTTGTCACACAATCTTGGATATTGAAGAGTTCGGGCCGAAGAGGGATGTTCGGGCCGAAGTGGTGTTCGGTCGGAAGTGAGATGTTCGGGCCGAAGTGGTGTTCGGGCCGAAGTTCGGTGTTCGGGCCGAGGATGATGTTCGGGCCGAGGTTGAAGTTCGGGTCGAGGTCGGAGTTTGGGCCGAGGTTGAAGTTCAGGCCGAGGTTGAAGTTCGGGCCGAAAATGAAGTTCGGGCCGGGAACAGTGAAGAGTTCGGGCTGAACTTGTTCTTGGTAGTGACGAACGAACCAGCTATTTTGGTTACTCATGGGCGTGAAACAGACACCCGAGCTGAAAGTTATGAATGTTTTAGTATAGCACCTATTGTCACACAATCTTCGATATTGAAGAGTTCGGGCCGAAGAGGGATGTTCGGGCCGAAGTGGTGTTCGGGCCGAAGTGGGATGTTCGGGCTGAAGTGGTGTTCGGGCCGAAGTGGTGTTCGGGCCGAAGTTCGGTGTTCGGGCCGAGGATGATGTTCGGGCCGAGGTTGAAGTTCGAGGGCCGAGGTCGGAGTTCGGGCCGAGGTTGAAGTTCGGGCCGAGGTTGAAGTTCGGGCCGGGAACAGTGAAGAGTTCGGGCCGAACTTGTTCTTGGCAGTGACGAACGAACCAACTATTTTGGTTACTCGTGGGCGTGAAACGGACACCCGAGCTGAAAGTTATGAATGTTTTAGTATAACACCTTTTGTCACACAATCTTGGATATTGAAGAGTTCGGGCCGAAGAGGGATGTTCGGGACGAAGTGGTGTTCGGGCCGAAGTGGAATGTTCGGGCCGAAGTGGTGTTCGGGCCGAAGTGGTGTTCGGGCCGAAGTTCGGTGTTCGGGCCGAGGATGATGTTCGGGCCGAGTTTGAAGTTCGGGTCGAGGTCGGAGTTCGGGCCGAGGTTGAAGTTCGGGCCGAGGTTGAAGTTCGTGCCGAAAATGAAGTTCGGGCCGGGAACAGTGAAGAGTTCGGGCCGAACTTGTTTTTGGCAGTGACGAACGAACGAGCTATTTTGGTTACTCGTGGGCGTGTAACGGACACCCGAGCTGAAAGTTATGAATGTTTTAGTATATCACCTTTTGTCACACAATCTTGGATATTGAAAAGTTCGGGCCGAAGTGGGATGTTCGGGCTGAAGTGGTGTTCGGGCCGAAGTGGTGTTCGGGCCGAAGTTCGGTGTTCGGGCCGAGGATGATGTTCGGGCCGAGGTTGAAGTTCGGGCCGAGGTCGGAGTTCGGGCCGAGGTTGAAGTTCGGGCCGAGGTTGAAGTTCGGGCCGAAAATGAAGTTCGGGCCGGGAACAGTGAAGAGTTCGAGCCGAACTTGTTCTTGGCAGTGACGAACGAACCAGCTATTTTGGTGACTCGTGGGCGTGAAACGGACACCCGAGCTGAAAGTTATGAATGTTTTAGTATAGCACCTTTTGTCACACAATCTTGGATATTGAAGAGTTCGGGCCGAAGAGGGATGTTCGGGCCGAAGTGGTGTTCGGGCCGAAGTGGGATGTTCGGGCCGAAGTGGTGTTCGGGCCGAAGTGGTGTTCGGGCCGAAGTTCGGTGTTCGGGCCGAGGATGATGTTCGGGCCGAGGTTGAAGTTCGAGGGCCGAGGTCGGAGTTCGGGCCGAGGTTGAAGTTCGGGCCGGGAACAGTGAAGAGTTCGGGCCGAACTTGTTATTGGCAGTGACGAACGAACCAACTATTTTGGTTACTCGTGGGCGTGAAACGGACACCCGAGCTGAAAGTTATGAATGTTTTATTATAGCACCTTTTGTCACACAATCTTGGATATTGAAGAGTTCGGGCCGAAGAGGGATGTTCGGGCCGAAGTGTTGTTCGGGCCGAAGTGGGATGTTCGGGCCGAAATGGTGTTCGGGCTGAAGTTCGGTGTTCGGGCCGAGGATGATGTTCGGGCCGAGGTTGGAGTTCGGGTCGAGGTCGGAGTTTGGGCCGAGGTTGAAGTTGGGGCCGAGGTTGAAGTTCGGGCCGAAAATGAAGTTCGGGCCGGGAACAGTGAAGAGTTCGAGCCGAACTTGTTCTTGGCAGTGACGAACGAACCAGCTATTTTGGTTACTCGTGGGCGTGAAACACACACCCGAGCTGAAAGTTATGAATGTTTTAGTATAGCACGTATTGTCACACAATCTTTGATATTGAAGAGTTCGGGCCGAAGAGGGATGTTCGGGCCGAAGTGGTGTTCGGGCCGAAGTGGGATGTTCGGGCCGAAGTGGTGTTCGGGCCGAAGTGGTGTTCGGGCCGAAGTTCGGTGTTCGGGCCGAAGTTCGGTGTTCGGGCCGAGGATGATGTTCGGGCCGAGGATGAAGTTCGGGCCGAGGTCGGAGTTCGGGCCGAGGTCGGAGTTCGGGCCGAGGTTGAAGTTCGGGCCGAGGTTGAAGTTCGGGCCGGGAACAGTGAAGAGTTCGGGCCGAACTTGTTCTTGGCAGTGACGAACGAACCAGCTATTTTGGTTACTCGTGGGCGTGAAACGGACACCCGAGCTGAAAGTTATGAATGTTTTAGTATAGCATCTTTTGTCACACCATCTTGGATATTGAAGAGTTCGGGCCGAAGAGGGATGTTCGGGCCGAAGTGGTGTTCGGGCCGAAGAGGGATGTTCGGGCCGAAGTGGTGTTCGGGCCGAAGTGGGATGTTCGGGCCGAAGTGGTGTTCTGGCCGAAGTGGTGTTCGGGCCGAAGTGGTGTTCGGGCCGAAGTTCGGTGTTCGGGCTGAGGATGATGTTCGGGCCGAGGTCGGAGTTCGGGCCGAGGTTGAAGTTCGGGCCGAGGTTGAAGTTCGTGCCGAAAATGAAGTTCGGGCCGGGAACAGTGAAGAGTTCGGGCCGAACTTATTCTTGGCAGTGACGAACGAACGAGCTATTTTGGTTACTCGTGGGCGTGAAACGGACACCCGAGCTGAAAGTTATGAACGTTTTAGTATATCACCTTTTGTCACGCAATCTTGGATATTGAAGAGTTCGGGCCGAAGAGGGATGTTCGGGCCGAAGTGGTGTTCGGGCCGAAGTTCGGTATTCGGGCCGAGGATGATGTTCGGGCCGAGGTTGAAGTTCGTGCCGAGGTTGGAGTTCGGGCCGAGGAACAGTGAAGAGTTCGGGCCAAACTTATTCTTGGCAGTGACGAACGAACCAACTATTTTGGTCACTCGTGGGCGTGAAACGGACACCCGAGCTGAAAGTTATGAATGTTTTAGTATAGCACCTTTTGTCACACAATCTTGGATATTGAAGAGTTCGGGCTGAAGAGGGATGTTCGGGCCGAAGTGGTGTTCGGGCCGAAGTGGGATGTTCGTGCCGAATTGGTGTTCGGGCCGAAGTGGTGTTCGGGCCGAAGTTCGGTGTTCGGGCCGAGGATGATGTTCGGGCCGAGGTTGAAGTTCGGGCCGAGGTCGGAGTTCGGGCCGAGGTTGAAGAGCGGGCCGAGGTTGAAGTTCGTGCCGAAAATGAAGTTCGGGCCGGGAACAGTGAAGAGTTCGGGCCGAACTTGTTCTTGGTAGTGACGAACGAACCAGCTATTTTGGTTACTCGTGGGCGTGAAACGGACACCCGAGCTGAAAGTTATGAATGTTTTAGTATATCACCTTTTGTCACACAATCTTGGATATTGAAAAGTTCGGGCCGAAGTGGGATGTTCGGGCCGAAGTGGTGTTCGGGCCGAAGTTCGGTGTTCGGGCCGAGGATGATGTTCGGGCCGAGGTTGAAGTTCGGGCCGAGGTCTGAGTTCGGGCCGAGGTTGAAGTTCGGGCCGAGGTTGAAGTTCGGGCCGAAAATGAAGTTCGGGCCGGGAACAGTGAAGAGTTCGAGCCGAACTTGTTCTTGGCAGTGACGAACGAACCAGCTATTTTGGTCACTCGTGGGCGTGAAACGGACACCCGAGCTGAAAGTTATGAATGTTTTAGTATAGCACCTTTTGTCACACAATCTTGGATATTGAAGAATTCGGGCCGAAGAGGGATGTTCGGGCCGAAGTGGTGTTCGGGCCGAAGTGGGATGTTCGGGCCGAAGTGGTGTTCAGGCCGAAGTGGTGTTCGGGCCGAAGTTCGGTGTTCGGGCCGAGGATGATGTTCGGGCCGAGGTTGAAGTTCGAGGGCCGAGGTCGGAGTTCGGGCCGAGGTTGAAGTTCGGGCCGGGAACAGTGAAGAGTTCGGGCCGAACTTGTTCTTGGCAGTGACGAACGAACCAACTATTTTGGTTACTCGTGGGCGTGAAACGGACACCCGAGCTGAAAGTTATGAATGTTTTATTATAGCACCTTTTGTCACACAATCTTGGATATTGAAGAGTTCGGGCCGAAGAGGGATGTTCGGGCCGAAGTGGTGTTCGGGCCGAAGTGGGATGTTCGGGCCGAAGTGGTGTTCGGGCCGAAGTGGTGTTCGGGCCGAAGTTCGGTGTTCGGGCCGAGGATGATGTTCGGGCCGAGGTTGAAGTTCGAGGGCCGAGGTCGGAGTTCGGGCCGAGGTTGAAGTTCGGGCCGAGGTTGAAGTTCGGGCCGGGAACAGTGAAGAGTTCGGGCCGAACTTGTTCTTGGCAGTGACGAACGAACCAACTATTTTGGTTACTCGTGGGCGTGAAACGGACACCCGAGCTGAAAGTTATGAATGTTTTAGTATAGCACCTTTTGTCACACAATCTTGGATATTGAAGAGTTCGGGCCGAAGAGGGATGTTCGGGACGAAGTGGTGTTCGGGCCGAAGTGGAATGTTCGGGCCGAAGTGGTGTTCGGGCCGAAGTGGTGTTCGGGCCGAAGTTCGGTGTTCGGGCCGAGGATGATGTTCGGGCCGAGTTTGAAGTTCGGGTCGAGGTCGGAGTTCGGGCCGAGGTTGAAGTTCGGGCCGAGGTTGAAGTTCGTGCCGAAAATGAAGTTCGGGCCGGGAACAGTGAAGAGTTCGGGCCGAACTTGTTTTTGGCAGTGACGAACGAACGAGCTATTTTGGTTACTCGTGGGCGTGTAACGGACACCCGAGCTGAAAGTTATGAATGTTTTAGTATATCACCTTTTGTCACACAATCTTGGATATTGAAAAGTTCGGGCCGAAGTGGGATGTTCGGGCTGAAGTGGTGTTCGGGCCGAAGTGGTGTTCGGGCCGAAGTTCGGTGTTCGGGCCGAGGATGATGTTCGGGCCGAGGTTGAAGTTCGGGCCGAGGTCGGAGTTCGGGCCGAGGTTGAAGTTCGGGCCGAGGTTGAAGTTCGGACCGAAAATGAAGTTCGGGCCGGGAACAGTGAAGAGTTCGAGCCGAACTTGTTCTTGGCAGTGACGAACGAACCAGCTATTTTGGTGACTCGTGGGCGTGAAACGGACACCCGAGCTGAAAGTTATGAATGTTTTAGTATAGCACCTTTTGTCACACAATTTTGGATATTGAAGAGTTCGGGCCGAAGAGGGATGTTCGGGCCGAAGTGGTGTTCGGGCCGAAGTGGGATGTTCGGGCCGAAGTGGTGTTCGGGCCGAAGTGGTGTTCGGGCCGAAGTTCGGTGTTCGGGCCGAGGATGATGTTCGGGCCGAGGTTGAAGTTCGAGGGCCGAGGTCGGAGTTCGGGCCGAGGTTGAAGTTCGGGCCGAGGTTGAAGTTCGGGCCGGGAACAGTGAAGAGTTCGGGCCGAACTTGTTCTTGGCAGTGACGAACGAACCAACTATTTTGGTTACTCGTGGGCGTGAAACGGACACCCGAGCTGAAAGTTATGAATGTTTTATTATAGCACCTTTTGTCACACAATCTTGGATATTGAAGAGTTCGGGCCGAAGAGGGATGTTCGGGCCGAAGTGTTGTTCGGGCCGAAGTGGGATGTTCGGGCCGAAATGGTGTTCGGGCTGAAGTTCGGTGTTCGGGCCGAGGATGATGTTCGGGCCGAGGTTGGAGTTCGGGTCGAGGTCGGAGTTTGGGCCGAGGTTGAAGTTGGGGCCGAGGTTGAAGTTCGGGCCGAAAATGATGTTCGGGCCGGGAACAGTGAAGAGTTCGAGCCGAACTTGTTCTTGGCAGTGACGAACGAACCAGCTATTTTGGTTACTCGTGGGCGTGAAACAGACACCCGAGCTGAAAGTTATGAATGTTTTAGTATAGCACCTATTGTCACACAATCTTTGATATTGAAGAGTTCGGGCCGAAGAGGGATGTTCGGGCCGAAGTGGTGTTCGGGCCGAAGTGGGATGTTCGGGCCGAAGTGGTGTTCGGGCCGAAGTGGTGTTCGGGCCGAAGTTCGGTGTTCGGGCCGAAGTTCGGTGTTCGGGCCGAGGATGATGTTCGGGCCGAGGATGAAGTTCGGGCCGAGGTCGGAGTTCGGGCCGAGGTCGGAGTTCGGGCCGAGGTTGAAGTTCGGGCCGAGGTTGAAGTTCGGGCCGGGAACAGTGAAGAGTTCGGGCCGAACTTGTTCTTGGCAGTGACGAACGAACCAGCTATTTTGGTTACTCGTGGGCGTGAAACGGACACCCGAGCTGAAAGTTATGAATGTTTTAGTATAGCACCTTTTGTCACACCATCTTGGATATTGAAGAGTTCGGGCCGAAGAGGGATGTTCGGGCCGAAGTGGTGTTCGGGCCGAAGAGGGATGTTCGGGCCGAAGTGGTGTTCGGGCCGAAGTGGGATGTTCGGGCCGAAGTGGTGTTCTGGCCGAGGATGATGTTCGGGCCGAGGATGATGTTCGGGCCGAGGTTGAAGTTCGAGGGCCGAGGTCGGAGTTCGGGCCGAGGTTGAAGTTCGGGCCGAGGTTGAAGTTCGGGCCGGGAACAGTGAAGAGTTCGGGCCGAACTTGTTCTTGGCAGTGACGAACGAACCAACTATTTTGGTTACTCGTGGGCGTGAAACGGACACCCGAGCTGAAAGTTATGAATGTTTTAGTATAGCACCTTTTGTCACACAATCTTGGATATTGAAGAGTTCGGGCCGAAGAGGGATGTTCGGGACGAAGTGGTGTTCGGGCCGAAGTGGAATGTTCGGGCCGAAGTGGTGTTCGGGCCGAAGTGGTGTTCGGGCCGAAGTTCGGTGTTCGGGCCGAGGATGATGTTCGGGCCGAGTTTGAAGTTCGGGTCGAGGTCGGAGTTCGGGCCGAGGTTGAAGTTCGGGCCGAGGTTGAAGTTCGTGCCGAAAATGAAGTTCGGGCCGGGAACAGTGAAGAGTTCGGGCCGAACTTGTTTTTGGCAGTGACGAACGAACGAGCTATTTTGGTTACTCGTGGGCGTGTAACGGACACCCGAGCTGAAAGTTATGAATGTTTTAGTATATCACCTTTTGTCACACAATCTTGGATATTGAAAAGTTCGGGCCGAAGTGGGATGTTCGGGCTGAAGTGGTGTTCGGGCCGAAGTGGTGTTCGGGCCGAAGTTCGGTGTTCGGGCCGAGGATGATGTTCGGGCCGAGGTTGAAGTTCGGGCCGAGGTCGGAGTTCGGGCCGAGGTTGAAGTTCGGGCCGAGGTTGAAGTTCGGACCGAAAATGAAGTTCGGGCCGGGAACAGTGAAGAGTTCGAGCCGAACTTGTTCTTGGCAGTGACGAACGAACCAGCTATTTTGGTGACTCGTGGGCGTGAAACGGACACCCGAGCTGAAAGTTATGAATGTTTTAGTATAGCACCTTTTGTCACACAATCTTAGATATTGAAGAGTTCGGGCCGAAGAGGGATGTTCGGGCCGAAGTGGTGTTCGGGCCGAAGTGGGATGTTCGGGCCGAAGTGGTGTTCGGGCCGAAGTGGTGTTCGGGCCGAAGTTCGGTGTTCGGGCCGAGGATGATGTTCGAGCCGAGGTTGAAGTTCGAGGGCCGAGGTCGGAGTTCGGGCCGAGGTTGAAGTTCGGGCCGAGGTTGAAGTTCGGGCCGGGAACAGTGAAGAGTTCGGGCCGAACTTGTTCTTGGCAGTGACGAACGAACCAACTATTTTGGTTACTCGTGGGCGTGAAACGGACACCCGAGCTGAAAGTTATGAATGTTTTATTATAGCACCTTTTGTCACACAATCTTGGATATTGAAGAGTTCGGGCCGAAGAGGGATGTTCGGGCCGAAGTGTTGTTCGGGCCGAAGTGGGATGTTCGGGCCGAAATGGTGTTCGGGCTGAAGTTCGGTGTTCGGGCCGAGGATGATGTTCGGGCCGAGGTTGGAGTTCGGGTCGAGGTCGGAGTTTGGGCCGAGGTTGAAGTTGGGGCCGAGGTTGAAGTTCGGGCCGAAAATGAAGTTCGGGCCGGGAACAGTGAAGAGTTCGAGCCGAACTTGTTCTTGGCAGTGACGAACGAACCAGCTATTTTGGTTACTCGTGGGCGTGAAACAGACACCCGAGCTGAAAGTTATGAATGTTTTAGTATAGCACCTATTGTCACACAATCTTTGATATTGAAGAGTTCGGGCCGAAGAGGGATGTTCGGGCCGAAGTGGTGTTCGGGCCGTAGTGGGATGTTCGGGCCGAAGTGGTGTTCGGGCCGAAGTGGTGTTCGGGCCGAAGTTCGGTGTTTGGGCCGAAGTTCGGTGTTCGGGCCGAGGATGATGTTCGGGCCGAGGATGAAGTTCGGGCCGAGGTCGGAGTTCGGGCCGAGGTCGGAGTTCGGGCCGAGGTCGGAGTTCGGGCCGAGGTTGAAGTTCGGGCCGGGAACAGTGAAGAGTTCGGGCCGAACTTGTTCTTGGCAGTGACGAACGAACCAGCTATTTTGGTTACTCGTGGGCGTGAAACGGACACCCGAGTTGAAAGTTATGAATGTTTTAGTATAGCACCTTTTGTCACACCATCTTGGATATTGAAGAGTTCGGGCCGAAGAGGGATGTTCGGGCCGAAGTGGTGTTCGGGCCGAAGAGGGATGTTCGGGCCGAAGTGGTGTTCGGGCCGAAGTGGGATGTTCGGGCCGAAGTGGTGTTCTGGCCGAAGTGGTGTTCGGGCCGAAGTGGTGTTCGGGCCGAAGTTCGGTGTTCGGGCTGAGGATGATGTTCGGGCCGAGGTCGGAGTTCGGGCCGAGGTTGAAGTTCGGGCCGAGGTTGAAGTTCGTGCCGAAAATGAAGTTCGGGCCGGGAACAGTGAAGAGTTCGGGCCGAACTTATTCTTGGCAGTGACGAACGAACGAGCTATTTTGGTTACTCGTGGGCGTGAAACGGACACCCGAGCTGAAAGTTATGAACGTTTTAGTATATCACCTTTTGTCACGCAATCTTGGATATTGAAGAGTTCGGGCCGAAGAGGGATGTTCGGGCCGAAGTGGTGTTCGGGCCGAAGTTCGGTATTCGGGCCGAGGATGATGTTCGGGCCGAGGTTGAAGTTCGTGCCGAGGTTGGAGTTCGGGCCGAGGTTGAAGTTCGGGCCGAAAATGAAGTTCGGGCCGGGAACAGTGAAGAGTTCGGGCCAAACTTATTCTTGGCAGTGACGAACGAACCAACTATTTTGGTCACTCGTGGGCGTGAAACGGACACCCGAGCTGAAAGTTATGAATGTTTTAGTATAGCACCTTTTGTCACACAATCTTGGATATTGAAGAGTTCGGGCTGAAGAGGGATGTTCGGGCCGAAGTGGTGTTCGGGCCGAAGTGGGATGTTCGTGCCGAATTGGTGTTCGGGCCGAAGTGGTGTTCGGGCCGAAGTTCGGTGTTCGGGCCGAGGATGATGTTCGGGCCGAGGTTGAAGTTCGGGCCGAGGTCGGAGTTCGGGCCGAGGTTGAAGAGCGGGCCGAGGTTGAAGTTCGTGCCGAAAATGAAGTTCGGGCCGGGAACAGTGAAGAGTTCGGGCCGAACTTGTTCTTGGTAGTGACGAACGAACCAGCTATTTTGGTTACTCGTGGGCGTGAAACGGACACCCGAGCTGAAAGTTATGAATGTTTTAGTATATCACCTTTTGTCACACAATCTTGGATATTGAAAAGTTCGGGCCGAAGTGGGATGTTCGGGCCGAAGTGGTGTTCGGGCCGAAGTTCGGTGTTCGGGCCGAGGATGATGTTCGGGCCGAGGTTGAAGTTCGGGCCGAGGTCTGAGTTCGGGCCGAGGTTGAAGTTCGGGCCGAGGTTGAAGTTCGGGCCGAAAATGAAGTTCGGGCCGGGAACAGTGAAGAGTTCGAGCCGAACTTGTTCTTGGCAGTGACGAACGAACCAGCTATTTTGTTCACTCGTGGGCGTGAAACGGACACCCGAGCTGAAAGTTATGAATGTTTTAGTATAGCACCTTTTGTCACACAATCTTGGATATTGAAGAATTCGGGCCGAAGAGGGATGTTCGGGCCGAAGTGGTGTTCGGGCCGAAGTGGGATGTTCGGGCCGAAGTGGTGTTCGGGCCGAAGTGGTGTTCGGGCCGAAGTTCGGTGTTCGGGCCGAGGATGATGTTCGGGCCGAGGTTGAAGTTCGGGCCGAGGTCTGAGTTCGGGCCGAGGTTGAAGTTCGGGCCGAGGTTGAAGTTCGGGCCGAAAATGAAGTTCGGGCCGGGAACAGTGAAGAGTTCGAGCCGAACTTGTTCTTGGCAGTGACGAACGAACCAACTATTTTGTTCACTCGTGGGCGTGAAACGGACACCCGAGCTGAAAGTTATGAATGTTTTAGTATAGCACCTTTTGTCACACAATCTTGGATATTGAAGAATTCGGGCCGAAGAGGGATGTTCGGGCCGAAGTGGTGTTCGGGCCGAAGTGGGATGTTCGGGCCGAAGTGGTGTTCAGGCCGAAGTGGTGTTCGGGCCGAAGTTCGGTGTTCGGGCCGAGGATGATGTTCGGGCCGAGGTTGAAGTTCGGGCCGAGGTCGGAGTTCGGGCCGAGGTTGAAGAGCGGGCCGAGGTTGAAGTTCGGGCCGAAAATGAAGTTCGGGCCGGGAACAGTGAAGAGTTCGGGCCAAACTTATTCTTGGCAGTGACGAACGAACCAACTATTTTGGTCACTCGTGGGCGTGAAACGGACACCCGAGCTGAAAGTTATGAATGTTTTAGTATAGCACCTTTTGTCACACAATCTTGGATATTGAAGAGTTCGGGCTGAAGAGGGATGTTCGGGCCGAAGTGGTGTTCGGGCCGAAGTGGGATGTTCGTGCCGAATTGGTGTTCGGGCCGAAGTGGTGTTCGGGCCGAAGTTCGGTGTTCGGGCCGAGGATGATGTTCGGGCCGAGGTTGAAGTTCGGGCCGAGGTCGGAGTTCGGGCCGAGGTTGAAGAGCGGGCCGAGGTTGAAGTTCGTGCCGAAAATGAAGTTCGGGCCGGGAACAGTGAAGAGTTCGGGCCGAACTTGTTCTTGGTAGTGACGAACGAACCAGCTATTTTGGTTACTCGTGGGCGTGAAACGGACACCCGAGCTGAAAGTTATGAATGTTTTAGTATATCACCTTTTGTCACACAATCTTGGATATTGAAAAGTTCGGGCCGAAGTGGGATGTTCGGGCCGAAGTGGTGTTCGGGCCGAAGTTCGGTGTTCGGGCCGAGGATGATGTTCGGGCCGAGGTTGAAGTTCGGGCCGAGGTCTGAGTTCGGGCCGAGGTTGAAGTTCGGGCCGAGGTTGAAGTTCGGGCCGAAAATGAAGTTCGGGCCGGGAACAGTGAAGAGTTCGAGCCGAACTTGTTCTTGGCAGTGACGAACGAACCAGCTATTTTGTTCACTCGTGGGCGTGAAACGGACACCCGAGCTGAAAGTTATGAATGTTTTAGTATAGCACCTTTTGTCACACAATCTTGGATATTGAAGAATTCGGGCCGAAGAGGGATGTTCGGGCCGAAGTGGTGTTCGGGCCGAAGTGGGATGTTCGGGCCGAAGTGGTGTTCAGGCCGAAGTGGTGTTCGGGCCGAAGTTCGGTGTTCGGGCCGAGGATGATGTTCGGGCCGAGGTTGAAGTTCGAGGGCCGAGGTCGGAGTTCGGGCCGAGGTTGAAGTTTGGGCCGGGAACAGTGAAGAGTTCGGGCCGAACTTGTTCTTGGCAGTGACGAACGAACCAACTATTTTGGTTACTCGTGGGCGTGAAACGGACACCCGAGCTGAAAGTTATGAATGTTTTATTATAGCACCTTTTGTCACACAATCTTGGATATTGAAGAGTTCGGGCCGAAGAGGGATGTTCGGGCCGAAGTGTTGTTCGGGCCGAAGTGGGATGTTCGGGCCGAAGTGGGATGTTCGGGCCGAAATGGTGGTCGGGCTGAAGTTCGGTGTTCGGGCCGAGGATGATGTTCGGGCCGAGGTTGGAGTTCAGGTCGAGGTCGGAGTTTGGGCCGAGGTTGAAGTTGGGGCCGAGGTTGAAGTTCGGGCCGAAAATGAAGTTCCGGCCTGGAACAGTGAAGAGTTCGAGCTGAACTTGTTCTTGGCAGTGACGAACGAACCAGCTATTTTGGTTACTCGTGGGCGTGAAACAGACACCCGAGCTGAAAGTTATGAATGTTTTAGTATAGCAACTATTGTCACACAATCTTCGATATTGAAGAGTTCGGGCCGAAGAGGGATGTTCTGGCCGAAGTGGTGTTCGGGCCGAAGTGGGATGTTCGGGCCGAAGTGGTGTCGGGCCGAAGTGGTGTTCGGGCCGAAGTGGTGTTCGGGCCGAAGTTCGGTGTTCGGGCCGAGGATGATGTTCGGGCCGAGGATGAAGTTCGGGCCGAGGTCGGAGTTCGGGCCGAGGTCGGAGTTCGGGCCGAGGTTGAAGTTCAGGCCGAGGTTGAAGTTCGGGCCGAAAATGAAGTTCGGGTCGGGAACAATGAAGAGTTCGGGCCGAACTTGTTCTTGGCAGTGACGAACGAACCAGCTATTTTGGTTACTCGTGGGCGTGAAACGGACTCCCGAGCTGAAAGTTATGAATGTTTTAGTATAGCACCTTTTGTCACACCATCTTGGATATTGAAGAGTTCGGGCCGAAGAGGGATGTTCGGGCCGAAGTTGTGTTCGGGCCGAAGAGGGATGTTCGGGCCGAAGTGTTGTTCGGGCCGAAGTGGGATGTTCGGGACGAAGTGGGATGTTCGGGCCGAAGTGGTGTTCGGGCCGAATTTCGGTGTTCGGGCCGAGGATGGTGTTCGGGCTGAGGATGATGTTCGGGCCGAGGTCGGAGTTTGGGACGAGGTTGAAGTTGGGGCCGAGGTTGAAGTTCGTGCCGAAAATGAAGTTCGGGCCGGGAACAGTGAAGAGTTCGGGCTGAACTTGTTCTTGGCAGTGACGAACAAACCAGCTATTTTGGTTACTCGTGGGCGTGAAACAGACACCCGAGCTGAAAGTTATGAATGTTTTAGTATAGCACCTATTGTCACACAATCTTCGATATTGAAGAGTTCGGGCCGAAGAGGGATGTTCGGGCCGAAGTGGTGTTCGGGCCGAAGTGGGATGTTCGGGCCGAAGTGGTGTTCGGGCCGAAGTGGTGTTCGGGCCGAAGTTCGGTGTTCGGGCCGAGGATGATGTTCGGGCCGAGGATGAAGTTCGGGCCGAGGTCGGAGTTCCGGCCGAGGTCGGAGTTCGGGCCGAGGTTGAAGTTCGGGCCGAGGTTGAAGTTCGGGCCGAAAATGAAGTTCGGGTCGGGAACAGTGAAGAGTTCGGGCCGAACTTGTTCTTGGCAGTGACGAACGAACCAGCTATTTTGGTTACTCGTGGGCGTGAAACGGACACCCGAGCTGAAAGTTATGAATGTTTTAGTATAGCACCTTTTTGTCACACCATCTTGGATATTGAAGAGTTCGGGCCGAAGAGGGATGTTCGGGCCGAAGTGGTGTTCGGGCCGAAGAGGGATGTTCGGGCCGAAGTGGTGTTCGGGCCGAAGTGGGAGGTTCGGGCCGAAGTGGTGTTCGGGCCGAAGTTCGGTGTTCGGGCTGAGGATGATGTTCGGGCCGAGGTTGAAGTTCGGGCCGAGGTCGGAGTTCGGGCCGAGGTTGAAGTTCGGGCCGAGGTTGAAGTTCGGGCCGAGGTTGAAGTTCGGGCCGGGAACAGTGAAGAATTCGGGCCGAACTTGTTCTTGGCAGTGACGAACGAACCAACTATTTTGGTTACTCGTGGGCTTGAAACGGACACCCGAGCTGAAAGTTATGAATGTTTTATTATAGCACCTTTTGTCACACAATCTTGGATATTGAAGAGTTCGGGCCGAAGAGGGACGTTCGGGCCGAAGTGGTGTTCAGGCCGAAGTGGGATGTTCGGGCCGAAGTGGTGTTCGGGCCGAAGTTCGGTGTTCGGGCCGAGGATGATGTTCGGGCCGAGGTTGAAGTTCGGGTCGAGGTCGGAGTTCGGGCCGAGGTTGAAGTTCGGGCCGAGGTTGAAGTTCGGGACGAAAATGAAGTTCGGGCTGGGAACAGTGAAGAGTTCGGGCTGAACTTGTTCTTGGCAGTGACGAACGAACCCGCTATTTTGGTTACTCGTGGGCGTGAAACAGACACCCGAGCTGAAAGTTATGAATGTTTTAGTATAGCACCTATTGTCACACAATCTTTGATATTGAAGAGTTCGGGCCGAAGAGGGATGTTCGGGCCGAAGTGGTGTTCGGGCCGAAGTGGGATGTTCGGGCCGAAGTGGTGTTCGGGCCGAAGTGGTGTTCGGGCTGAAGTTCGGTGTTCGGGCCGAGGATGATGTTCGGGCCGAGGATGAAGTTCGGGCCGAGGTCGGAGTTCGGGCCGAGGTCGGAGTTCGGGCCGAGGTTGAAGTTTGGGCCGAGGTTGAAGTTCGGGCCGAGGTTGAAGTTCGGGCCGGGAATAGTGAAGAGTTCGGGCCGAACTTGTTCTTGGCAGTGACGAACGAACCAGCTATTTTGGTTACTCGTGGGCGTGAAACGGACACCCGAGCTGAAAGTTATGAATGTTTTAGTATAGCACCTTTTGTCACACCATCTTGGATATTGAAGAGTTCGGGCCGAAGAGGGATGTTCGGGCCGAAGTGGTGTTCGGGCCGAAGAGGGATGTTCGGGCCGAAGTGGTGTTCGGGCCGAAGTGGTGTTCGGGCCGAAGAGGGATGTTCGGGCCGAAGTGGTGTTCGGGCCGAAGTGGGATGTTCGGGCCGAAGTGGTGTTCTGGCCGAGGATGATGTTCGGGCCGAGGATGATGTTCGGGCCGAGGTTGAAGTTCGAGGGCCGAGGTCGGAGTTCGGGCCGAGGTTGAAGTTCGGGCCGAGGTTGAAGTTCGGGCCGGGAACAGTGAAGAGTTCGGGCCGAACTTGTTCTTGGCAGTGACGAACGAACCAACTATTTTGGTTACTCGTGGGCGTGAAACGGACACCCGAGCTGAAAGTTATGAATGTTTTAGTATAGCACCTTTTGTCACACAATCTTGGATATTGAAGAGTTCGGGCCGAAGAGGGATGTTCGGGACGAAGTGGTGTTCGGGCCGAAGTGGAATGTTCGGGCCGAAGTGGTGTTCGGGCCGAAGTGGTGTTCGGGCCGAAGTTCGGTGTTCGGGCCGAGGATGATGTTCGGGCCGAGTTTGAAGTTCGGGTCGAGGTCGGAGTTCGGGCCGAGGTTGAAGTTCGGGCCGAGGTTGAAGTTCGTGCCGAAAATGAAGTTCGGGCCGGGAACAGTGAAGAGTTCGGGCCGAACTTGTTTTTGGCAGTGACGAACGAACGAGCTATTTTGGTTACTCGTGGGCGTGTAACGGACACCCGAGCTGAAAGTTATGAATGTTTTAGTATATCACCTTTTGTCACACAATCTTGGATATTGAAAAGTTCGGGCCGAAGTGGGATGTTCGGGCTGAAGTGGTGTTCGGGCCGAAGTGGGGTTCGGGCCGAAGTTCGGTGTTCGGGCCGAGGATGATGTTCGGGCCGAGGTTGAAGTTCGGGCCGAGGTCGGAGTTCGGGCCGAGGTTGAAGTTCGGGCCGAGGTTGAAGTTCGGACCGAAAATGAAGTTCGGGCCGGGAACAGTGAAGAGTTCGAGCCGAACTTGTTCTTGGCAGTGACGAACGAACCAGCTATTTTGGTGACTCGTGGGCGTGAAACGGACACCCGAGCTGAAAGTTATGAATGTTTTAGTATAGCACCTTTTGTCACACAATCTTGGATATTGAAGAGTTCGGGCCGAAGAGGGATGTTCGGGCCGAAGTGGTGTTCGGGCCGAAGTGGGATGTTCGGGCCGAAGTGGTGTTCGGGCCGAAGTGGTGTTCGGGCCGAAGTTCGGTGTTCGGGCCGAGGATGATGTTCGGGCCGAGGTTGAAGTTCGAGGGCCGAGGTCGGAGTTCGGGCCGAGGTTGAAGTTCGGGCCGAGGTTGAAGTTCGGGCCGGGAACAGTGAAGAGTTCGGGCCGAACTTGTTCTTGGCAGTGACGAACGAACCAACTATTTTGGTTACTCGTGGGCGTGAAACGGACACCCGAGCTGAAAGTTATGAATGTTTTATTATAGCACCTTTTGTCACACAATCTTGGATATTGAAGAGTTCGGGCCGAAGAGGGATGTTCGGGCCGAAGTGTTGTTCGGGCCGAAGTGGGATGTTCGGGCCGAAATGGTGTTCGGGCTGAAGTTCGGTGTTCGGGCCGAGGATGATGTTCGGGCCGAGGTTGGAGTTCGGGTCGAGGTCGGAGTTTGGGCCGAGGTTGAAGTTGGGGCCGAGGTTGAAGTTCGGGCCGAAAATGAAGTTCGGGCCGGGAACAGTGAAGAGTTCGAGCCGAACTTGTTCTTGGCAGTGACGAACGAACCAGCTATTTTGGTTACTCGTGGGCGTGAAACAGACACCCGAGCTGAAAGTTATGAATGTTTTAGTATAGCACCTATTGTCACACAATCTTTGATATTGAAGAGTTCGGGCCGAAGAGGGATGTTCGGGCCGAAGTGGTGTTCGGGCCGAAGTGGGATGTTCGGGCCGAAGTGGTGTTCGGGCCGAAGTGGTGTTCGGGCCGAAGTTCGGTGTTCGGGCCGAAGTTCGGTGTTCGGGCCGAGGATGATGTTCGGGCCGAGGATGAAGTTCGGGCCGAGGTCGGAGTTCGGGCCGAGGTCGGAGTTCGGGCCGAGGTTGAAGTTCGGGCCGAGGTTGAAGTTCGGGCCGGGAACAGTGAAGAGTTCGGGCCGAACTTGTTCTTGGCAGTGACGAACGAACCAGCTATTTTGGTTACTCGTGGGCGTGAAACGGACACCCGAGCTGAAAGTTATGAATGTTTTAGTATAGCACCTTTTGTCACACCATCTTGGATATTGAAGAGTTCGGGCCGAAGAGGGATGTTCGGGCCGAAGTGGTGTTCGGGCCGAAGAGGGATGTTCGGGCCGAAGTGGTGTTCGGGCCGAAGTGGGATGTTCGGGCCGAAGTGGTGTTCTGGCCGAAGTGGTGTTCGGGCCGAAGTGGTGTTCGGGCCGAAGTTCGGTGTTCGGGCTGAGGATGATGTTCGGGCCGAGGTCGGAGTTCGGGCCGAGGTTGAAGTTCGGGCCGAGGTTGAAGTTCGTGCCGAAAATGAAGTTCGGGCCGGGAACAGTGAAGAGTTCGGGCCGAACTTATTCTTGGCAGTGACGAACGAACGAGCTATTTTGGTTACTCGTGGGCGTGAAACGGACACCCGAGCTGAAAGTTATGAACGTTTTAGTATATCACCTTTTGTCACGCAATCTTGGATATTGAAGAGTTCGGGCCGAAGAGGGATGTTCGGGCCGAAGAGGGATGTTCGGGCCGAAGTGGTGTTCGGGCCGAAGTTCGGTATTCGGGCCGAGGATGATGTTCGGGCCGAGGTTGAAGTTCGTGCCGAGGTTGGAGTTCGGGCCGAGGTTGAAGTTCGGGCCGAAAATGAAGTTCGGGCCGGGAACAGTGAAGAGTTCGGGCCAAACTTATTCTTGGCAGTGACGAACGAACCAACTATTTTGGTCACTCGTGGGCGTGAAACGGACACCCGAGCTGAAAGTTATGAATGTTTTAGTATAGCACCTTTTGTCACACAATCTTGGATATTGAAGAGTTCGGGCTGAAGAGGGATGTTCGGGCCGAAGTGGTGTTCGGGCCGAAGTGGGATGTTCGTGCCGAATTGGTGTTCGGGCCGAAGTGGTGTTCGGGCCGAAGTTCGGTGTTCGGGCCGAGGATGATGTTCGGGCCGAGGTTGAAGTTCGGGCCGAGGTCGGAGTTCGGGCCGAGGTTGAAGAGCGGGCCGAGGTTGAAGTTCGTGCCGAAAATGAAGTTCGGGCCGGGAACAGTGAAGAGTTCGGGCCGAACTTGTTCTTGGTAGTGACGAACGAACCAGCTATTTTGGTTACTCGTGGGCGTGAAACGGACACCCGAGCTGAAAGTTATGAATGTTTTAGTATATCACCTTTTGTCACACAATCTTGGATATTGAAAAGTTCGGGCCGAAGTGGGATGTTCGGGCCGAAGTGGTGTTCGGGCCGAAGTTCGGTGTTCGGGCCGAGGATGATGTTCGGGCCGAGGTTGAAGTTCGGGCCGAGGTCTGAGTTCGGGCCGAGGTTGAAGTTCGGGCCGAGGTTGAAGTTCGGGCCGAAAATGAAGTTCGGGCCGGGAACAGTGAAGAGTTCGGGCCGAACTTGTTCTTGGCAGTGACGAACGAACCAGCTATTTTTGTTACTCGTGGGCGTGAAACGGACACCCGAGCTGAAAGTTATGAATGTTTTAGTATAGCACCTTTTGTCACACAATCTTGGATATTGAAGAGTTTGGGCCGTAGAGGGATGTTCGGGCCGAAGTGGTGTTCGGGCCGAAGAGGGATGTTCGGGCCGAAGTGGTGTTCGGGCCGAAGTGGTGTTCGGGCAGAAGTTCGGTGTTCGGGCCGAGGATGATGTTCGGGCTGAGGTTGAAGTTCGGGCCGAGGTCGGAGTTCGGGCCGAGGTTGAAGTTGGGGCGGGAATAGTGAAGAGTGCGGGCCGAACTTGTTCTTGGCAGTGACGAACGAACTAGCTATTTTGGTTACTCGTAGGCGTGAAACGGACACCCGAGCTGAAAGTTATGAATGTTTTAGTATAACACCTTTTGTCACACAATCTTGGATATTGAAGAGTTCGGGCCGAAGAGGGATGTTCGGGCCGAAGTGGTGTTCGGGCCGAAGAGGGATGTTCGGGCCGAAGTGGTGTTCGGGCCGAAGTGGTGTTCGGGCCGAAGTGGTGTTCGGGCCGGAGTTCGGTGTTCGGGCCGAGGATGATGTTCGGGCCGAGGTTGAAGTTCGGGCCGAGGTCGGAGTTCGGCCCGAGGCTGAAGTTCGGGCCGAGGTTGAAGTTCGGGCCGAAAATGAAGTTCGGGCCGGGAACAGTGAAGAGTTCGGGCCGAACTTGTTCTTGGCAGTGACGAACGAACCAGCTATTTTGGTTACTCGTGGGCGTGAAACGGACACCCGAGCTGAAAGTTATGAATGTTTTAGTATAGCACCTTTTGTCACACAATCTTGGATATTGAAGAGTTCGGGCCGAAGAGGGATGTTCGGGCCGAAGTGGGATGTTCGGGCCGAAGTGGTGTTCGGGCCGAAGTTCGGTGTTCGGGCCGAGGATGATCTTCGGGCCGAGGTTGAAGTTCGGGCCGAGGTCGGAGTTCGGGCCACGGTTGATGTTCGGGTCCTAGGTCGGAGTTCGGGCCGAGGTTGAAGTTCGGGCCGAACTTCACCCTAAACCCTAAACCCTAAACCCTAAACCCTAAACCCTAAACCAGTGACGAACGAACTAGCTATTTTGGTTACTCGTGGGCGTGAAACGGACACCCGAGCTGAAAGTTATGAATGTTTTATATAGCACCTTTTGTCACACAATCTTGGATATTGAAGAGTTCGAGTCGAAGAGGGATGTTCGGGCCGAAGTGGTGTTCGGGCCGAAGTGGGATGTTCGGGCCGAAGTGGTGTTCGGGCCGAAGTTCGGTGTTCGGGCCGAGGATGATGTTCGGGCCGAGGTTGTAGTTCGGGCCGAGGTCGGAGTTCGGGCCGAGGTCGGAGTTCGGGCCGAGGTTGAAGTTCGGGCCGAAAATGAAGTTCGGGCCGAGAACAGTGAAGAGTGCGGGCCGAACTTGTTCTTGGCAGTGACGAACGAGCCAGCTATTTTGGTTACTCGTGGGCGTGAAACGAACACCCGAGCTGAAAGTTATGAATGTTTTAGTATAGCACCTTTTGTCACACAATCTTGGATATTGAAGAGTTCGGGCCGAAGAGGGATGTTCGGGCCGAAGTGGTGTTCGGGCCAAAGTGGGATGTTCGGGCCGAAGTGGTGTTCGAGCCGAAGTGGTGTTCGGGCCAAAGTTCGGTGTTCGGGCCGAGGATGATGTTCGGGCCGAGGTTGAAGTTCGGACCGAGGTCGGAGTTCGGGCCGAGGTTGAAGTTCGGGCCGGGAACAGTGAAGAGTTCGGGCCGAACTTGTTCTTGGCAGTGACGAACGAACCAGCTATTTTGGTTACTCGTGGGCGTGAAACGAACACCCGAGCTGAAAGTTATGAATGTTTTAGTATAGCACCTTTTGTCACACAATCTTGGATATTGAAGAGTTCGGGCCGAAGAGGGATGTTCGGGCCGAAGTGTTGTTCGGGCCGAAGTGGGATGTTCGGGCCGAAGTGGGATGTTCGGGCCGAAATGGTGGTCGGGCTGAAGTTCGGTGTTCGGGCCGAGGATGATGTTCGGGCCGAGGTTGGAGTTCAGGTCGAGGTCGGAGTTTGGGCCGAGGTTGAAGTTGGGGCCGAGGTTGAAGTTCGGGCCGAAAATGAAGTTCCGGCCGGGAACAGTGAAGAGTTCGAGCTGAACTTGTTCTTGGCAGTGACGAACGAACCAGCTATTTTGGTTACTCGTGGGCGTGAAACAGACACCCGAGCTGAAAGTTATGAATGTTTTAGTATAGCAACTATTGTCACACAATCTTCGATATTGAAGAGTTCGGGCCGAAGAGGGATGTTCTGGCCGAAGTGGTGTTCGGGCCGAAGTGGGATGTTCGGGCCGAAGTGGTGTCGGGCCGAAGTGGTGTTCGGGCCGAAGTGGTGTTCGGGCCGAAGTTCGGTGTTCGGGCCGAGGATGATGTTCGGGCCGAGGATGAAGTTCGGGCCGAGGTCGGAGTTCGGGCCGAGGTCGGAGTTCGGGCCGAGGTTGAAGTTCAGGCCGAGGTTGAAGTTCGGGCCGAAAATGAAGTTCGGGTCGGGAACAATGAAGAGTTCGGGCCGAACTTGTTCTTGGCAGTGACGAACGAACCAGCTATTTTGGTTACTCGTGGGCGTGAAACGGACTCCCGAGCTGAAAGTTATGAATGTTTTAGTATAGCACCTTTTGTCACACCATCTTGGATATTGAAGAGTTCGGGCCGAAGAGGGATGTTCGGGCCGAAGTTGTGTTCGGGCCGAAGAGGGATGTTCGGGCCGAAGTGTTGTTCGGGCCGAAGTGGGATGTTCGGGCCGAAGTGGGATGTTCGGGCCGAAGTGGTGTTCGGGCCGAAGTTCGGTGTTCGGGCCGAGGATGGTGTTCGGGCTGAGGATGATGTTCGGGCCGAGGTCGGAGTTTGGGACGAGGTTGAAGTTGGGGCCGAGGTTGAAGTTCGTGCCGAAAATGAAGTTCGGGCCGGGAACAGTGAAGAGTTCGGGCTGAACTTGTTCTTGGCAGTGACGAACAAACCAGCTATTTTGGTTACTCGTGGGCGTGAAACAGACACCCGAGCTGAAAGTTATGAATGTTTTAGTATAGCACCTATTGTCACACAATCTTCGATATTGAAGAGTTCGGGCCGAAGAGGGATGTTCGGGCCGAAGTGGTGTTCGGGCCGAAGTGGGATGTTCGGGCCGAAGTGGTGTTCGGGCCGAAGTTCGGTGTTCGGGCCGAGGATGATGTTCGGGCCGAGGATGAAGTTCGGGCCGAGGTCGGAGTTCCGGCCGAGGTCGGAGTTCGGGCCGAGGTTGAAGTTCGGGCCGAGGTTGAAGTTCGGGCCGAAAATGAAGTTCGGGTCGGGAACAGTGAAGAGTTCGGGCCGAACTTGTTCTTGGCAGTGACGAACGAACCAGCTATTTTGGTTACTCGTGGGCGTGAAACGGACACCCGAGCTGAAAGTTATGAATGTTTTAGTATAGCACCTTTTTGTCACACCATCTTGGATATTGAAGAGTTCGGGCCGAAGAGGGATGTTCGGGCCGAAGTGGTGTTCGGGCCGAAGAGGGATGTTCGGGCCGAAGTGGTGTTCGGGCCGAAGTGGGAGGTTCGGGCCGAAGTGGTGTTCGGGCCGAAGTTCGGTGTTCGGGCTGAGGATGATGTTCGGGCCGAGGTTGAAGTTCGGGCCGAGGTCGGAGTTCGGGCCGAGGTTGAAGTTCGGGCCGAGGTTGAAGTTCGGGCCGAGGTTGAAGTTCGGGCCGGGAACAGTGAAGAATTCGGGCCGAACTTGTTCTTGGCAGTGACGAACGAACCAACTATTTTGGTTACTCGTGGGCTTGAAACGGACACCCGAGCTGAAAGTTATGAATGTTTTATTATAGCACCTTTTGTCACACAATCTTGGATATTGAAGAGTTCGGGCCGAAGAGGGACGTTCGGGCCGAAGTGGTGTTCAGGCCGAAGTGGGATGTTCGGGCCGAAGTGGTGTTCGGGCCGAAGTTCGGTGTTCGGGCCGAGGATGATGTTCGGGCCGAGGTTGAAGTTCGGGTCGAGGTCGGAGTTCGGGCCGAGGTTGAAGTTCGGGCCGAGGTTGAAGTTCGGGACGAAAATGAAGTTCGGGCTGGGAACAGTGAAGAGTTCGGGCTGAACTTGTTCTTGGCAGTGACGAACGAACCCGCTATTTTGGTTACTCGTGGGCGTGAAACAGACACCCGAGCTGAAAGTTATGAATGTTTTAGTATAGCACCTATTGTCACACAATCTTCGATATTGAAGAGTTCGGGCCGAAGAGGGATGTTCGGGCCGAAGTGGTGTTCGGGCCGAAGTGGGATGTTCGGGCCGAAGTGGTGTTCGGGCCGAAGTGGTGTTCGGGCTGAAGTTCGGTGTTCGGGCCGAGGATGATGTTCGGGCCGAGGATGAAGTTCGGGCCGAGGTCGGAGTTCGGGCCGAGGTCGGAGTTCGGGCCGAGGTTGAAGTTTGGGCCGAGGTTGAAGTTCGGGCCGAGGTTGAAGTTCGGGCCGGGAATAGTGAAGAGTTCGGGCCGAACTTGTTCTTGGCAGTGACGAACGAACCAACTATTTTGGTTACTCGTGGGTGTGAAACGGACACCCGAGCTGAAAGTTATGAATGTTTTATTATAGCACCTTTTGTCACACAATCTTGGATATTGAAGAGTTCGGGCCGAAGAGGGATGTTCAGGCCGAAGTGTTGTTCGGGCCGAAGTGGGATGTTCGGGCCGAAGTGGTGTTCGGGCCGAAGTTCGGTGTTCGGGCCGAGGATGATGTTCGGGCCGAGGTTGGAGTTCGGGTCGAAGTCGGAGTTTGGGCCGAGGTTGAAGTTGGGGCCGAGGTTGAAGTTCGGGCCGAAAATGAAGTTCGGGCCGGGAACAGTGAAGAGTTCGGGCTGAACTTGTTCTTGGAAGTGACGAACGAACCAGCTATTTTGGTTACTCGTGGGCGTGAAACAGACACCCGAGCTGAAAGTTATGAATGTTTTAGTATAACACCTATTGTCACACAATCTTCGATATTGAAGAGTTCGGGCCGAAGAGGGATGTTCGGGCCGAAGTGGTGTTCGGGCCGAAGTGGGATGTTCGGGCCGAAGTGGTGTTCGGGCCGAAGTGGTGTTCGGGCCGAAGTGGTGTTCGGGCCGAGGATGATGTTCGGGTCGAGGATGAAGTTCGGGCCGAGGTCGGAGTTCAGGCCGAGGTCGGAGTTCGGGCCGAGGTTGAAGTTCGGGCCGAGGTTGAAGTTCGGGCCGAAAATGAAGTTCGGGTCGGGAACAGTGAAGAGTTCGGGCCGAACTTGTTCTTGGCAGTGACGAACGAACCAGCTATTTTGGTTACTCGTGGGCGTGAAACGGACACCCGAGCTGAAAGTTATGAATGTTTTAGTATAGCACCTTTTGTCACACCATCTTGGATATTGAAGAGTTCGGGCCGAAGAGGGATGTTCGGGCCGAAGTGGTGTTCGGGCCGAAGAGGGATGTTCGGGCCGAAGTGGTGTTCGGGCCGAAGTGGGATGTTCGGGCCGAAGTGGTGTTCGGGCCGAAGTGGTGTTCGGGCCGAAGTTCGGTGTTCGGGCTGAGGATGATGTTCGGGCCGAGGTTGAAGTTCGGGCCGAGGTCGGAGTTCGGGCCGAGGTTGAAGTTCGGGCCGGGAACAGTGAAGAATTCGGGCCGAACTTGTTCTTGGCAGTGACGAACGAACCAACTATTTTGGTTACTCGTGGGCGTGAAACGGACACCCGAGCTGAAAGTTATGAATGTTTTAGTATAGCACCTTTTGTCACACCATCTTGGATATTGAAGAGTTCGGGCCGAAGAGGGATGTTCGGGCCGAAGTGGTGTTCGGGCCGAAGAGGGATGTTCGGGCCGAAGTGGTGTTCGGGCCGAAGTGGGATGTTCGGGCCGAAGTGGTGTTCTGGCCGAAGTGGTGTTCGGGCCGAAGTGGTGTTCGGGCCGAAGTTCGGTGTTCGGGCTGAGGATGATGTTCGGGCCGAGGTCGGGGTTCGGGCCGAGGTTGAAGTTCGGGCCGAGGTTGAAGTTCGTGCCGAAAATGAAGTTCGGGCCGGGAACAGTGAAGAGTTCGGGCCGAACTTATTCTTGGCAGTGACGAACGAACGAGCTATTTTGGTTACTCGTGGGCGTGAAACGGACACCCGAGCTGAAAGTTATGAACGTTTTAGTATATCACCTTTTGTCACGCAATCTTGGATATTGAAGAGTTCGGGCCGAAGAGGGATGTTCGGGCCGAAGAGGGATGTTCGGGCCGAAGTGGTGTTCGGGCCGAAGTTCGGTATTCGGGCCGAGGATGATGTTCGGGCCGAGGTTGAAGTTCGTGCCGAGGTTGGAGTTCGGGCCGAGGTTGAAGTTCGGGCCGAAAATGAAGTTCGGGCCGGGAACAGTGAAGAGTTCGGGCCAAACTTATTCTTGGCAGTGACGAACGAACCAACTATTTTGGTCACTCGTGGGCGTGAA
The DNA here is from genome assembly GCA_963853835.1 of Calendula officinalis. Lineage (NCBI taxonomy): Eukaryota > Viridiplantae > Streptophyta > Magnoliopsida > Asterales > Asteraceae > Calendula > Calendula officinalis. Next base: position 116,436 of record CAWKYE010000045.1, on the reverse strand, counting down.
ACGGACACCCGAGCTGAAAGTTATGAATGTTTTAGTATAGCACCTTTTGTCACACAATCTTGGATATTGAAGAGTTCGGGCTGAAGAGGGATGTTCGGGCCGAAGTGGTGTTCGGGCCGAAGTGGGATGTTCGTGCCGAATTGGTGTTCGGGCCGAAGTGGTGTTCGGGCCGAAGTTCGGTGTTCGGGCCGAGGATGATGTTCGGGCCGAGGTTGAAGTTCGGGCCGAGGTCGGAGTTCGGGCCGAGGTTGAAGAGCGGGCCGAGGTTGAAGTTCGTGCCGAAAATGAAGTTCGGGCCGGGAACAGTGAAGAGTTCGGGCCGAACTTGTTCTTGGTAGTGACGAACGAACCAGCTATTTTGGTTACTCGTGGGCGTGAAACGGACACCCGAGCTGAAAGTTATGAATGTGTTAGTATATCACCTTTTGTCACACAATCTTGGATATTGAAAAGTTCGGGCCGAAGTGGGATGTTCGGGCCGAAGTGGTGTTCGGGCCGAAGTTCGGTGTTCGGGCCGAGGATGATGTTCGGGCCGAGGTTGAAGTTCGGGCCGAGGTCTGAGTTCGGGCCGAGGTTGAAGTTCGGGCCGAGGTCTGAGTTCGGGCCGAGGTTGAAGTTCGGGCCGAGGTTGAAGTTCGGGCCGAAAATGAAGTTCGGGCCGGGAACAGTGAAGAGTTCGGGCCGAACTTGTTCTTGGCAGTGACGAACGAACCAGCTATTTTTGTTACTCGTGGGCGTGAAACGGACACCCGAGCTGAAAGTTATGAATGTTTTAGTATAGCACCTTTTGTCACACAATCTTGGATATTGAAGAGTTTGGGCCGTAGAGGGATGTTCGGGCCGAAGTGGTGTTCGGGCCGAAGAGGGATGTTCGGGCCGAAGTGGTGTTCGGGCCGAAGTGGTGTTCGGGCAGAAGTTCGGTGTTCGGGCCGAGGATGATGTTCGGGCTGAGGTTGAAGTTCGGGCCGAGGTCGGAGTTCGGGCCGAGGTTGAAGTTGGGGCGGGAATAGTGAAGAGTGCGGGCCGAACTTGTTCTTGGCAGTGACGAACGAACCAGCTATTTTGGTTACTCGTAGGCGTGAAACGGACACCCGAGCTGAAAGTTATGAATGTTTTAGTATAACACCTTTTGTCACACAATCTTGGATATTGAAGAGTTCGGGCCGAAGAGGGATGTTCGGGCCGAAGTGGTGTTCGGGCCGAAGAGGGATGTTCGGGCCGAAGTGGTGTTCGGGCCGAAGTGGTGTTCGGGCCGAAGTGGTGTTCGGGCCGGAGTTCGGTGTTCGGGCCGAGGATGATGTTCGGGCCGAGGTTGAAGTTCGGGCCGAGGTCGGAGTTCGGCCCGAGGCTGAAGTTCGGGCCGAGGTTGAAGTTCGGGCCGAAAATGAAGTTCAGGCCGGGAACAGTGAAGAGTTCGGGCCGAACTTGTTCTTGGCAGTGACGAACGAACCAGCTATTTTGGTTACTCGTGGGCGTGAAACGGACACCCGAGCTGAAAGTTATGAATGTTTTAGTATAGCACCTTTTGTCACACAATCTTGGATATTGAAGAGTTCGGGCCGAAGAGGGATGTTCGGGCCGAAGTGGGATGTTCGGGCCGAAGTGGTGTTCGGGCCGAAGTTCGGTGTTCGGGCCGAGGATGATCTTCGGGCCGAGGTTGAAGTTCGGGCCGAGGTCGGAGTTCGGGCCACGGTTGATGTTCGGGTCCTAGGTCGGAGTTCGGGCCGAGGTTGAAGTTCGGGCCGAACTTCACCCTAAACCCTAAACCCTAAACCCTAAACCCTAAACCCTAAACCAGTGACGAACGAACTAGCTATTTTGGTTACTCGTGGGCGTGAAACGGACACCCGAGCTGAAAGTTATGAATGTTTTATATAGCACCTTTTGTCACACAATCTTGGATATTGAAGAGTTCGAGTCGAAGAGGGATGTTCGGGCCGAAGTGGTGTTCGGGCCGAAGTGGGATGTTCGGGCCGAAGTGGTGTTCGGGCCGAAGTGGTGTTCGGGCCGAAGTTCGGTGTTCGGGCCGAGGATGATGTTCGGGCCGAGGTTATAGTTCGGGCCGAGGTCGGAGTTCGGGCCGAGGTCGGAGTTCGGGCCGAGGTTGAAGTTCGGGCCGAAAATGAAGTTCGGGCCGAGAACAGTGAAGAGTGCGGGCCGAACTTGTTCTTGGCAGTGACGAACGAGCCAGCTATTTTGGTTACTCGTGGGCGTGAAACGAACACCCGAGCTGAAAGTTATGAATGTTTTAGTATAGCACCTTTTGTCACACAATCTTGGATATTGAAGAGTTCGGGCCGAAGAGGGATGTTCGGGCCGAAGTGGTGTTCGGGCCAAAGTGGGATGTTCGGGCTGAAGTGGTGTTCGAGCCGAAGTGGTGTTCGGGCCAAAGTTCGGTGTTCGGGCCGAGGATGATGTTCGGGCCGAGGTTGAAGTTCGGACCGAGGTCGGAGTTCGGGCCGAGGTTGAAGTTCGGGCCGGGAACAGTGAAGAGTTCGGGCCGAACTTGTTCTTGGCAGTGACGAACGAACCAGCTATTTTGGTTACTCGTGGGCGTGAAACGGACACCCGAGCTGAAAGTTATGAATGTTTTAGTATAGCACCTTTTGTCACACAATCTTGGATATTGAAGAGTTCGGGCCGAAGAGGGATGTTCGGGCCGAAGTGTTGTTCGGGCCGAAGTGGGATGTTCGGGCCGAAGTGGGATGTTCGGGCCGAAATGGTGGTCGGGCTGAAGTTCGGTGTTCGGGCCGAGGATGATGTTCGGGCCGAGGTTGGAGTTCAGGTCGAGGTCGGAGTTTGGGCCGAGGTTGAAGTTGGGGCCGAGGTTGAAGTTCGGGCCGAAAATGAAGTTCCGGCCGGGAACAGTGAAGAGTTCGAGCTGAACTTGTTCTTGGCAGTGACGAACGAACCAGCTATTTTGGTTACTCGTGGGCGTGAAACAGACACCCGAGCTGAAAGTTATGAATGTTTTAGTATAGCAACTATTGTCACACAATCTTCGATATTGAAGAGTTCGGGCCGAAGAGGGATGTTCTGGCCGAAGTGGTGTTCGGGCCGAAGTGGGATGTTCGGGCCGAAGTGGTGTCGGGCCGAAGTGGTGTTCGGGCCGAAGTGGTGTTCGGGCCGAAGTTCGGTGTTCGGGCCGAGGATGATGTTCGGGCCGAGGATGAAGTTCGGGCCGAGGTCGGAGTTCGGGCCGAGGTCGGAGTTCGGGCCGAGGTTGAAGTTCAGGCCGAGGTTGAAGTTCGGGCCGAAAATGAAGTTCGGGTCGGGAACAATGAAGAGTTCGGGCCGAACTTGTTCTTGGCAGTGACGAACGAACCAGCTATTTTGGTTACTCGTGGGCGTGAAACGGACTCCCGAGCTGAAAGTTATGAATGTTTTAGTATAGCACCTTTTGTCACACCATCTTGGATATTGAAGAGTTCGGGCCGAAGAGGGATGTTCGGGCCGAAGTTGTGTTCGGGCCGAAGAGGGATGTTCGGGCCGAAGTGTTGTTCGGGCCGAAGTGGGATGTTCGGGCCGAAGTGGGATGTTCGGGCCGAAGTGGTGTTCGGGCCGAAGTTCGGTGTTCGGGCCGAGGATGGTGTTCGGGCTGAGGATGATGTTCGGGCCGAGGTCGGAGTTTGGGACGAGGTTGAAGTTGGGGCCGAGGTTGAAGTTCGTGCCGAAAATGAAGTTCGGGCCGGGAACAGTGAAGAGTTCGGGCTGAACTTGTTCTTGGCAGTGACGAACAAACCAGCTATTTTGGTTACTCGTGGGCGTGAAACAGACACCCGAGCTGAAAGTTATGAATGTTTTAGTATAGCACCTATTGTCACACAATCTTCGATATTGAAGAGTTCGGGTCGAAGAGGGATGTTCGGGCCGAAGTGGTGTTCGGGCCGAAGTGGGATGTTCGGGCCGAAGTGGTGTTCGGGCCGAAGTGGTGTTCGGGCCGAAGTTCGGTGTTCGGGCCGAGGATGATGTTCGGGCCGAGGATGAAGTTCGGGCCGAGGTCGGAGTTCCGGCCGAGGTCGGAGTTCGGGCCGAGGTTGAAGTTCGGGCCGAGGTTGAAGTTCGGGCCGAAAATGAAGTTCGGGTCGGGAACAGTGAAGAGTTCGGGCCGAACTTGTTCTTGGCAGTGACGAACGAACCAGCTATTTTGGTTACTCGTGGGCGTGAAACGGACACCCGAGCTGAAAGTTATGAATGTTTTAGTATAGCACCTTTTTGTCACACCATCTTGGATATTGAAGAGTTCGGGCCGAAGAGGGATGTTCGGGCCGAAGTGGTGTTCGGGCCGAAGAGGGATGTTCGGGCCGAAGTGGTGTTCGGGCCGAAGTGGGAGGTTCGGGCCGAAGTGGTGTTCGGGCCGAAGTTCGGTGTTCGGGCTGAGGATGATGTTCGGGCCGAGGTTGAAGTTCGGGCCGAGGTCGGAGTTCGGGCCGAGGTTGAAGTTCGGGCCGAGGTTGAAGTTCGGGCCGGGAACAGTGAAGAATTCGGGCCGAACTTGTTCTTGGCAGTGACGAACGAACCAACTATTTTGGTTACTCGTGGGCTTGAAACGGACACCCGAGCTGAAAGTTATGAATGTTTTATTATAGCACCTTTTGTCACACAATCTTGGATATTGAAGAGTTCGGGCCGAAGAGGGACGTTCGGGCCGAAGTGGTGTTCAGGCCGAAGTGGGATGTTCGGGCCGAAGTGGTGTTCGGGCCGAAGTTCGGTGTTCGGGCCGAGGATGATGTTCGGGCCGAGGTTGAAGTTCGGGTCGAGGTCGGAGTTCGGGCCGAGGTTGAAGTTCGGGCCGAGGTTGAAGTTCGGGACGAAAATGAAGTTCGGGCTGGGAACAGTGAAGAGTTCGGGCTGAACTTGTTCTTGGCAGTGACGAACGAACCCGCTATTTTGGTTACTCGTGGGCGTGAAACAGACACCCGAGCTGAAAGTTATGAATGTTTTAGTATAGCACCTATTGTCACACAATCTTCGATATTGAAGAGTTCGGGCCGAAGAGGGATGTTCGGGCCGAAGTGGTGTTCGGGCCGAAGTGGGATGTTCGGGCCGAAGTGGTGTTCGGGCCGAAGTGGTGTTCGGGCTGAAGTTCGGTGTTCGGGCCGAGGATGATGTTCGGGCCGAGGATGAAGTTCGGGCCGAGGTCGGAGTTCGGGCCGAGGTCGGAGTTCGGGCCGAGGTTGAAGTTTGGGCCGAGGTTGAAGTTCGGGCCGAGGTTGAAGTTCGGGCCGGGAATAGTGAAGAGTTCGGGCCGAACTTGTTCTTGGCAGTGACGAACGAACCAACTATTTTGGTTACTCGTGGGTGTGAAACGGACACCCGAGCTGAAAGTTATGAATGTTTTATTATAGCACCTTTTGTCACACAATCTTGGATATTGAAGAGTTCGGGCCGAAGAGGGATGTTCAGGCCGAAGTGTTGTTCGGGCCGAAGTGGGATGTTCGGGCCGAAGTGGTGTTCGGGCCGAAGTTCGGTGTTCGGGCCGAGGATGATGTTCGGGCCGAGGTTGGAGTTCGGGTCGAAGTCGGAGTTTGGGCCGAGGTTGAAGTTGGGGCCGAGGTTGAAGTTCGGGCCGAAAATGAAGTTCGGGCCGGGAACAGTGAAGAGTTCGGGCTGAACTTGTTCTTGGAAGTGACGAACGAACCAGCTATTTTGGTTACTCGTGGGCGTGAAACAGACACCCGAGCTGAAAGTTATGAATGTTTTAGTATAGCACCTATTGTCACACAATCTTCGATATTGAAGAGTTCGGGCCGAAGAGGGATGTTCGGGCCGAAGTGGTGTTCGGGCCGAAGTGGGATGTTCGGGCCGAAGTGGTGTTCGGGTCGAAGTGGTGTTCGGGCCGAAGTGGTGTTCGGGCCGAGGATGATGTTCGGGTCGAGGATGAAGTTCGGGCCGAGGTCGGAGTTCAGGCCGAGGTCGGAGTTCGGGCCGAGGTTGAAGTTCGGGCCGAGGTTGAAGTTCGGGCCGAAAATGAAGTTCGGGTCGGGAACAGTGAAGAGTTCGGGCCGAACTTGTTCTTGGCAGTGACGAACGAACCAGCTATTTTGGTTACTCGTGGGCGTGAAACGGACACCCGAGCTGAAAGTTATGAATGTTTTAGTATAGCACCTTTTGTCACACCATCTTGGATATTGAAGAGTTCGGGCCGAAGAGGGATGTTCGGGCCGAAGTGGTGTTCGGGCCGAAGAGGGATGTTCGGGCCGAAGTGGTGTTCGGGCCGAAGTGGGATGTTCGGGCCGAAGTGGTGTTCGGGCCGAAGTGGTGTTCGGGCCGAAGTTCGGTGTTCGGGCTGAGGATGATGTTCGGGCCGAGGTTGAAGTTCGGGCCGAGGTCGGAGTTCGGGCCGAGGTTGAAGTTCGGGCCGGGAACAGTGAAGAATTCGGGCCGAACTTGTTCTTGGCAGTGACGAACGAACCAACTATTTTGGTTACTCGTGGGCGTGAAACGGACACCCGAGCTGAAAGTTATGAATGTTTTATTATAGCACCTTTTGTCACACAATATTGGATATTGAAGAGTTCGGGCCGAAGAGGGATGTTCGGGCCGAAGTGGTGTTCGGGCCGAAGTGGGATGTTCGGGCCGAAGTGGTGTTCGGGCCGAAGTTCGGTGTTCGGGCCGAGGATGATGTTCGGGCCGAGGATGAAGTTCGGGCCGAGGTCGGAGTACGGGCCGAGGTCGGAGTTCGGGCCGAGGTTGAAGTTTGGGCCGAGGTTGAAGTTCGGGCCGAAAATGAAGTTCGGGCCGAAAATGAAGTTCGGGCTGAGGATGATGTTCGGGCCGAGGTTGAAGTTCGGGCCGAGGTTGAAGTTCGGGCCGAAAATGAAGTTCGGGTCGGGAACAGTGAAGAGTTCGGGCTGAACTTGTTCTTGGCAGTGATGAACGAACCCGCTATTTTGGTTACTCGTGGGCGTGAAACAGACACCCGAGCTGAAAGTTATGAATGTTTTAGTATAGCACCTATTGTCACACAATCTTCGATATTGAAGAGTTCGGGCCGAAGAGGGATGTTCGTGCCGAAGTGGTGTTCGGGCCGAAGTGGGATGTTCGGGCCGAAGTGGTGTTCGGGCCGAAGTGGTGTTCGGGCCGAAGTTCGGTGTTCGGGCCGAGGATGATGTTCGGGCCGAGGATGAAGTTCGGGCCGAGGTCGGAGTACGGGCCGAGGTCGGAGTTCGGGCCGAGGTTGAAGTTTGGGCCGAGGTTGAAGTTCGGGCCGAAAATGAAGTTCGGGCCGGGAACAGTGAAGAGTTCGGGCCGAACTTGTTCTTGGCGGTGACGAACGAACCAACTATCTTGGTTACTCGTGGGCGTGAAACGGACACCCGAGCTGAAAGTTATGAATGTTTTAGTATAACACCTTTTATCACACAATCTTGGATATTGAAGAGTTCGGGCCGAAGAGGGATGTTTGGGCCGAAGTGGTGTTCGGGCCGATGTGGGATGTTCGGGCCGAAGTGGTGTTCGGGCCGAAGTTCGGTGCTCGGGCCGAGGATGATGTTCGGGCCGAGGTTGAAGTTTGGGCCGAGGTCGGAGTTCGGGCCGAGGTTGAAGTTCGGGCCGAGGTTGAAGTTCGGGCCGAAAATGAAGTTCGGGCCGGGAACAGTGAAGAGTTCTTGCCGAACTTGTTCTTGGCAGTTACGAACGAACCAGCTATTTTGGTTACTCATGGGCGTGAAACGGACACCCGAGCTGAAAGTTATGAATGTTTTAGTATAGCACCTTTTGTCACACAATCTTGGATATTGAAGAGTTCGGGCCGAAGAGGGATGTTCGGGACGAAGTGGTGTTCGGGCCGAAGTGGGATGTTCGCGCCGAAGTGGTGTTCGGGCCGAAGTTCGGTGTTCGGGCCGAGGATGATGTTCGGGCCGAGGTTGAAGTTCGGGCCGAGGACGGAGTTCGGGCCGAGGTTGAAGTTCGGGCCGAGGTTGAAGTTCGTGCCGAAAATGAAGTTCGGGCCGGGAACAGTGAAGAGTTCGGGCCGAACTTGTTCTTGGCAGTGACGAACGAACCAGCTATTTTGGTTACTCGTGGGCGTGAAACGGACACCCGAGCTGAAAGTTATGAATGTTTTAGTATATCACCTTTTGTCAAGCAATCTTGGATATTGAAGAGTTCGGGCCGAAGAGGGATGTTCGAGCCGAAGTGGTGTTCCGGCCGAAGTGGGATGTTCGGGCCGAAGTGGTGTTCGGGCCGAAGTGGTGTTCGGGCCGAAGTTCGGTGTTCGGGCCGAGGATGATGTTCGGGCCGAGGTTGAAGTTCGGGCCGAGGTCGGAGTTCGGGCCGAGGTTGAAGTTCGGGCCGAGGTTGAAGTTCGGGCCGAAAATGAAGTTCGGGCCGGGAACAGTGAAGAGTTCGGGCCAAACTTATTCTTGGCAGTGACGAACGAACCAGGTATTTTGGTCACTCGTGGGCGTGAAACGGACACCCGAGCTGAAAGTTATGAATGTTTTAGTATAGCACCTTTTGTCACACAATCTTGGATATTGAAGAGTTGGGGCTGAAGAGGGATGTTCGGGCCGAAGAGGGATGTTCGAGCCGAAGTGGTGTTCCGGCCGAAGTGGGATGTTCGGGCCGAAGTGGTGTTCGGGCCGAAGTGGTGTTCGGGCCGAAGTTCGGTGTTCGGGCCGAGGATGATGTTCGGGACGAGGTTGAAGTTCGGGCCGAGGTCGGAGTTCGGGCCGAGGTTGAAGATCGGGCCGAGGTTGCAGTTCGTGCCGAAAATGAAGTTCGGGCCGGGAACAGTGAAGAGTTCGGGCCGAACTTGTTCTTGGCAGTGACGAACGAACCAGCTATTTTAGTTACTCGTGGGCGTGAAACGAACACCCGAGCTGAAAGTTATGAATGTTTTAGTATATCACCTTTTGTCACACAATCTTGGATATTGAAAAGTTCGGGCCGAAGTGGGATGTTCGGGCCGAAGTGGTGTTCGGGCCGAAGTGGTGTTCGGGCCGAAGTTCGGTGTTCGGGCCGAGGATGATGCTCGGGCCGAGGTTGAAGTTCGGGCCGAGGTCGGAGTTCGGGCCGAGGTGGAAGTTCGGGCCGAGGTTGAAGTTCGGGCCGAAAATGAAGTTCGGGCCGGGAACAGTGAAGAGTTCGGGCCGAACTTGTTCTTGGCAGTGACGAACGAACGAGCTATTTTGGTCACTCCTGGGCGTGAAACGGACACCCGAGCTGAAAGTTATGAATGTTTTAGTATAGCACCTTTTGTCACACAATCTTGGATATTGAAGAGTTCGGGCCGAAGAGGGATGTTCGGGCCGAAGTGGTGTTCGGGCCGAAGTGGGATGTTCGGGCCGAAGTGGTGTTTGGGCCGAAGTGGTGTTCGGGCTGAAGTTCGGTGTTCGGGCCCAGGATGATGTTCGGGCCGAGGTTGAAGTTCGGGCCGAGGTCGGAGTTCGGGCCGAGGTTGCAGTTCGGGCCGAGGTTGAAGTTCGGGCCGGGAACAGTGAAGAGTTCGGGCCGAACTTGTTCTTGGCAGTGACGAACGAACCAACTATTTTGGTTACTTGTGGGCTTGAAACGGACACCCGAGCAGAAAGTTATGAATGTTTTAGTATAGCACCTTTTGTCACACAATCTTGGATATTGAAGAGTTCGGGCTGAAGAGGGATGTTCGGGCGGAAGTGGTGTTCGGGCCGAAGTGGGATGTTCGGGCCGAAGTGGTGTTCGGGCCGAAGTGGTGTTCGGGCCGAAGTGGTGTTCGGGCCGAGGATGATGTTCGGGTCGAGGATGAAGTTCGGGCCGAGGTCGGAGTTCAGGCCGAGGTCGGAGTTCGGGCCGAGGTTGAAGTTCGGGCCGGGAACAGTGAAGAGTTCGGGCTGAACTTGTTCTTGGCAGTGACGAACGAACCCGCTATTTTGGTTACTCGTGGGCGTGAAACAGACACCCGAGCTGAAAGTTATGAATGTTTTAGTATAGCACCTATTGTCACACAATCTTCGATATTGAAGAGTTCGGGCCGAAGAGGGATGTTCGGGCCGAAGTGGTGTTCGGGCCGAAGTGGGATGTTCGGGCCGAAGTGGTGTTCGGGCCGAAGTGGTGTTCGGCTGAAGTTCGGTGTTCGGGCCGAGGATGATGTTCGGGCCGAGGATGAAATTCGGGCCGAGGTCGGAGTTCGGGCCGAGGTCGGAGTTCGGGCCGAGGTTGAAGTTTGGGTCGAGGTTGAAGTTCGGGCCGAAAATGAAGTTCGGGCCGGGAACAGTGAAGAGTTCGAGCCGAACTTGTTCTTGGCAGTGACGAACGAACCAGCTATTTAGGTCACTCGTGGGCGTGAAACGGACACCCGAGCTGAAAGTTATGAATGTTTTAGTATAGCACCTTTTGTCACACAATCTTGGATATTGAAGAGTTCGGGCCGAAGAGGGATGTTCGGGCCGAAGTGGTGTTCGGGCCGAAATGGTGTTCGGGCCGAAGTGGGATGTTCGGGCCGAAGTGGTGTTCGGGCCGAAGTGGTGTTCGGGCCGAAGTTCGGTGTTCGGGCCGAGGATGATGTTCGGGCCGAGGATGAAGTTCGGGGGCCGAGGTCGGAGTTCGGGCCGAGGTTGAAGTTCGGGCCGGGAATAGTGAAGAGTTTGGGCCGAACTTGTTCTTGGCAGTGACGAACGAACCAACTATTTTGGTTACTCGTGGGTGTGAAACGGACACCCGAGCTGAAAGTTATGAATGTTTTAGTATAGCACCTATTGTCACACAATCTTCGATATTGAAGAGTTCGGGCCGAAGAGGGATGTTCGGGCCGAAGTGGTGTTCGGGCCGAAGTGGGATGTTCGGGCCGAAGTGGTGTTCGGGCCGAAGTGGTGTTCGGGCCGAAGTGGTGTTCGGGCCGAAGTTCGGTGTTCGGGCCGAGGATGATGTTCGGGTCGAGGATGAAGTTCGGGCCGAGGTCGGAGTTCAGGCCGAGGTCGGAGTTCGGGCCGAGGTTGAAGTTCGGGCCGAGGTTGAAGTTCGGGCCGAAAATGAAGTTCGGGTCGGGAACAGTGAAGAGTTCGGGCCGAACTTGTTCTTGGCAGTGACGAACGAACCAGCTCTTTTGGTTACTCGTGGGCGTGAAACGGACACCCGAGCTGAAAGTTATGAATGTTTTAGTATAGCACCTTTTGTCACACCATCTTGGATATTGAAGAGTTCGGGCCGAAGAGGGATGTTCGGGCCGAAGTGGTGTTCGGGCCGAAGTGGTGTTCGGGCCGAAGAGGGATGTTCGGGCCGAAGTGGTGTTCGGGCCGAAGTGGGATGTTCGGGCCGAAATGGTGTTCGGGCCGAAGTGGTGTTCGGGCCGAAGTTCGGTGTTCGGGCTGAGGATGATGTTCGGGCCGAGGTTGAAGTTCGGGCCGAGGTCGGAGTTCAGGCCGAGGTTGAAGTTCGGGCCGAGGTTGAAGTTCGGGCCGGGAACAGTGAAGAATTCGGGCCGAACTTGTTCTTGGCAGTGACGAACGAACCAACTATTTTGGTTACTCGTGGGCGTGAAACGGACACCCGAGCTGAAAGTTATGAATGTTTTATTATAGCTCCTTTTGTCACACAATATTGGATATTGAAGAGTTCGGGCCGAAGAGGGATGTTCGGGCCGAAGTGGTGTTCGGGCCGAAGTGGTGTTCGGGCCGAAGTGGGATTTTCGGGCCGAAGTGGTGTTCGGGCCGAAGTTCGGTGTTCAGGCCGAGGATGATGTTCGGGCCGAGGTTGAAGTTCGGGCCGAGGTTGAAGTTCGGGCCGAAAATGAAGTTCGGGCCGGGAACAGTGAAGAGTTCGGGCTGAACTTGTTCTTGGCAGTGACGAACGAACCCGCTATTTTGGTTACTCGTGGGCGTGAAACAGACACCCGAGCTGAAAGTTATGAATGTTTTAGTATAGCACCTATTGTCACACAATCTTCGATATTGAAGAGTTCGGGCCGAAGAGGGATGTTCGTGCCGAAGTGGTGTTCGGGCCGAAGTGGGATGTTCGGGCCGAAGTGGTGTTCGGGCCGAAGTGGTGTTCGGGCCGAAGTTCGGTGTTCGGGCCGAGGATGATGTTCGGTCCGAGGATGAAGTTCGGGCCGAGGTCGGAGTACGGGCCGAGGTCGGAGTTCGGGCCGAGGTTGAAGTTTGGGCCGAGGTTGAAGTTCGGGCCGAAAATGAAGTTCGGGCCGGGAACAGTGAAGAGTTCGGGCCGAACTTGTTCTTGGCGGTGACGAACGAACCAACTATCTTGGTTACTCGTGGGCGTGAAACGGACACCCGAGCTGAAAGTTATGAATGTTTTAGTATAACACCTTTTATCACACAATCGTGGATATTGAAGAGTTCGGGCCGAAGAGGGATGTTTGGGCCGAAGTGGTGTTCGGGCCGATGTGGGATGTTCGGGCCGAAGTGGTGTTCGGGCCGAAGTTCGGTGCTCGGGCCGAGGATGATGTTCGGGCCGAGGTTGAAGTTTGGGCCGAGGTCGGAGTTCGGGCCGAGGTTGAAGTTCGGGCCGAGGTTGAAGTTCGGGCCGAAAATGAAGTTCGGGCCGGGAACAGTGAAGAGTTCTTGCCGAACTTGTTCTTGGCAGTTACGAACGAACCAGCTATTTTGGTTACTCATGGGCATGAAACGGACACCCGAGCTGAAAGTTATGAATGTTTTAGTATAGCAACTTTTATCACACAATCTTGGATATTGAAGAGTTCGGGCCGAAGAGGGATGTTCGGGACGAAGTGGTGTTCGGGCCGAAGTGGGATGTTCGCGCCGAAGTGGTGTTCGGGCCGAAGTTCGGTGTTCGGGCCGAGGATGATGTTCGGGCCGAGGTTGAAGTTCGGGCCGAGGACGGAGTTCGGGCCGAGGTTGAAGTTCGGGCCGAGGTTGAAGTTCGTGCCGAAAATGAAGTTCGGGCCGGGAACAGTGAAGAGTTCGGGCCGAACTTGTTCTTGGCAGTGACGAACGAACCAGCTATTTTGGTTACTCGTGGGCGTGAAACGGACACCCGAGCTGAAAGTTATGAATGTTTTAGTATATCACCTTTTGTCAAGCAATCTTGGATATTGAAGAGTTCGGGCCGAAGAGGGATGTTCGGGCCGAAGTGGTGTTCCGGCCGAAGTGGGATGTTCGGGCCGAAGTGGTGTTCGGGCCGAAGTTCGGTGTACGGGCCGAGGATGATGTTCGGCCCGAGGTTGAAGTTCGGGCCGAGGTCGGAGTTCGGGCCGAGGTTGAAGTTCGGGCCGAGGTTGAAGTTCGGGCCGAAAATGAAGTTCGGGCCGGGAACAGTGAAGAGTTCGGGCCAAACTTATTCTTGGCAGTGACGAACGAACCAGCTATTTTGGTCACTCGTGGGCGTGAAACGGACACCCGAGCTGAAAGTTATGAATGTTTTAGTATAGCACCTTTTGTCACACAATCTTGGATATTGAAGAGTTCGGGCTGAAGAGGGATGTTCGGGCCGAAGTGATGTTCGGGCCGAAGTGGGATGTTCGGGCCGAAGTGGTGTTCGGGCCGAAGTTCGGTGTTCGAGCCGAGGATGATGTTCGGGCCGAGGTTGAAGTTCGGGCCGAGGTCGGAGTTCGGGCCGAGGTCGGAGTTCGGGCCGAGGTTGCAGTTCGTGCCGAAAATGAAGTTCGGGCCGGGAACAGTGAAGAGTTCAGGCCGAACTTGTTCTTGGCAGTGACGAACGAACCAACTATTTTGGTTACTTGTGGGCTTGAAACGGACACCCGAGCAGAAAGTTATGAATGTTTTAGTATAACACCTTTTGTCACACAATCTTGGATATTGAAGAGTTCGGGCTGAAGAGGGATGTTCGGGCTGATGTGGTGTTCGGGCCGAAGTGGGATGTTCGGGCCGAAGTGGTGTTCGGGCCGAAGTGGTGTTCGGGCCGAAGTTCGGTGTTCGGGCCGAGGATGATGTTCGGGACGAGGTTGAAGTTCGGGCCGAGGTCGGAGTTCGGGCCGAGGTCGGAGTTTGGGCCGAGGTTGAAGTTCGGGCCGAAAATGAAGTTCAGGCCGGGAACAGTGAAGAGTTCGGGCCGAACTTGTTCTTGGCAGTGACGACCGAACCAGCTATTTTGGTTACTCGTGGGCGTGAAACGGACACCCGAGCTGAAAGTTATAAATGTTTTAGTATAGCACCTTTTGTCACACAATCTTGGATATTGAAGAGTTCGGGCCGAAGAGGGATGTTCGGGCCGAAGTGGTGTTCGGGCCGAAGTGCGATGTTCGGGCCGAAGTGGTGTTCGGGCTGAAGTTCGGTGTTCGGGCCGAGGATGATGTTCGGGCCGAGGTTGAAGTTCGGGCCGAGGTCGGAGTTCGGGCCGAGGTTGAAGTTCGGGCCGAGGTTGAAGTTCGGGCCGGGAACAGTGAAGAGTTCGGGCCGAACTTGTTCTTGGCAGTGACGAACGAACCAGCTATTTTGGTTACTCGTGGGCGTGAAACGGACACCCGAGCTGAAAGTTATGAATGTTTTAGTATAGCACCTTTTGTCACACAATCTTGGATATTGAAGAGTTCGGGCCGAAGAGGGTTGTTCGGGCGGAAGTGGTGTTCGGGCCGAAGTGGGATGTTCGGGCCGAAGTGGTGTTCGGGCCGAAGTTCGGTGTTCGGGCCGAGGATGATGTTCGGGCCGAGGTTGAAGTTCGGGCCGAGGTAGGAGTTCGGGCCGAGGTTGAATTTCAGGCCGAGGTTGAAGTTCGGGCCGAAAATGAAGTTCGGGCCGGGAACAGTGAAGAGTTCGGGCCGAACTTGTTCTTGGCAGTGACGAACGAACCATCTATTTTTGTTACTCGTGGGCGTGAAACGGACACCCGAGCTGAAAGTTATGAATGTTTTAGTATATCACCTTTTGTCAAGCAATCTTGGATATTGAAGAGTTCGGGCCGAAGAGGGATGTTCGGGCCGAAGTGGTGTTCCGGCCGAAGTGGGATGTTCGGGCCGAAGTGGTGTTCGGGCCGAAGTGGTGTTCGGGCCGAAGTTCGGTGTTCGGGCCGAGGATGATGTTCGGTCCGAGGATGAAGTTCGGGCCGAGGTCGGAGTACGGGCCGAGGTCGGAGTTCGGGCCGAGGTTGAAGTTTGGGCCGAGGTTGAAGTTCGGGCCGAAAATGAAGTTCGGGCCGGGAACAGTGAAGAGTTCGGGCCGAACTTGTTCTTGGCGGTGACGAACGAACCAACTATCTTGGTTACTCGTGGGCGTGAAACGGACACCCGAGCTGAAAGTTATGAATGTTTTAGTATAACACCTTTTATCACACAATCGTGGATATTGAAGAGTTCGGGCCGAAGAGGGATGTTTGGGCCGAAGTGGTGTTCGGGCCGATGTGGGATGTTCGGGCCGAAGTGGTGTTCGGGCCGAAGTTCGGTGCTCGGGCCGAGGATGATGTTCGGGCCGAGGTTGAAGTTTGGGCCGAGGTCGGAGTTCGGGCCGAGGTTGAAGTTCGGGCCGAGGTTGAAGTTCGGGCCGAAAATGAAGTTCGGGCCGGGAACAGTGAAGAGTTCTTGCCGAACTTGTTCTTGGCAGTTACGAACGAACCAGCTATTTTGGTTACTCATGGGCATGAAACGGACACCCGAGCTGAAAGTTATGAATGTTTTAGTATAGCAACTTTTATCACACAATCTTGGATATTGAAGAGTTCGGGCCGAAGAGGGATGTTCGGGACGAAGTGGTGTTCGGGCCGAAGTGGGATGTTCGCGCCGAAGTGGTGTTCGGGCCGAAGTTCGGTGTTCGGGCCGAGGATGATGTTCGGGCCGAGGTTGAAGTTCGGGCCGAGGACGGAGTTCGGGCCGAGGTTGAAGTTCGGGCCGAGGTTGAAGTTCGTGCCGAAAATGAAGTTCGGGCCGGGAACAGTGAAGAGTTCGGGCCGAACTTGTTCTTGGCAGTGACGAACGAACCAGCTATTTTGGTTACTCGTGGGCGTGAAACGGACACCCGAGCTGAAAGTTATGAATGTTTTAGTATATCACCTTTTGTCAAGCAATCTTGGATATTGAAGAGTTCGGGCCGAAGAGGGATGTTCGGGCCGAAGTGGTGTTCCGGCCGAAGTGGGATGTTCGGGCCGAAGTGGTGTTCGGGCCGAAGTGGTGTTCGGGCCGAAGTTCGGTGTTCGGGCCGAGGATGATGTTCGGCCCGAGGTTGAAGTTCGGGCCGAGGTCGGAGTTCGGGCCGAGGTTGAAGTTCGGGCCGAGGTTGAAGTTCGGGCCGAAAATGAAGTTCGGGCCGGGAACAGTGAAGAGTTCGGGCCAAACTTATTCTTGGCAGTGACGAACGAACCAGCTATTTTGGTCACTCGTGGGCGTGAAACGGACACCCGAGCTGAAAGTTATGAATGTTTTAGTATAGCACCTTTTGTCACACAATCTTGGATATTGAAGAGTTCGGGCTGAAGAGGGATGTTCGGGCCGAAGTGATGTTCGGGCCGAAGTGGGATGTTCGGGCCGAAGTGGTGTTCGGGCCGAAGTTCGGTGTTCGAGCCGAGGATGATGTTCGGGCCGAGGTTGAAGTTCGGGCCGAGGTCGGAGTTCGGGCCGAGGTCGGAGTTCGGGCCGAGGTTGCAGTTCGTGCCGAAAATGAAGTTCGGGCCGGGAACAGTGAAGAGTTCAGGCCGAACTTGTTCTTGGCAGTGACGAACGAACCAACTATTTTGGTTACTTGTGGGCTTGAAACGGACACCCGAGCAGAAAGTTATGAATGTTTTAGTATAACACCTTTTGTCACACAATCTTGGATATTGAAGAGTTCGGGCTGAAGAGGGATGTTCGGGCTGATGTGGTGTTCGGGCCGAAGTGGGATGTTCGGGCCGAAGTGGTGTTCGGGCCGAAGTGGTGTTCGGGCCGAAGTTCGGTGTTCGGGCCGAGGATGATGTTCGGGACGAGGTTGAAGTTCGGGCCGAGGTCGGAGTTCGGGCCGAGGTCGGAGTTTGGGCCGAGGTTGAAGTTCGGGCCGAAAATGAAGTTCAGGCCGGGAACAGTGAAGAGTTCGGGCCGAACTTGTTCTTGGCAGTGACGACCGAACCAGCTATTTTGGTTACTCGTGGGCGTGAAACGGACACCCGAGCTGAAAGTTATGAATGTTTTAGTATAGCACCTTTTGTCACACAATCTTGGATATTGAAGAGTTCGGGCCGAAGAGGGATGTTCGGGCCGAAGTGGTGTTCGGGCCGAAGTGCGATGTTCGGGCCGAAGTGGTGTTCGGGCTGAAGTTCGGTGTTCGGGCCGAGGATGATGTTCGGGCCGAGGTTGAAGTTCGGGCCGAGGTCGGAGTTCGGGCCGAGGTTGAAGTTCGGGCCGAGGTTGAAGTTCGGGCCGGGAACAGTGAAGAGTTCGGGCCGAACTTGTTCTTGGCAGTGACGAACGAACCAGCTATTTTGGTTACTCGTGGGCGTGAAACGGACACCCGAGCTGAAAGTTATGAATGTTTTAGTATAGCACCTTTTGTCACACAATCTTGGATATTGAAGAGTTCGGGCCGAAGAGGGTTGTTCGGGCGGAAGTGGTGTTCGGGCCGAAGTGGGATGTTCGGGCCGAAGTGGTGTTCGGGCCGAAGTTCGGTGTTCGGGCCGAGGATGATGTTCGGGCCGAGGTTGAAGTTCGGGCCGAGGTCGGAGTTCGGGCCGAGGTTGAATTTCAGGCCGAGGTTGAAGTTCGGGCCGAAAATGAAGTTCGGGCCGGGAACAGTGAAGAGTTCGGGCCGAACTTGTTCTTGGCAGTGACGAACGAACCATCTATTTTTGTTACTCGTGGGCGTGAAACGGACACCCGAGCTGAAAGTTATGAATGTTTTAGTATAGCACCTTTTGTCACACAATCTTGGATATTGAAGAGTTCGGGCCGAAGAAGGATGTTCGGGCCGAAGTGGTGTTCGGGCCGAAGTGGGATGTTCGGGCCGAAGTGGTGTTCGGGCCGAAGTGGTGTTCGGGCCGAAGTTCGGTGTTCAGGCCGAGGATGATGTTCGGGCCGAGGTTGAAGTTCGGGCCGAGGTCGGTGTTCGGGCCGAGGTTGAAGTTCGGGCCGAAAATGAAGTTCGGGCCGGGAACAGTGAAGAGTGCGGGCCGAACTTGTTCTTGGCAGTGACGAACGAACCAGCTATTTTGGTTACTCGTGGGCTTGAAACGGACACCCGAGCTGAAAGTTATGAATGTTTTAGTATAGCACCTTTTGTCACACAATCTTGGATATTGAAGAGTTCGGGCCGAAGAAGGATGTTCGGGCCGAAGTGGTGTTCGGGCCGAAGTGGGATGTTCGGGCCGAAGTGGTGTTCGGGCCGAAGTGGTGTTCGGGCCGAAGTTCGGTGTTCAGGCCGAGGATGATGTTCGGGCCGAGGTTGAAGTTCGGGCCGAGGTCGGTGTTCGGGCCGAGGTTGAAGTTCGGGCCGAAAATGAAGTTCGGGCCGGGAACAGTGAAGAGTGCGGGCCAAACTTGTTCTTGGCAGTGACGAACGAACCAGCTATTTTGGTTACTCGTGGGCCTGAAACGGACACCCGAGCTGAAAGTTATGAATGTTTTATTATAGCACCTTTTGTCACACAATCATGGATATTGAAGAGTTCGGGCCGAAGAGGGATGTTCGGGCCGAAGTGGTGTTCGGGCCGAAGTGGGATGTTCGGGCCGAAGTTCGGTGTTCGGGCCGAGGATGATGTTTGGGCCGAGGTTGAAGTTCGGGTCGAGGTCGGAGTTTGGGCCGAGGTTGAAGTTCGGGCCGAGGTTGAAGTTCGGGCCGAAAATGAAGTTCGGGCCGGGAACAGTGAAGAGTTCGGGCAGAACTTGTTCTTGGTAGTGACGAACGAACCAGCTATTTTGGTTACTCATGGGCGTGAAACAGACACCCGAGCTGAAAGTTATGAATGTTTTAGTATAGCACCTATTGTCACACAATCTTCGATATTGAAGAGTTCGGGCCGAAGAGGGATGTTCGGGCCGAAGTGGTGTTCGGGCCGAAGTGGGATGTTCGGGCCGAAGTGGTGTTCGGGCCGAAGTGGTGTTCGGGCTGAAGTTCAGTGTTCGGGCCGAGGATGATGTTCGGGCCGAGGATGAAGTTCGGGCCGAGGTCGGAGTTCGGGCCGAGGTCGGAGTTCGGGCCGAGGTTGAAGTTCGGGCCGAGGTTGAAGTTCGGGCCGAAAATGAAGTTCGGGCCAGGAACAGTGAAGAGTTCGGGCCTAACTTGTTCTTGGCAGTGACGAACGAACCAGCTATTTTGGTTACTCGTGGGCGTGAAACGGACACCCGAGCTGAAAGTTATGAATGTTTTAGTATAGCACCTTTTGTCACACAATCTTAGATATTGAAGAGTTCGGGCCGAAGAGGGATGTTCGGGACGAAGTGGTGTTCGGGCCGAAGTAGGATGTTCGGGCCGAAGTGGTGTTCGGGCCGAAGTGGTGTTCGGGCCGAAGTTCGGTGTTCGGGCCGAGGATGATGTTCGGGCCGAGTTTGAAGTTCGGGCCGAGGTCGGAGTTCGGGCCGAGGTTGAAGTTCGGGCCGAGGTTGAAGTTCGTGCCGAAAATGAAGTTCGGGCCGGGAACAGTGAATAGTTCGGGCCGAACTTGTTCTTGGCAGTGACGAACGAACGAGCTATTTTGGTTACTCGTGGCCGTGTAACGGACACCCGAGCTGAAAGTTATCAATGTTTTAGTATATCACCTTTTGTCACACAATCTTGGATATTGAAAAGTTCGGGCCGAAGTGGGATGTTCGGGCTGAAGTGGTGTTCGGGCCGAAGTGGTGTTCGGGCCGAAGTTCGGTGTTCGGGCCGAGGATGATGTTCGGGCCGAGGTTGAAGTTCGGGCCGAGGTCGGAGTTCGGGCCGAGGTTGAAGTTCGGGCCGAGGTTGAAATTCGGGCCGAAAATGAAGTTCGGGCCGGGAACAGTGAAGAGTTCGAGCCGAACTTGTTCTTGGCAGTGACGAACGAACCAGCTATTTTGGTCACTCGTGGGCGTGAAACGGACACCCGAGCTGAAAGTTATGAATGTTTTAGTATAGCACGTTTTGTCACACAATCTTGGATATTGAAGAGTTAGGGCCGAAGAGGGATGTTCGGGCCGAAGTGGTGTTCGGGCCGGAGTGGGATGTTCGGGCCGAAGTGGTGTTCGGGCCGAAGTGGTGTTCGGGCCGAAGTTCGGTGTTCGGGCCGAGGATGATGTTCGGGCCGAGGTTGAAGTTCGGGGGCCGAGGTCGGAGTTCGGGCCGAGGTTGAAGTTCGGGCCGAGGTTGAAGTTCGGGCCGGGAACAGTGAAGAGTTCGGGCCGAACTTGTTCTTGGCAGTGACGAACGAACCAACTATTTTGGTTACTCGTGGGTGTGAAACAGACACCCGAGCTGAAAGTTATGAATGTTTTATTATAGCACCTTTTGTCACACAATCTTGGATATTGAAGAGTTCGGGCCGAAGAGGGATGTTCGGGCCGAAGTGTTGTTCAGCCGAAGTGGGATGTTCGGGCCGAAGTTCGGTGTTCGGGCCGAGGATGATGTTCGGGCCGAGGTTGGAGTTCGGGTCGAGGTCGGAGTTTGGGCCGAGGTTGAAGTTGGGGCCGAGGTTGAAGTTCGGGCCGAAAATGAAGTTCGGGCCGGGAACAGTGAAGAGTTCGGGCTGAACTTGTTCTTGGCAGTGATGAACAAACCAGCTATTTTGGTAACTCGTGGGCGTGAAACAGACACCCGAGCTGAAAGTTATGAATGTTTTAGTATAGCACCTATTGTCACACAATCTTCGATATTGAAGAGTTCGGGCCGAAGAGGGATGTTCGGGTCGAAGTGGTGTTCGGGCCGAAGTGGGATGTTCGGGCCGAAGTGGTGTTCGGGCCGAAGTGGTGTTCGGGCCGAAGTGGTGTTCGTGCCGAAGTTCGGTGTTCGGGCCGAGGATGATGTTCGGGCCGAGGATGAAGTTCGGGCCGAGGTCGGAGTTCCGGCCGAGGTCGGAGTTCGGGCCGAGGTTGAAGTTCGGGCCGAAAATGAAGTTCGGGTCGTGAACAGTGAAGAGTTCGGGCCGAACTTGTTCTTGGCAGTGACGAACGAACCAGCTATTTTGGTTACTCGTGGGCGTGAAACGGACACCCGAGCTGAAAGTTATGAATGTTTTAGTATAGCACCTTTTGTCACACCATCTTGGATATTGAAGAGTTCGGGCCGAAGAGGGATGTTCGGGCCGAAGTGGTGTTCGGGCCGAAGAGGGATGTTCGGGCCGAAGTGGTGTTCGGGCCGAAGTGGGAGGTTCGGGCCGAAGTGGTGTTCGGGCCGAAGTGGTGTTCGGGCCGAAGTGGTGTTCGGGCCGAAGTTCGGTGTTCGGGCTGAGGATGATGTTCGGGCCGAGGTTGAAGTTCGGGCCGAGGTCGGAGTTCGGGCCGAGGTTGAAGTTCGGGCCGAGGTTGAAGTTCGGGCCGGGAACAGTGAAGAATTCGGGCCGAACTTGTTCTTGGCAGTGACGAACGAACCAACTATTTTGGTTACTCGTGGGCGTGAAACGGACACCCGAGCTGAAAGTTATGAATGTTTTATTATAGCACCTTTTGTCACACAATCTTGGATATTGAAGAGTTCGGGTCGAAGAGGGACGTTCGGGCCGAAGTGGTGTTCAGGCCGAAGTAGGATGTTCGGGCCGAAGTGGTGTTCGGGCCGAAGTTCGGTGTTCGGGCCGAGGATGATGTTCGGGCCGAGGTTAAAGTTCGGGACGAAAATGAAGTTCGGGCCGGGAACAGTGAAGAGTTCGGGCTGAACTTGTTCTTGGCAGTGACGAACGAACCCGCTATTTTGGTTACTCGTGGGCGTGAAACAGACACCCGAGCTGAAAGTTATGAATGTTTTAGTATAGCACCTATTGTCACACAATCTTCGATATTGAAGAGTTCGGGCCGAAGAGGGATGTTCGGGCCGAAGTGGTGTTCGGGCCGAAGTGGGATGTTCGGGACGAAGTGGTGTTCGGGCCGAAGTGGTGTTCGGGCTGAAGTTCGGTGTTCGGGCCAAGGATGATGTTCGGGCCGAGGATGAAGTTCGGGCCGAGGTCGGAGTTCGGGCCGAGGTCGGAGTTCGGGCCGAGGTTGAAGTTTGGGCCGAGGTTGAAGTTCGGGCCGAAAATGAAGTTCGGGCCGGGAACAGTGAAGAGTTCGAGCCGAACTTGTTCTTGGCAGTGACGAACGAACCAGCTATTTAGGTCACTCGTGGGCGTGAAACGGACACCCGAGCTGAAAGTTATGAATGTTTTAGTATAGCACCTTTTGTCACACAATCTTGGATATTGAAGAGTTCGGGCCGAAGAGGGATGTTCGGGCCGAAGTGGTGTTCGGGCCGAAGTGGGATGTTCGGGCCGAAGTGGTGTTCGGGCCGAAGTGGTGTTCGGGCCGAAGTTCGGTGTTCGGGCCGAGGATGGAGTTCGGGGGCCGAGGTCGGAGTTCGGGCCGAGGTTGAAGTTCGGGCCGAGGTTGAAGTTCGGGCCGGGAACAGTGAAGAGTTCGGGCCGAACTTGTTCTTGGCAGTGACGAACGAACCAACTATTTTGGTTACTCGTGGGTGTGAAACGGACACCCGAGCTGAAAGTTATGAATGTTTTATTATAGCACCTTTTGTCACACAATCTTGGATATTGAAGAGTTCGGGCCGAAGAGGGATGTTCGGGCCGAAGTGTTGTTCGGGCCGAAGTGGGATGTTCGGGCCGAAGTGGGATGTTCGGGCCGAAGTGGTGTTCGGGCCGAAGTTCGGTGTTCGGGCCGAGGATGATGTTCGGGCCGTGGTTGGAGTTCGGGTCGAGGTCGGAGTTTGGGCCGAGGTTGAAGTTGGGGCCGAGGTTGAAGTTCGGGCCGAAAATGTAGTTCGGGCCGGGAACAGTGAAGAGTTCGGGCTGAACTTGTTCTTGGCAGTGACGAACAAACCAGCTATTTTGGTTACTCGTGGGCGTGAAACAGACACCCGAGCTGAAAGTTATGAATGTTTTAGTATAGCACCTATTGTCACACAATCTTCGATATTGAAGAGTTCGGGCCGAAGAGGGATGTTCGGGCCGAAGTGGTGTTCGGGCCGAAGTGGGATGTTCGGGCCGAAGTGGTGTTCGGGCCGAAGTGGGAGGTTCGGGCCGAAGTGGTGTTCGGGCCGAAGTGGTGTTCGAGCCGAAGTGGTGTTCGGGCCGAAGTTCGGTGTTCGGGCTGAGGATGATGTTCGGGCCGAGGTTGAAGTTCGGGCCGAGGTCGGAGTTCGGGCCGAGGTTGAAGTTCTGGCCGAGGTTGAAGTTCGGGCCGGGAACAGTGAAGAATTCGGGCCGAACTTGTTCTTGGCAGTGACGAACGAACCAACTATTTTGGTTACTCGTGGGCGTGAAACGGACACCCGAGCTGAAAGTTATGAATGTTTTATTATAGCACCTTTTGTCACACAATCTTGGATATTGAAGAGTTCGGGCCGAAGAGGGACGTTCGGGCCGAAGTGGTGTTCAGGCCGAAGTGGGATGTTCGGGCCGAAGTGGTGTTCGGGCCGAAGTTCGGTGTTCGGGCCGAGGATGATGTTCGGGCCGAGGTTGAAGTTCGGGACGAAAATGAAGTTCGGGCCGGGAACAGTGAAGAGTTCGGGCTGAACTTGTTCTTGGCAGTGACGAACGAACCCGCTATTTTGGTTACTCGTGGGCGTGAAACAGACACCCGAGCTGAAAGTTATGAATGTTTTAGTATAGCACCTATTGTCACACAATCTTCGATATTGAAGAGTTCGGGCCGAAGAGGGATGTTCGGGCCGAAGTGGTGTTCGGGCCGAAGTGGGATGTTCGGGCCGAAGTGGTGTTCGGGCCGAAGTGGTGTTCGGGCTGAAGTTCGGTGTTCGGGCCGAGGATGATGTTCGGGCCGAGGATGAAGTTCGGGCCGAGGTCGGAGTTCGGGCCGAGGTCGGAGTTCGGGCCGAGGTTGAAGTTCGGGCCGAAAATGAAGTTCGGGCCGGGAACAGTGAAGAGTTCGAGCCGAACTTGTTCTTGGCAGTGACGAACGAACCAGCTATTTAAGTCACTCGTGGGCGTGAAACGGACACCCGAGCTGAAAGTTATGAATGTTTTGGTATAGCACCTTTTGTCACACAATCTTGGATATTGAAGAGTTCGGGCCGAAGAGGGATGTTCGGGCCGAAGTGGTGTTCGGGCCGAAGTGAGATGTTCGGGCCGAAGTGGTGGTCGGGCCGAAGTGGTGTTCGGGCCGAAGTTCGGTGTTCGGGCCGAGGATGATGTTCGGGCCGAGGTCGAAGTTCGGGGGCCGAGGTCGGAGTTCGGGCCGAGGTTGAAGTTCGGGCCGAGGTTGAAGTTCGGGCCGAAAATGAAGTTCGGGCCGGGAACAGTGAAGAGTTCGGGCCAAACTTATTCTTGGCAGTGACGAACGAACCAGCTATTTTGGTCACTCGCGGGCGTGAAACGGACACCCGAGCTGAAAGTTATGAATGTTTTAGTATAGCACCTTTTGTCACACAATCTTGGATATTGAAGAGTTCGGGCTGAAGAGGGATGTTCGGGCCGAAGTGGTGTTCGGGCCGAAGTGGTGTTCGGGCCGAAGCGGGATGTTCGGGCCGAAGTGGTGTTCGGGCCGAAGTGGTGTTCGGGCCGAAGTTCGGTGTTCGGGCCGAGGATGATGTTCGGGCCGAGGTTGAAGTTCGGGCCGAGGTCGGAGTTCGGGCCGAGGTTGCAGATCGGGCCGAGGTTGCAGTTCGTGCCGAAAATGAAGTTCGGGCCGGGAACAGTGAAGAGTTCGGGCCGAACTTGTTCTTGGCAGTGACGAACGAACCAGCTATTTTGGTTACTCGTGGGCGTGAAACGAACACCCGAGCTGAAAGTTATGAATGTTTTAGTATATCACCTTTTGTCACACAATCTTGGATATTGAAAAGTTCGGGCCGAAGTGGGATGTTCGGGCCGAATTGGTGTTCGGGCCGAAGTGGTGTTCGGGCCGAAGTTCGGTGTTCGGGCCGAGGATGATGTTCGGGCCGAGGTTGAAGTTCGGACCGAGGTCGGAGTTCGGGCCGAGGTTGAAGTTCGGGCCGAGGTTGAAGTTCGGGCCGAAAATGAAGTTCGGGCCGGGAACAGTGAAGAGTTCGAGCCGAACTTGTTCTTGGCAGTGACGAACGAACCAGCTATTTAAGTCACTCGTGGGCGTGAAACGGACACCCGAGCTGAAAGTTATGAATGTTTTGGTATAGCACCTTTTGTCACACAATCTTGGATATTGAAGAGTTCGGGCCGAAGAGGGATGTTCGGGCCGAAGTGGTGTTCGGGCCGAAGTGAGATGTTCGGGCCGAAGTGGTGGTCGGGCCGAAGTGGTGTTCGGGCCGAAGTTCGGTGTTCGGGCCGAGGATGATGTTCGGGCCGAGGTTGAAGTTCGGGGGCCGAGGTCGGAGTTCGGGCCGAGGTTGAAGTTCGGGCCGAGGTTGAAGTTCGGGCCGAAAATGAAGTTCGGGCCGGGAACAGTGAAGAGTTCGGGCCAAACTTATTCTTGGCAGTGACGAACGAACCAGCTATTTTGGTCACTCGCGGGCGTGAAACGGACACCCGAGCTGAAAGTTATGAATGTTTTAGTATAGCACCTTTTGTCACACAATCTTGGATATTGAAGAGTTCGGGCTGAAGAGGGATGTTCGGGCCGAAGTGGTGTTCGGGCCGAAGTGGTGTTCGGGCCGAAGCGGGATGTTCGGGCCGAAGTGGTGTTCGGGCCGAAGTGGTGTTCGGGCCGAAGTTCGGTGTTCGGGCCGAGGATGATGTTCGGGCCGAGGTTGAAGTTCGGGCCGAGGTCGGAGTTCGGGCCGAGGTTGCAGATCGGGCCGAGGTTGCAGTTCGTGCCGAAAATGAAGTTCGGGCCGGGAACAGTGAAGAGTTCGGGCCGAACTTGTTCTTGGCAGTGACGAACGAACCAGCTATTTTGGTTACTCGTGGGCGTGAAACGAACACCCGAGCTGAAAGTTATGAATGTTTTAGTATATCACCTTTTGTCACACAATCTTGGATATTGAAAAGTTGGGGCCGAAGTGGGATGTTCGGGCCGAATTGGTGTTCGGGCCGAAGTGGTGTTCGGGCCGAAGTTCGGTGTTCGGGCCGAGGATGATGTTCGGGCCGAGGTTGAAGTTCGGACCGAGGTCGGAGTTCGGGCCGAGGTTGAAGTTCGGGCCGAGGTTGAAGTTCGGGCCGAAAATGAAGTTCGGGCCGGGAACAGTGAAGAGTTCGGGCCGAACTTGTTCTTGGCAGTGACGAACGAACCAGCTATTTTGGTCACTCGTGGGCGTGAAACGGACACCCGAGCTGAAAGTTATGAATGTTTTAGTATAGCACCTTTTGTCACACAATCTTCGATATTGAAGAGTTCGGGCCGAAGAGGGATGTTCGGGCCGAAGTGGTGTTCGGGCCGAAGTGGGATGTTCGGGCCGAAGTGGTGTTTGGGCCGAAGTGGTGTTCGGGCTGAAGTTCGGTGTTCGGGCCGAGGATGATGTTCGGGCCGAGGTTGAAGTTCAGGCCGAGGTCGGAGTTCGGGCCGAGGTTGCAGTTCGGACCGAGGTTGAAGTTCGGGCCGGGAACAGTGAAGAGTTCGGGCCGAACTTGTTCTTGGCAGTGACGAACGAACCAACTATTTTGGTTACTTGTGGGCTTGAAACGGACACCCGAGCAGAAAGTTATGAATGTTTTAGAATAGCACCTTTTGTCACACAATCTTGGATATTGAAGAGTTCGGGCTGAAGAGGGATGTTCGGGCTGAAGTGGTGTTCGGGCCGAAGTGGTGTTCGGGCCGAAGTGGTGTTCGGGACGAAGTTCGGTGTTCGGGCCGAGGATGATGTTCGGGCCGAGGTTGAAGTTCGGGCCGAGGTCGGAGTTCGGGCCGAGGTCGGAGTTCGGGCCGAGGTTGAAGTTCGGGCCGAGGTTGAAGTTCGGGTCGAAAATGAAGTTCAGGCCGGGAACAGTGAAGAGTTCGGGCCGAACTTGTTCTTGGCAGTGACGACCGAACCAGCTATTTTGGTTACTCGTGGGCGTGAAACGGACACCCGAGCTGAAAGTTATGAATGTTTTAGTATAGCACCTTTTGTCACACAATCTTGGATATTGAAGAGTTCGGGCCGAGGAGGGATGTTCGGGCCGAAGTGGTGTTCGGGCCGAAGTGCGATGTTCGGGCCGAAGTGGTGTTCGGGCTGAAGTTCGGTGTTCGGGCCGAGGATGATGTACGGGCCGAGGTTGAAGTTCGGGCCGAGGTCGGAGTTCGGGCCGAGGTTGCAGTTCGGGCCGAGGTTGAAGTTCGGGCCGGGAACAGTGAAGAGTTCGGGCCGAACTTGTTCTTGGCAGTGACGAACGAACCAGCTATTTTGGTTACTCGTGGGCGTGAAACGGACACCCGAGCTGAAAGTTATGAATGTTTTAGTATAGCACCTTTTGTCACACAATCTTGGATATTGAAGAGTTCGAGCCGAAGAGGGATGTTCGGGCGGAAGTGGTGTTCGGGCCGAAGTGGGATGTTCGGGCCGAAGTGGTGTTCGGGCAGAAGTTCGGTGTTCGGGCCGAGGATGATGTTCGGGCCGAGGTTGAAGTTCGGGCCGAGGTCGGAGTTCGGGCCGAGGTTGAATTTCAGGCCGAGGTTGAAGTTCGGGCCGAAAATGAAGTTCAGGCCGGGAACAGTGAAGAGTTCGGGCCGAACTTGTTCTTGGCAGTGACGAACGAACCATCTATTTTTGTTACTCGTGGGCGTGAAACGGACACCCGAGCTGAAAGTTATGAATGTTTTAGTATATCACCTTTTGTCACACAATCTTGGATATTGAAGAGTTCGGGCCGAAGAAGGATGTTCGGGCCGAAGTGGTGTTCGGGCCGAAGTGGGATGTTCGGGCCGAAGTGGTGTTCGGGCCGAAGTGGTGTTCGGGCCGAAGTTCGGTGTTCAGGCCGAGGATGATGTTCGGGCCGAGGTTGAAGTTCGGGCCGAGGTCGGTGTTCGGGCCGAGGTTGAAGTTCGGGCCGAAAATGAAGTTCGGGCCGGGAACAGTGAAGAGTGCGGGCCGAACTTGTTCTTGGCAGTGACGAACGAACCAGCTATTTTGGTTACTCGTGGGCTTGAAACGGACACCCGAGCTGAAAGTTATGAATGTTTTAGTATAGCTCCTTTTGTCACACAATCTTGGATATTGAAGAGTTCGAGCCGAAGAGGGATGTTCGGGCGGAAGTGGTGTTTGGGCCGAAGTGGGATGTTCGGGCCGAAGTGGTGTTCGGGCCGAAGTTCGGTGTTCGGGCCGAGGATGATGTTCGGGCCGAGGTTGAAGTTCGGGCCGAGGTCGGAGTTCGGGCCGAGGTTGAAGTTCGGGCCGAGGTTGAAGTTCGGGCCGAAAATGAAGTTCGGGCCGGGAACAGTGAAGAGTTCGGGCCGAACTTGTTCTTGGCAGTGACGAACGAACCATCTATTTTGGTTACTCGTGGGCGTGAAACGGACACCCGAGCAGAAAGTTATGAATGTTTTAGTATAGCACCTTGTGTCACACAATCTTGGATATTGAAGAGTTCGGGCCGAAGTGGGATGTTCGGGCCGAAGTGGTGTTTGGGGCGAAGTGATGTTCGGGCCTAAGTTCGGTGTTCAGGCCGAGGATGATGTTCGGGCCGAGGTTGAAGTTCGGGCCGAGGTCGGTGTTCGGGCCGAGGTTGAAGTTCAGGCCGAAAATGAAGTTCGGGCCGGGAACAGTGAAGAGTTCGGGCCGAACTTGTTCTTGGCAGTGACGAACGAACCAGCTATTTTGGTTACTCGTGGGCGTGAAACGGACACCCGAGCTGAAATTTATGAATGTTTTAGTATGGCACCTTTTGTCACACAATCTTGGATATTGAAGAGTTCGGGCCGAAGAGGGATGTTCGGGCCGAAGTGGTGTTCGGGCCGAAGTGGGATGTTCGGGCTGAAGTGGTGTTCGGGCCGAAGTGGTGTTCGGGCCGAAGTTCATGTTCGGGCCGAGGATGATGATCGGGCCGAGGTTGAAGTTCGGGCCGAGGTCGGAGTTCGGGCCGAGGTTGAAGTTTGGGTCGAGGTTGAAGTTCGGGCCGAAAATGAAGTTCGGGCCGGGAACAGTGAAGAGTTCGGGCCGAACTTGTTCTTGGCAGTGACGAACGAACCATCTATTTTGGTTACTTGTGGGCGTGAAACGGACACTCGAGCTGAAAGTTATGAATGTTTTAGTATAGCACCTTTTGTCACACAATCTTGGATATTGAAGAGTTCGGGCCGAAGAGGGATGTTCGGGCCGAAGTGGTGTTCGGGCCGAAGTGGGATGTTCGGGCCGAAGTGGTGTTCGGGCCGAAGTGGTGTTCGTGCCGAAGTTCGGTGTTCGGGTCGAGGATGATGTTCGGGCCGAGGTTGAAGTTCGGGCTGAGGTCGGAGTTCGGACCGAGGTTGAAGTTCGGGCCGAGGTTGAAGTTCGGGCCGGGAACAGTGAAGAGTTCGGGCCGAACTTGTTCTTGGCAGTGACGAACGAACCAACTATTTTGGTTACTCGTGGGCGTGAAACGGACACCCGAGCAGAAAGTTATGAATGTTTTAGTATAGCACCTTTTGTCACACAATCTTAGATATTGAAGAGTTCGGGCCGAAGAGGGATGTTCGGGCCGAAGTGGGATGTTCGGGCCGAAGTGGTGTTCGGGCCGAAGTGGTGTTCGGGCCGAAGTTCGGTGTTCGGGCCGAGGATGATGTTCGGGCCGAGGTTGAAGTTCGGGCCGAGGTTGGAGTTCGGGCCGAGGTTGAAGTTCGGGCCGAAAATGAAGTTCCGGCCGAGGTTGAAGTTCGGGCCGAAAATGAAGTTCGGGCCGGGAACAGTGAAGAGTTCGGGCCGAACTTGTTCTTGGCAGTGACGAACGAACCAGCTATTTTGGTTACTCGTGGGCGTGAAACGGACACCCGAGCTGAAAGTTATGAATGTTTTAGTATAGCACCTTTTGTCACACCATCTTGGATATTGAAGAGTTCGGGCCGAAGAGGGATGTTCGGGCCGAAGTGGTGTTCGGGCCGAAGTGGGATGTTCGGGCCGAAGTGGTGTTCGGGCCGAAGTTCGGTGTTCGGGCTGCGGATGACGTTCGGGCGAGGATGAAGTTCGGGCCAAGGTCGGAGTTCGGGTCGAGGTTGAAGTTCGGGCCGAGGTTGAAGTTCGGGCCGAAAATGAAGTTCGGGCCGGGAACAGTGAAGAGTTCGGGCCGAACTTGTTCTTGGCAGTGACGACCGAACTAGCTATTTTGGTTACTCGTGGGCGTGAAACGGACACCCGAGCTGAAAGTTATGAATGTTTTAGTACAGCCCCTTTTGTCACACAATCTTGGATATTGAAGAGTTCGGGCCGAAGAGGGATGTTCGGGCCGAAGTGGTGTTCGGGCCGAAGTGCGATGGTCGGGCCGAAGTGGTGTTCGGGCTGAAGTTCGGTGTTCGGGCCGAGGATGATGTTCGGGCCGAGGTTGAAGTTCGGGCAGAGGACGGAGTTCGGGTCGAGGTTGAAGTTCGGGCCGAGGTTGAAGTTCGGGCCGAAAATGAAGTTCGGGCCGGGAACAGTGAAGAGTTCGGGCCGAACTTGTTCTTGGCAGTGACGAACGAACCAGCTATTATGGTTACTCGTGGGCGTGAAACGGACACCCGAGCAGAAAGTTATGAATGTTTTAGTATAGCACCTTTTGTCACACAATCTTAGATATTGAAGTGTTCGGGCCGAAGAGGGATGTTCGGGCCGAAGTGGTGTTCCGGCCGAAGTGGTGTTCGGGCCGAAGTTCGGTGTTCAGGCCGAGGATGATGTTCGGGCCGAGGTTGAAGTTCGGGCCGAGGTCGGTGTTCGGGCCGAGGTTGAAGTTCGGGCCGAAAATGAAGTTCGGGCCGGGAACAGTGAAGAGTTCGGGCCGAACTTGTTCTTGGGAGTGACGAACGAACCAGCTATTTTGGTCACTCGTGGGCGTGAAACGGACACCCGAGCTGAAAGTTATGAATGTTTTAGTATAGCACCTTTTGTCACACAATCTTGGATATTGAAGAGTTCGGGCCGAAGAGGGATGTTCGGGCCGAAGCGGTGTTCGGGCCGAAGTGGTGTTCGGGCCGAAGTTGTGTTTGGGCCGAAGTGGTGTTCGGGCCGAAGCTCGGTGTTCGGGCCGAGGATGATGTTCGGGCCGAGGTTGAAGTTCGGGCCGAGGTCGGAGTTCGGGCCGAGGTTGCAGTTCGGGCCGAGGTTGAAGTTCGGGCCGGGAACAGTGAAGAGTTCGGGTCGAACTTGTTCTTGGCAGTGACGAACGAACCAGCTATTTTGGTTACTCGTGGGCGTGAAACGGACACCCGAGCAGAAAGTTATGAATGTTTTAGTATAGCACCTTTTGTCACACAATCTTGGATATTGAAGAGTTTGGGCCGACGAGGGATGTTCGGGCTGAAGTGGTGTTCGGGCCGAAGTGGGATGTTCGGGCCGAAGTGGTGTTCGGGCCGAAGTGGTGTTCGGGCCGAAGTTCGGAGTTCGGGCCGAGGATGATGTTCGGGCCGAGGTTGAAGTTCGGGCCAAGGTCGGAGTTCGTGCCGAGGTTGAAGTTCGGGCCGAGGTTGAAGTTCGGGCCGAAAATGAAGTTCAGGCCGGGAACAGTGAAGAGTTCGGGCCGAACTTGTTCTTGGCAGTGACGACCGAACCAGCTATTTTGGTTACTCGTGGGCGTGAAACGGACACCCATAGCTGAAAGTTATGAATGTTTTAGTATAGCACATTTTGTCACACAATCTTTGATTTTGAAGAGTTCGGGCCGAAGTGGGATGTTCGGGCCGAAGTGGTGTTCGGGCCGAAGTGGGATGTTCGGGCCGAAGTGGTGTTCGGGCCGAAGTGGTGTTCGGGCCGAAGTGGTGTTCGGGCCGAAGTTCGGTGTTCGGGCCGAGGATGATGTTCGGGCCGAGGTTGAAGTTCAGGCCGAGGTTGGAGTTCGGGCCGAGGTTGGAGTTCGGGCCGAGGTTGAAGTTCGGGCCGAAAATGAAGTTCGGGTCGGGAACAGTGAAGAGTTCGGGCCGAACTTGTTCTTGGCAGTGACGAACGAACCAGCTATTTTGGTTACTCGTGGGCGTGAAACGGACACCCGAGCTGAAAGTTATGAATGTTTTAGTATAGCACATTTTGTCACACCATCTTGGATATTGAAGAGTTCGGGCCGAAGAGGGATGTTCGGGCTGAAGTGGTGTTCGGGCCGAAGTGGGATGTTCGGGCCGAAGTGGTGTTCGGGCCGAAGTGGTGTTCGGGCCGAAGTTCGGTGTTCGGGCCGAGGATGACGTTCGGGCCGAGGATGAAGTTCGGGCCGAGGTCGGAGTTCGGGCCGAGGTTGAAGTTCGGGCCGAGGTTGAAGTTCGGGCCGAAAATGAAGTTCGGGCCGGGAACAGTGAAGAGTTCGGGCCGAACTTATTCTTGGCAGTGACGAACGAACCAGCTATTTTGGTTACTCATGGGCGTGAAACGGACACACGAGCTGAAAGTTATGAATGTTTTAGTATAGCACCATTTGTCACACAATCTTGGATATTGAAGAGTTCGGGCCGAATAGGGATGTTCGGGACGAAGTGGTGTTCGGGCCGAAGTGGGATGTTCGCGCCGAAGTGGTGTTCGGGTCGAAGTGGTGTTCGGGTCGAAGTTCGGTGTTCGGGCCGAGGATGATGTTCGGGCCGAGGTTGAAGTTCGGGCCGAGGATGATGTTCGGGCCGAGGTTGAAGTTCGGGCCGAGGTCGGAGTTCGGGCCGAGGTTGAAGTTCGGGCCTAGGTTGAAGTTCGTGCCGAAAATGAAGTTCGGGCCGGGAACACTGAAGAGTTCGGGCCGAACTTGTTCTTGGCAGTGACAAACGAACCAGCTATTTTGGTTACTCGTGGGCGTGAAACGGACACCCGAGCTGAAAGTTATGAATGTTTTAGTATAGCACATTTTGTCACACAATCTTTGATTTTGAAGAGTTCGGGCCGAAGTGGGATGTTCGGGCCGAAGTGGTGTTCGGGCCGAAGTGGGATGTTCGGGCCGAAGTGGTGTTCGGGCCGAAGTGGTGTTCGGGCCGAAGTGGTGTTCGGGCCGAAGTTCGGTGTTCGGGCCGAGGATGATGTTCGGGCCGAGGTTGAAGTTCAGGCCGAGGTTGGAGTTCGGGCCGAGGTTGGAGTTCGGTCCGAGGTTGAAGTTCGGGCCGAAAATGAAGTTCGGGTCGGGAACAGTGAAGAGTTCGGGCCGAACTTGTTCTTGGCAGTGACGAACGAACCAGCTATTTTGGTTACTCGTGGGCGTGAAACGGACACCCGAGCTGAAAGTTATGAATGTTTTAGTATAGCACCATTTGTCACACAATCTTGGATATTGAAGAGTTCGGGCCGAAGAGGGATGTTCGGGACGAAGTGGTGTTCGGGCCGAAGTGGGATGTTCGCGCCGAAGTGGTGTTCGGGTCGAAGTGGTGTTCGGGTCGAAGTTCGGTGTTCGGGCCGAGGATGATGTTCGGGCCGAGGTTGAAGTTCGGGCCGAGGTCGGAGTTCGGGCCGAGGTTGAAGTTCGGGCCTAGGTTGAAGTTCGTGCCGAAAATGAAGTTCTGGCCGGGAACACTGAAGAGTTCGGGCCGAACTTGTTCTTGGCAGTGACGAACGAACCAGCTATTTTGGTTACTCGTGGGCGTGAAACGGACACCCGAGCTGAAAGTTATGAATGTTTTAGTATATCACCTTTTGTCAAGCAATCTTGGATATTGAAGAGTTCGGGCCGAAGAGGGATGTTCGGGCCGAAGCGGTGTTCGGGCCGAAGTGCGATGTTCGGGCCGAAGTGGTGTTCGGGCCGAAGTTCGGTGTTCGGGCCGAAGTTCGGTGTGCGGGCCGAGGATGATGTTCGGACCGAGGTTGGAGTTCGGGCCGAGGTCGGAGTTCGGGCCGAGGTTGAAGTTCGGGCCGAGGTTGAAGTTCGGGCCGAAAATGAAGTTCCGGCCGGGAACAGTGACGAGTTCGGGCCAAACTTATTCTTGGCAGTGACGAACGAACCAATTATTTTGGTCACTCGTGGGCGTGAAACGGACACCGGAGCTGAAAGTTATGAATGTTTTAGTATAGCACCTTTTGTCACACAATCTTGGATATTGAAGAGTTCGGGCTGAAGAGGGATGTTCGGGCCGAAGTGGTGTTCGGGCCGAAGTGGTGTTCGGGCCGAAGTTTGGTGTTCGGGCCGAGGATGATGTTCGGGCCGAGGTTGAAGTTCGGGCCGAGGTCGGAGTTCGGGCCGAGGTTGAAGATCGGGCCGAGGTTGAAGTTCGTGCCGAAAATGAAGTTCGGGCCGGGAACAGTGAAGAGTTCGGGCCGAACTTGTTCTTGGCAGTGACGAACGAACCAGCTATTTTGGTTACTCGTGGGCGTGAAACGGACACCCGAGCTGAAAGTTATGAATGTTTTAGTATACACCTTTTGTCACACAATCTTGGATATTGAAAAGTTCGGGCCGAAGTGGGATGTTCGGGCCGAAGTGGTGTTCGGGCCGAAGTGGTGTTCGGGCCGAAGTGGTGTTCGGGCCGAAGTTCGGTGTTCGGGCCGAGGATGATGTTCGGGCCGAGGTTGAAGTTCGGGCCGAGGTCGGAGTTCGGGCCGAGGTTGAAGTTCGGGCCGAGGTTGAAGTTCGGGCCGAAAATGAAGTTCGGGCCGGGAACAGTGAAGAGTTCGGGCCGAACTTGTTCTTGGGAGTGACGAACGAACCAGCTATTTTGGTCACTCGTGGGCGTGAAATGGACAGCCGAGCTGAAAGTTATGAATGTTTTAGTATAGCACCTTTTGTCACACAATCTTGGATATTGAAGAGTTCGGGCCGAAGAGGGATGTTCGGGCCGAAGTGGTTTCGGGCCGAAGTGGGATGTTCGGGCCGAAGTGGTGTTTGGGCCGAAGTGGTGTTCGGGCCGAAGCTCGGTGTTCGGGCCGAGGATGATGTTCGGGCCGAGGTTGAAGTTCGGGCCGAGGTCGGAGTTCGGGCCGAGGTTGCAGTTCGGGCCGAGGTTGAAGTTCGGGCCGGGAACAGTGAAGAGTTCGGGCCGAACTTGTTCTTGGCAGTGATGAACGAACCAACTATTTTGGTTACTCGTGGGCGTGAAACGGACACCCGAGCAGAAAGTTATGAATGTTTTAGTATAGCACCTTTTGTCACACAATCTTGGATATTGAAGAGTTCGGGCCGACGAGGGATGTTCGGGCGGAAGTGGTGTTCGGGCCGAAGTGGGATGTTCGGGCCGAAGTGGTGTTCGGGCCGAAGTGGTGTTCGGGCCGAAGTGGTGTTCGGGCCGAAGTTCGGTGTTCGGGCCGAGGATGATGTTCGGGCCGAGGTTGAAGTTCGGGCCGAGGTCGGAGTTCGTGCCGAGGTTGAAGTTCGGGCCGAGGTTGAAGTTCGGGCCGAAAATGAAGTTCAGGCCGGGAACAGTGAAGAGTTCGGGCCGAACTTGTTCTTGGCAGTGACGACCGAACCAGCTATTTTGGTTACTCGTGGGCGTGAAACGGACACCCATAGCTGAAAGTTATGAATGTTTTAGTATAGCACCTTTTGTCACACAATCTTGGATATTGAAGAGTTCGGGCCGAAGAGGGATGTTCGGGCCGAAGTGGTGTTCGGGCCGAAGTGCGATGTTCGGGCCGAAGTGGTGTTCGGGCTAAAGTTCGGTGTTCGGGCCGAGGATGATGTTCGGGCCGAGGTTGAAGTTCGGGCAGAGGACGGAGTTCGGGTCGAGGTTGAAGTTCGGGCCGAGGTTGAAGTTCGGGCCGAAAATGAAGTTCGGGCCGGGAACAGTGAAGAGTTGGGGCCGAACTTGTTCTTGGCAGTGACGAACGAACCAGCTATTATGGTTACTCGTGGGCGTGAAACGGACACCCGAGCAGAAAGTTATGAATGTTTTAGTATAGCACCTTTTGTCACACAATCTTAGATATTGAAGAGTTCGGGCCGAAGAGGGATGTTCGGGCCGAAGTGGTGTTCGGGCCGAAGTTCGGTGTTCAGGCCGAGGATGATGTTCGGGCCGAGGTTGAAGTTCGGGTCGAGGTCGGTGTTCGGGCCGAGGTTGAAGTTCGGACCGAAAATGAAGTTCAGGCCGGGAACAGTGAAGAGTTCGGGCCGAACTTGTTCTTGGCAGTGACGAACGAACCAGCTATTTTGGTTACTCGTGGGCGTGAAACGGACACCCGATCTGAAAGTTATGAATGTTTTAGTATGGCACCTTTTGTCACACAATCTTGGATATTGAAGAGTTCGGGCCGAAGAGGGATGTTCGGGCCGAAGTGGTGTTCGGGCCGAAGTGGTGTTCGGGCCGAAGTGGTGTTCGGGCCGAAGTGGTGTTCGGGCCGAAGTGGGATGTTCAGGCTGAAGTGGTGTTCGGGCCGAAGTGGTGTTCGGGCCGAAGTTCGGTGTTCGGGCCGAGGATGATGTTCGGGCCGAGGTTGAAGTTCGTGCCGAGGTCGGAGTTCGGGCCGAGGTTGAAGTTTGGGCCGAGGTTGAAGTTCGGGCCGAAAATGAAGTTCGGGCCGGGAACAGTGAAGAGTTCGGGCCGAACTTATTCTTGGCAGTGACGAACGAACCGGCTATTTTGGTTACTCGTGGGCGTGAAACGGACACCCGAGCTGAAAGTTATGAATGTTTTAGTATAGCACCTTTTGTCACACAATCTTGGATATTGAAGAGTTCGGGCCGAAGAGGGATGTTCGGGCCGAAGTGGTGTTCGGGCTGAAGTGGGATGTTCGGGCCGAAGTGGTGTTCGGGCCGAAGTTCGGTGTTCGGGCCGAGGATGATGTTCGGGCCGAGGTTGAAGTTCGGGCCGAGGTTGGAGTTCGGGCCGAGGTTGGAGTTCGGGCCGAGGTTGAAGTTCGGGCCGAGGTTGGAGTTCGGGCCGAGGTTGGAGTTCGGGCCGAGGTTGAAGTTCGGGCCGAAAATGAAGTTCGGGTCGGGAACAGTGAAGAGTTCGGGCCGAACTTGGTCTTTGTAGTGACGAACGAGCCGGCTATTTTGGTTACTCGTGGGCGTGAAACGGACACCCGAGCTGAAAGT
Organism: Calendula officinalis; assembly: GCA_963853835.1. Classification (NCBI taxonomy): domain Eukaryota; kingdom Viridiplantae; phylum Streptophyta; class Magnoliopsida; order Asterales; family Asteraceae; genus Calendula; species Calendula officinalis. Next base: position 79,539 of record CAWKYE010000045.1, on the reverse strand, counting down.
TATGAATGTTTTAGTATAGCACCTTTTGTCACACAATCTTGGATATTGAAGAGTTCGGGCCGAAGAGGGATGTTCGGGCCGAAGTGGTGTTCGGGCCGAAGTGGGATGTTCGGGCCGAAGTGGTGTTCGGACCGAAGTGGTGTTCCGGCCGAAGTGGTGTTCGGGCCGAAGTTCGGTGTTCGGGCCGAGGATGATGTTCGGGCCGAGGTTGAAGTTCGGGCCGAGGTCGGAGTTCGGGCCGAGGTTGAAGTTCGGGCCGAGGTTGAAGTTCGGGCCGAAAATGAAGTTCGGGCCGGGAACAGAGAAGAGTTCGGTCCGAACTTGTTCTTGGCAGTGACGAACGAACCAGCTATTTTGGTTACTCGTGGGCGTGAAACGGACACCCGAGCTGAAAGTTATGAATGTTTTAGTATAGCACCTTTTCTCACACAATCTTGGATATTGAAGAGTTCGGGCCGAAGAGGGATGTTCGGGCCGAAGTGGTGTTCGGGCCGAAGTTCGGTGTTCGGGCCGAGGATGATGTTCGGGCCGAGGTTGAAGTTCGGGCCGAAGTTCGGTTTTCGGGCCGAGGTTGAAGTTCGGGCCGAAAATGATGTTTGGGCCGGGAACAGTGAAGAGTTCGGGCCGAACTGGTTCTTGGCAGTGACGAACGAACCATTTATTTTGGTTACTCGTGGGCGTGAAACGGACACTCGAACTGAAAGTTATGAATGTTTTAGTATAGCACCTTTTGTCACACAATCTTGGATATTGAAGAGTTCGGGCCGAAGAGGGATGTTCGGGCCGAAGTGGTGTTCGGGCCGAAGTGGGATGTTCGGGCCGAAGTGGTGTTCGGGCCGAAGTGGTGTTCGGGCCGAGGATGATGTTCGGGCCGAGGTTGAAGTTCGGGCCGAGGTCGGAGTTCGGGCCGAGGTTGAAGTTCGGGCCGAGGTTGAAGTTCGGGCCGAGAACAGTGAAGAGTTGGGGCCGAACTTGTTCTTGGCAGTGACGAACGAACCATCTATTTTGGTTACTCGTGGGCGTGAAACGGACACCCGAGCTGAAAGTTATGAATGTTTTAGTATAACACCTTTTGTCACACAATCTTGGATATTGAAGAGTTCGGGCCGAAGAGGGATGTTCGGGCCGAAGTGGTGTTCGGGCCGAAGTGGGATGTTCGGGCTGAAGTGGTGTTCGGGCCGAAGTGGTGTTCGGGCCGAAGTTCGGTGTTCGGGCCGAGGATGATGTTCGGGCCGAGGTTGAAGTTCGGGCCGAGGTCGGAGTTCGGGCCGAGGTTGAAGTTTGGGCCGAGGTTGAAGTTCGGGCCGAAAATGAAGTTCGGGCCGGGAACAGTGAAGAGTTCGGGCCGAACTTGTTCTTGGCAGTGACGAACGAACCATCTATTTTGGTTACTCGTGGGCGTGAAACGGACACTCGAGCTGAAAGTTATGAATGTTTTAGTATAGCACCTTTTGTCACACAATCTTGGATATTGAAGAGTTCGGGACGAAGAGGAATGTTCGGGCCGAAGTGGTGTTCGGGCCAAAGTGGGATGTTCGGGCCGAAGTGGTGTTCGGGCCGAAGTGGTGTTCGGGCCGAAGTTCGGTGTTCGGGCCGAGGATGATGTTCGGGCCGAGGTTGAAGTTCGGGCCGAGGTCGGAGTTCGGGCCGAGGTTTAAGTTCGGGCCGAGGTTGAAGTTCGGGCCGAGGTTGAAGTTCGGGCCGGGAACAGTGAAGAGTTCGGGCCGAACTTGTTCTTGGCAGTGACGAACGAACCATCTATTTTGGTTACTCGTGGGCGTGAAACGGACACCCGAGCTGAAAGTTATGAATGTTTTAGTATAGCACATTTTGTCACACAATCTTGGATATTGAAGAGTTCGGGCCGAAGAGGGATGTTCGGGCCGAAGTGGTGTTCGGGCCGAAGTGGGATGTTCGGGCCGAAGTGGTGTTCGGGCCGAAGTGGTGTTCCGGCCGAAGTGGTGTTCGGGCCGAAGTTCGGTGTTCGGGCCGAGGATGATGTTCGGGCCGAGGTTGAAGTTCGGGCCGAGGTCGGAGTTCGGGCCGAGGTTGAAGTTCGGGACGAGGTTGAAGTTCGGGCCGAAAATGAAGTTCGGGCCGGGAACAGAGAAGAGTTCGGTCCGAACTTGTTCTTGGCAGTGACGAACGAACCAGCTATTTTGGTTACTCGTGGGCGTGAAACGGACACCCGAGCTGAAAGTTATGAATGTTTTAGTATAGCACCTTTTCTCACACAATCTTGGATATTGAAGAGTTCGGGCCGAAGAGGGATGTTCGGGCCGAAGTGGTGTTCGGGCCGAAGTTCGGTGTTCGGGCCGAGGATGATGTTCGGGCTGAGGTTGAAGTTCGGGCCGAAGTTCGGTGTTCGGGCCGAGGATGATGTTCGGGCCGAGGTTGAAGTTCGGGCCGAAAATGATGTTTGGGCCGGGAACAGTGAAGAGTTCGGGCCGAACTGGTTCTTGGCAGTGACGAACGAACCATTTATTTTGGTTACTCGTGGGCGTGAAACGGACACTCGAGCTGAAAGTTATGAATGTTTTAGTATAGCACCTTTTGTCACACAATCTTGGATATTGAAGAGTTCGGGCCGAAGAGGGATGTTCGGGCCGAAGTGGTGTTCGGGCCGAAGTGGGATGTTCGGGCCGAAGTGGTGTTCGGGCCGAAGTGGTGTTCGGGCCGAGGATGATGTTCGGGCCGAGGTTGAAGTTCGGGCCGAGGTCGGAGTTCGGGCCGAGGTTGAAGTTCGGGCCGAGGTTGAAGTTCGAGCCGAAAATGAAGTTCGGGCCGAGAACAGTGAAGAGTTGGGGCCGAACTTGTTCTTGGCAGTGACGAACGAACCATCTATTTTGGTTACTCGTGGGCGTGAAACGGACACCCGAGCTGAAAGTTATGAATGTTTTAGTATAACACCTTTTGTCACAAAATCTTGGATATTGAAGAGTTCGGGCCGAAGAGGGATGTTCGGGCCGAAGTGGTGTTCGGGCCGAAGTGGGATGTTCGGGCTGAAGTGGTGTTCGGGCCGAAGTGGTGTTCGGGCCGAAGTTCGGTGTTCGGGCCGAGGATGATGTTCGGGCCGAGGTTGAAGTTCGGGCCGAGGTCGGAGTTCGGGCCGAGGTTGAAGTTTGGGCCGAGGTTGAAGTTCGGGCCGAAAATGAAGTTCGGGCCGGGAACAGTGAAGAGTTCGGGCCGAACTTGTTCTTGGCAGTGACGAACGAACCATCTATTTTGGTTACTCGTGGGCGTGAAACGGACACTCGAGCTGAAAGTTATTAATGTTTTAGTATAGCACCTTTTGTCACACAATCTTGGATATCGAAGAGTTCGGGACGAAGAGGGATGTTCGGGCCGAAGTGGTGTTCGGGCCGAAGTGGGATGTTCGGGCCGAAGTGGTGTTCGGGCCGAAGTGGTGTTCGGGCCGAAGTTCGGTGTTCGGGCCGAGGATGATGTTCGGGCCGAGGTTGAAGTTCGGGCCGAGGTCGGAGTTCGGGCCGAGGTTGAAGTTCGGGCCGAGGTTGAAGTTCGAGCCGAAAATCAAGTTCGGGCCGAGAACAGTGAAGAGTTGGGGCCGAACTTGTTCTTGGCAGTGACGAACGAACCATCTATTTTGGTTACTCGTGGGCGTGAAACGGACACCCGAGCTGAAAGTTATGAATGTTTTAGTATGGCACCTTTTCTCACACAATCTTGGATATTGAAGAGTTCGGGCCGAAGAGGGATGTTCGGGCCGAAGTGGTGTTCGGGCCGAAGTTCGGTGTTCGTGCCGAGGATGATATTCGGGCCGAGGTTGAAGTTCGGGCCGAAGTTCGGTGTTCGGGCCGAGGATGATGTTCGGGCCGAGGTTGAAGTTCGGGCCGAAAATGATGTTTGGGCCGGGAACAGTGAAGAGTTCGGGCCGAACTGGTTCTTGGCAGTGACGAACGAACCATTTATTTTGGTTACTCGTGGGCGTGAAACGGACACTCGAGCTGAAAGTTATGAATGTTTTAGTATAGCACCTTTTGTCACACAATCTTGGATATTGAAGAGTTCGGGCCGAAGAGGGATGTTCGGGCCGAAGTGGTGTTCGGGCCGAAGTGGTGTTCGGGCCGAGGATGATGTTCGGGCCGAGGTTGAAGTTCGGGCCGAGGTCGGAGTTCGGGCCGAGGTTGAAGTTCGGGCCGAGGTTGAAGTTCGAGCCGAAAATGAAGTTCGGGCCGAGAACAGTGAAGAGTTGGGGCCGAACTTGTTCTTGGCAGTGACGAACGAACCATCTATTTTGGTTACTCGTGGGCGTGAAACGGACACCCGAGCTGAAAGTTATGAATGTTTTAGTATAACACCTTTTGTCACAAAATCTTGGATATTGAAGAGTTCGGGCCGAAGAGGGATGTTCGGGCCGAAGTGGTGTTCGGGCCGAAGTGGGATGTTCGGGCTGAAGTGGTGTTCGGGCCGAAGTGGTGTTCGGGCCGAAGTTCGGTGTTCGGGCCGAGGATGATGTTCGGGCCGAGGTTGAAGTTCGGGCCGAGGTCGGAGTTCGGGCCGAGGTTGAAGTTTGGGCCGAGGTTGAAGTTCGGGCCGGGAACAGTGAAGAGTTCGGGCCGAACTTGTTCTTGGCAGTGACGAACGAACCATCTATTTTGGTTACTCGTGGGCGTGAAACGGACACTCGAGCTGAAAGTTATGAATGTTTTAGTATAGCACCTTTTGTCACACAATCTTGGATATTGAAGAGTTCGGGACGAAGAGGGATGTTCGGGCCGAAGTGGTGTTCGGGCCGAAGTGGGATGTTCGGGCCGAAGTGGTGTTCGGGCCGAAGTGGTGTTCGGGCCGAAGTTCGGTGTTCGGGCCGAGGATGATGTTCGGGCCGAGGTTGAAGTTCGGGCCGAGGTCGGAGTTCGGGCCGAGGTTGAAGTTCGGGCCGAGGTTGAAGTTCGAGCCGAAAATGAAGTTCGGGCCGAGAACAGTGAAGAGTTGGGGCCGAACTTGTTCTTGGCAGTGACGAACGAACCATCTATTTTGGTTACTCGTGGGCGTGAAACGGACACCCGAGCTGAAAGTTATGAATGTTTTAGTATAACACCTTTTGTCACACAATCTTGGATATTGAAGAGTTCGGGCCGAAGAGGGATGTTCGGGCCGAAGTGGTGTTCGGGCCGAAGTGGGATGTTCGGGCTGAAGTGGTGTTCGGGCCGAAGTGGTGTTCGGGCCGAAGTTCGGTGTTCGGGCCGAGGATGATGTTCGGGCCGAGGTTGAAGTTCGGGCCGAGGTCGGAGTTCGGGCCGAGGTTGAAGTTTGGGCCGAGGTTGAAGTTCGGGCCGAAAATGAAGTTCGGGCCGGGAACAGTGAAGAGTTCGGGCCGAACTTGTTCTTGGCAGTGACGAACGAACCATCTATTTTGGTTACTCGTGGGCGTGAAACGGACACTCGAGCTGAAAGTTATGAATGTTTTAGTATAGCACCTTTTGTCACACAATCTTGGATATTGAAGAGTTCGGGACGAAGAGGGATGTTCGGGCCGAAGTGGTGTTCGGGCCGAAGTGGGATGTTCGGGCCGAAGTGGTGTTCGGGCCGAAGTGGTGTTCGGGCCGAGGATGATGTTCGGGCCGATGTTGAAGTTCGGGCCGAGGTCGGAGTTCGGGCCGAGGTTGCAGTTCGGGCCGAGGTTGAAGTTCGAGCCGAAAATGAAGTTCGGGCCGAGAACAGTGAAGAGTTGGGGCCGAACTTGTTCTTGGCAGTGACGAACGAACCATCTATTTTGGTTACTCGTGGGCGTGAAACGGACACCCGAGCTGAAAGTTATGAATGTTTTAGTATAACACCTTTTGTCACAAAATCTTGGATATTGAAGAGTTCGGGCCGAAGAGGGATGTTCGGGCCGAAGTGGTGTTCGGGCCGAAGTGGGATGTTCGGGCTGAAGTGGTGTTCGGGCCGAAGTGGTGTTCGGGCCGAAGTTCGGTGTTCGGGCCGAGGATGATGTTCGGGCCGAGGTTGAAGTTCGGGCCGAGGTCGGAGTTCGGGCCGAGGTTGAAGTTTGGGCCGAGGTTGAAGTTCGGGCCGGGAACAGTGAAGAGTTCGGGCCGAACTTGTTCTTGGCAGTGACGAACGAACCATCTATTTTGGTTACTCGTGGGCGTGAAACGGACACTCGAGCTGAAAGTTATGAATGTTTTAGTATAGCACCTTTTGTCACACAATCTTGGATATTGAAGAGTTCGGGACGAAGAGGGATGTTCGGGCCGAAGTGGTGTTCGGGCCGAAGTGGGATGTTCGGGCCGAAGTGGTGTTCGGGCCGAAGTGGTGTTCGGGCCGAAGTTCGGTGTTCGGGCCGAGGATGATGTTCGGGCCGAGGTTGAAGTTCGGGCCGAGGTCGGAGTTCGGGCCGAGGTTGAAGTTCGGGCCGAGGTTGAAGTTCGAGCCGAAAATGAAGTTCGGGCCGAGAACAGTGAAGAGTTGGGGCCGAACTTGTTCTTGGCAGTGACGAACGAACCATCTATTTTGGTTACTCGTGGGCGTGAAACGGACACCCGAGCTGAAAGTTATGAATGTTTTAGTATAACACCTTTTGTCACACAATCTTGGATATTGAAGAGTTCGGGCCGAAGAGGGATGTTCGGGCCGAAGTGGTGTTCGGGCCGAAGTGGGATGTTCGGGCTGAAGTGGTGTTCGGGCCGAAGTGGTGTTCGGGCCGAAGTTCGGTGTTCGGGCCGAGGATGATGTTCGGGCCGAGGTTGAAGTTCGGGCCGAGGTCGGAGTTCGGGCCGAGGTTGAAGTTTGGGCCGAGGTTGAAGTTCGGGCCGAAAATGAAGTTCGGGCCGGGAACAGTGAAGAGTTCGGGCCGAACTTGTTCTTGGCAGTGACGAACGAACCATCTATTTTGGTTACTCGTGGGCGTGAAACGGACACTCGAGCTGAAAGTTATGAATGTTTTAGTATAGCACCTTTTGTCACACAATCTTGGATATTGAAGAGTTCGGGACGAAGAGGGATGTTCGGGCCGAAGTGGTGTTCGGGCCGAAGTGGGATGTTCGGGCCGAAGTGGTGTTCGGGCCGAAGTGGTGTTCGGGCCGAGGATGATGTTCGGGCCGATGTTGAAGTTCGGGCCGAGGTCGGAGTTCGGGCCGAGGTTGCAGTTCGGGCCGAGGTTGAAGTTCGAGCCGAAAATGAAGTTCGGGCCGAGAACAGTGAAGAGTTGGGGCCGAACTTGTTCTTGGCAGTGACGAACGAACCATCTATTTTGGTTACTCGTGGGCGTGAAACGGACACCCGAGCTGAAAGTTATGAATGTTTTAGTATAACACCTTTTGTCACAAAATCTTGGATATTGAAGAGTTCGGGCCGAAGAGGGATGTTCGGGCCGAAGTGGTGTTCGGGCCGAAGTGGGATGTTCGGGCTGAAGTGGTGTTCGGGCCGAAGTGGTGTTCGGGCCGAAGTTCGGTGTTCGGGCCGAGGATGATGTTCGGGCCGAGGTTGAAGTTCGGGCCGAGGTCGGAGTTCGGGCCGAGGTTGAAGTTTGGGCCGAGGTTGAAGTTCGGGCCGAAAATGAAGTTCGGGCCGGGAACAGTGAAGAGTTCGGGCCGAACTTGTTCTTGGCAGTGACGAACGAACCATCTATTTTGGTTACTCGTGGGCGTGAAACGGACACTCGAGCTGAAAGTTATGAATGTTTTAGTATAGCACCTTTTGTCACACAATCTTGGATATTGAAGAGTTCGGGACGAAGAGGGATGTTCGGGCCGAAGTGGTGTTCGGGCCGAAGTGGGATGTTCGGGCCGAAGTGGTGTTCGGGCCGAAGTGGTGTTCGGGCCGAAATTCGGTGTTCGGGCCGAGGATGATGTTCGGGCCGAGGTTGAAGTTCGGGCCGAGGTCGGAGTTCGGGCCGAGGTTGAAGTTCGGGCCGAGGTTGAAGTTCGAGCCGAAAATCAAGTTCGGGCCGAGAACAGTGAAGAGTTGGGGCCGAACTTGTTCTTGGCAGTGACGAACGAACCATCTATTTTGGTTACTCGTGGGCGTGAAACGGACACCCGAGCTGAAAGTTATGAATGTTTTAGTATAACACCTTTTGTCACACAATCTTGGATATTGAAGAGTTCGGGCCGAAGAGGGATGTTCGGGCCGAAGTGGTGTTCGGGCCGAAGTGGGATGTTCGGGCTGAAGTGGTGTTCGGGCCGAAGTGGTGTTCGGGCCGAAGTTCGGTGTTCGGGCCGAGGATGATGTTCGGTCCGAGGTTGAAGTTCGGGCCGAGGTCGGAGTTCGGGCCGAGGTTGAAGTTTGGGCCGAGGTTGAAGTTCGGGCCGAAAATGAAGTTCGGGCCGGGAACAGTGAAGAGTTCGGGCCGAACTTGTTCTTGGCAGTGACGAACGAACCATCTATTTTGGTTACTCGTGGGCGTGAAACGGACACTCGAGCTGAAAGTTATGAATGTTTTAGTATAGCACCTTTTGTCACACAATCTTGGATATTGAAGAGTTCGGGACGAAGAGGGATGTTCGGGCCGAAGTGGTGTTCGGGCCGAAGTGGGATGTTCGGGCCGAAGTGGTGTTCGGGCCGAAGTGGTGTTCGGGCCGAAGTTCGGTGTTCGGGCCGAGGATGATGTTCGGGCCGAGGTTGAAGTTCGGGCCGAGGTCGGAGTTCGGGCCGAGGTTGAAGTTCAGGCCGAAAATGAAGTTCGGGCCGGGAACAGTGAAGAGTTCGGGCCGAACTTGTTCTTGACAGTGACGAACGAACCATCTATTTTGGTTACTCGTGGGCGTGAAACGGACACCCGAGCTGAAAGTTATGAATGTTTTAGTATAGCACATTTTGTCACACAATCTTGGATTTTGAAGAGTTCGGGCCGAAGTGGGATGTTCGGGCCGAAGTGGTGTTCGGGCCGAAGTGGTGTTCGGGCCGAAGTGGTGTTCGGGCCGAAGTTCGGTGTTCGGGCCGAGGATGATGTTCGGGCCGAGGTTGAAGTTCGGGCCGAGGTCGGAGTTCGGGCCGAGGTTGAAGTTCGGGCCGAGGTTGAAGTTCGGGCCGAAAATGAAGTTCGGGCCGGGAACAGAGAAGAGTTCGGTCCGAACTTGTTCTTTGCAGTGACGAACGAACCAGCTATTTTGGTTACTCGTGGGCGTGAAACGGACACCCGAGCTGAAAGTTATGAATGTTTTAGTATAGCACCTTTTCTCACACAATCTTGGATATTGAAGAGTTCGGGCCGAAGAGGGGTGTTCGGGCCGAAGTGGTGTTCGGGCTGAAGTGGGATGTTCGGGCCGAAGTGGTGTTCGGGCCGAAGTTCGGTGTTCGGGCCGAGGATGATGTTCGGGCCGAGGTTGAAGTTCGGGCCGAGGTTGGAGTTCAGGCCGAGGTTGGAGTTCGGGCCGAGGTTGAAGTTCGGGCCGAAAATGAAGTTCGGGTCGGGAACAGTGAAGAGTTCGGGCCAAACTTGGTCTTTGCAGTGACGAACGAACCGGCTATTTTGGTTACTCGTGGGCGTGAAACGGACACCCGAGCTGAAAGTTATGAATGTTTTAGTATAGCACCTTTTGTCACACAATCTTGGATATTGAAGAGTTCGGGCCGAAGAGGGATGTTCGGGCCGAAGTGGTGTTCGGGCCGAAGTGGGATGTTCGGGCCGAAGTGGTGTTCGGGCCGAAGTGGTATTCGGGCCGAAGTGGTGTTCGGGCCGAAGTGGTGTTCGGGCCGAAGTTCGGTGTTCGGGCCGAGGATGATGTTCGGGCCGAGGTTGAAGTTCGGGCCGAGGTCGGAGTTCGGGCCGAGGTTGAAGTTCGGGCCGAAAATGAAGTTCGGGCCGGGAAAAGTGAAGAGTTCGGGCCGAACTTGTTCTTGGCAGTGACGAACGAACCATCTATTTTGGTTACTCGTGGGCGTGAAACGGACACCCGAGCTGAAAGTTATGAATGTTTTAGTATAGCACATTTTGTCACACAATCTTGGATTTTGAAGAGTTCGGGCCGAAGTGGGATGTTCGGGCCGAAGTGGTGTTCCGGCCGAAGTGGGATGTTCGGGCCGAAGTGGTGTTCCGGCCGAAGTGGTGTTCCGGCCGAAGTTCGGTGTTCGGGCCGAGGATGATGTTCGGGCCGAGGCTGAAGTTCGGGCCGAGGTCGGAGTTCGGGCCGAGGTTGAAGTTCGGGCCGAGGTTGAAGTTCGGGCCGAAAATGAAGTTCGGGCCGGGAATAGAGAAGAGTTCGGTCCGAACTTGTTCTTTGCAGTGACGAACGGACCAGCTATTTTGGTTACTCGTGGGCGTGAAACGGACACCCGAGCTGAAAGTTATGAATGTTTTAGTATAGCACCTTTTCTCACACAATCTTGGATATTGAAGAGTTCGGGCCGAAGAGGGGTGTTCGGGCCGAAGTGGTGTTCGGGCTGAAGTGGGATGTTCGGGCCGAAGTGGTGTTCGGGCCGAAGTTCGGTGTTCGGGCCGAGGATGATGTTCGGGCTGAGGTTGAAGTTCGGGCCGAGGTTGGAGTTCGGGCCGAGGTTGGAGTTCGGGCCGAGGTTGAAGTTCGGGCCGAAAATGAAGTTCGGGTCGGGAACAGTGAAGAGTTCGGGCCAAACTTGGTCTTTGCAGTGACGAACGAACCGGCTATTTTGGTTACTCGTGGGCGTGAAACGGACACCCGAGCTGAAAGTTATGAATGTTTTAGTATAGCACCTTTTGTCACACAATCTTGGATATTGAAGAGTTCGGGCCGAAGAGGGATGTTCGGGCCGAAGTGGTGTTCGGGCCGAAGTGGGATGTTCGGGCCGAAGTGGTGTTCGGGCCGAAGTGGTGTTCGGGCCGAAGTGGTGTTCTGGCCGAAGTGGTGTTCGGGCAGAAGTTCGGTGTTCGGGCCGAGGATGATGTTCGGGCCGAGGTTGAAGTTCGGGCCGAGGTCGGAGTTCGGGCCGAGGTTGAAGTTCGGGCCGAGGTTGAAGTTCGGGCCGAAAATGAAGTTCGGGCCGGGAACAGAGAAGAGTTCGGTCCGAATTTGTTCTTGGCAGTGACGAAAGAACCAGCTATTTTGGTTACTCGTGGGCGTGAAACGGACATTCGAGCTGAAAGTTATGAATGTTTTAGTATAGCACCTTTTGTCACACAATCTTGGATATTGAAGAGTTCGGGCCGAAGAGGGATGTTCGGGCCGAAGTGGTGTTCGGGCCGAAGTGGGATGTTCGGGCCGAAGTGGTGTTCGGGCCGAAGTGGTGTTCGGGCCGAAGTTCGGTGTTCGGGCCGCGGATGATGTTCGGGCTGAGGTTGAAGTTCGGGCCGAGGTCGGAGTTCGGGCCGAGGTTGAAGTTCGGGCCGAGGTTGAAGTTCGGGCCGAAAATGAAGTTCGGGCCGAGAACAGTGAAGAGTTGGGGCCGAACTTGTTCTTGGCAGTGACGAACGAACCATCTATTTTGGTTACTCGTGGGCGTGAAACGGACACCCGAGCTGAAAGTTATGAATGTTTTAGTATAGCACCTTTTGTCACACAATCTTGGATATTGAAGAGTTCGGGCCGAAGAGGGATGTTCGGGCCGAAGGTGTGTTCGGGCCGAAGTGGGATGTTCGGGCTGAAGTGGTGTTCGGGCCGAAGTGGTGTTCGGGCCGAAGTTCGGTGTTCGGGCCGAGGATGATGTTCGGGCCGAGGTTGAAGTTCGGGCCGAGGTCGGAGTTCGGGCCGAGGTTGAAGTTTGGGCCGAGGTTGAAGTTCGGGCCGAAAATGAAGTTCGGGCCGGGAACAGTGAAGAGTTCGGGCCGAAGTTGTTCTTGGCAGTGACGAACGAACCATCTATTTTGGTTACTCGTGGGCGTGAAACGGCCACTCGAGCTGAAAGTTATGAATGTTTTAGTATAACACCTTTTGTCACACAATATTGGATATTGAAGAGTTCGGGCCGAAGAGGGATGTTCGGGCCGAAGTGGTGTTCGGGCCGAAAAGGGATGTTCGGGCCGAAGTGGTGTTCGGGCCGAAGTTCGGTGTTCGGGCCGAGGATGATGTTCGGGCCGAGGTCGAAGTTCGGGCCGAGGTCGGAGTTCGGGCCGAGGTTGAAGTTCGGGCCGAAAATGAAGTTCGGGCAGGGAACAGTGAAGAGTTCGGGCCGAACTTGTGCTTGGCAGTGACGAACGAACCATCTATTTTGGTTACTCGTGGGCGTGAAATGGACACCCGAGCTGAAAGTTATGAATGTTTTAGTATAGCACATTTTGTCACACAATCTTTGATTTTAAAGAGTTCGGGCCGAAGTGGGATGTTCGGGCCGAAGTGGTGTTCGGGCCGAAGTGGTGTTCGGGCCGAAGTTCGGTGTTCGGGCCGCGGATGATGTTCGGGCTGAGGTTGAAGTTCGGGCCGAGGTCGGAGTTCGGGCCGAGGTTGAAGTTCGGGCCGAGGTTGAAGTTCGGGCCGAAAATGAAGTTCGGGCCGAGAACAGTGAAGAGTTGGGGCCGAACTTGTTCTTGGCAGTGACGAACGAACCATCTATTTTGGTTACTCGTGCGCGTGAAACGGACACCCGAGCTGAAAGTTATGAATGTTTTAGTATAGCACCTTTTGTCACACAATCTTGGATATTGAAGAGTTCGGGCCGAAGAGGGATGTTCGGGCCGAAGGTGTGTTCGGGCCGAAGTGGGATGTTCGGGCTGAAGTGGTGTTCGGGCCGAAGTGGTGTTCGGGCCGAAGTTCGGTGTTCGGGCCGAGGATGATGTTCGGGCCGAGGTTGAAGTTCGGGCCGAGGTCGGAGTTCGGGCCGAGGTTGAAGTTTGGGCCGAGGTTGAAGTTCGGGCCGAAAATGAAGTTCGGGCCGGGAACAGTGAAGAGTTCGGGCCGAAGTTGTTCTTGGCAGTGACGAACGAACCATCTATTTTGGTTACTCGTGGGCGTGAAACGGCCACTCGAGCTGAAAGTTATGAATGTTTTAGTATAACACCTTTTGTCACACAATATTGGATATTGAAGAGTTCGGGCCGAAGAGGGATGTTCGGGCCGAAGTGGTGTTCGGGCCGAAGTGGGATGTTCGGGCCGAAGTGGTGTTCGGGCCGAAGTTCGGTGTTCGGGCCGAGGATGATGTTCGGGCCGAGGTTGAAGTTCGGGCCGAGGTCGGAGTTCGGGCCGAGGTTGAAGTTCGGGCCGAAAATGAAGTTCGGGCAGGGAACAGTGAAGAGTTCGGGCCGAACTTGTGCTTGGCAGTGACGAACGAACCATCTATTTTGGTTACTCGTGGGCGTGAAATGGACACCCGAGCTGAAAGTTATGAATGTTTTAGTATAGCACATTTTGTCACACAATCTTGGATTTTAAAGAGTTCGGGCCGAAGTGGGATGTTCGGGCCGAAGTGGTGTTCGGGCCGAAGTGGTGTTCGGGCCGAAGTTCGGTGTTCGGGTCGAGGATGATGTTCGGGCCGAGGTTGAACTTCGGGCCGAGGTTGGAGTTCGGGCCGAGGTTGGAGTTCGAGCCGAGGTTGAAGTTCGGGCCGAAAATGAAGTTCGGGTCGGGAACAGTGAAGAGTTCGTGCCGAACTTGTTCTTGGCAGTGACGAACGAACCAGCTATTTTGGTTACTCGTGGGCGTGAAACGGACACCCGAGCTAAAAGTTATGAATGTTTTAGTATAGCACCTTTTGTCACACCATCTTGGATATTGAAGAGTTCGGGCCGAAGAGGGATGTTCGGGCCGAAGTTGTGTTCGGGCCGAAGTTCGGTGTTCGGGCCTAGGATGATGTTCGGGCCGAGGTTGAAGTTCGGGCCGAAGTTTGGTGATCGGGCCGAGGATGATGTTCGGGCCGAGGTTGAAGTTCGGGCCGAAAATGATGTTTGGGCCGGGAACAGTGAAGAGTTCGGGCCGAACTGGTTCTTGGCAGTGACGAACGAACCATTTATTTTGGTTACTCGTGGGCAAGAAACGGACACTCGAGCTGAAAGTTATGAATGTTTTAGTATAGCACCTTTTGTCACACAATCTTGGATATTGAAGAGTTCGGGCCGAAGAGGGATGTTCTGGCCGAAGTGGTGTTCGGGCCGAAGTGGGATGTTCGGGCCGAAGTGGTGTTCGGGCCGAAGTGGTGTTCGGGCCGAAGTTCGGTATTCGGGCCGAGGATGATGTTCGGGCTGAGGTTGAAGTTCGGGCCGAGGTCGGAGTTCGGGCCGAGGTTGCAGTTCGGGCCGAGGTTGAAGTTCGGGCCGAAAATGAAGTTCGGGCCGAGAACAGTGAAGAGTTGGGGCCGAACTTGTTCTTGGCAGTGACGAACGAACCAGCTATTTTGGTTACTCGTGGGCGTGAAACGGACACCCGAGCTAAAAGTTATGAATAATTTAGTATAGCACCTTTTGTCACACCATCTTGGATATTGAAGAGTTCAGGCCGAAGACGGATGTTCGGGCTGAAGTGGTGTTCGGGCCGAAGTGGGATGTTCGGGCCGAAGTGGTGTTCGGGCCGAAGTGGTGTTCGGGCCGAAGTTCGGTGTTCGGGCCGAGGATGACGTTCGGGCCGAGGATGAAGTTCGGGCCGAGGTCGGAGTTCGGGCCGAGGTTGAAGTTCGGGCCGAGGTTGAAGTTCGGCCAGAAAATGAAGTTCGGGCCGGGAACAGTGAAGAGTTCGGGCCGAACTTGTTCTTGGCAGTGACGACCGAACCAGCTATTTTGGTTGCTCGTGGGCGTGAAACGGACACCCGAGCTGAAAGTTATGAATGTTCTAGTATAGCCCCTTTTGTCACACAATCTTGGATATTGAAGAGTTCGGGCCGAAGAGGGATGTTCGGGCCGAAGTGCGATGTTCGGGCCGAAGTGGTGTTCGGGCTGAAGTTCGGTGTTCGGGCCGAGGATGATGTTCGGGCCGAGGTTGAAGTTCGGGCCGAGGTCGGAGTTCAGGCCGAGGTTGAAGTTCGGGCCGAAAATGAAGTTCGGGCCGGGAACAGTGAAGAGTTCGGGCCGAACTTGTTCTTGGCAGTGACGAACGAACCAGCTATTATGGTTACTCGTGGGCGTGAAACGGACACCCGAGCTGAAAGTTATGAATGTTTTAGTATAGCACCTTTTGTCACACAATCTTGGATATTGAAGAGTTCGGGCCGAAGAGGGATGTTCGGGCCGATGAGGGATGTTCGGGCCGAAGTGCTGTTCAGGCCGAAGTGGTGTTCGGGCCGAAGTTCGGTGTTCAGGCCGAGGATGATGTTCGGGCCGAGGTTGAAGTTCGGGCCGAGGTCGGTGTTCGGCCCGAGGTTGAAGTTCGGGCTGAAAATGAAGTTCGGGCCGGGAACAGTGAAGAGTTCGGGCCGAACTTGTTCTTGGCAGTGACGAACGAACCAGCTATTATGGTTACTCGTGGGCGTGAAACGGACACCCGAGCTGAAAGTTATGAATGTTTTAGTATAGCACCTTTTGTCACACAATCTTGGATATTGAAGAGTTCGGGCCGAAGAGGGATGTTCGGGCCGATGAGGGATGTTCGGGCCGAAGTGCTGTTCAGGCCGAAGTGGTGTTCGGGCCGAAGTTCGGTGTTCAGGCCGAGGATGATGTTCGGGCCGAGGTTGAAGTTCGGGCCGAGGTCGGAGTTCGGGCCGAGGTTGAAGTTCGGGCCGAAAATGAAGTTCGGGCAGGGAACAGTGAAGAGTTCGGGCCGAACTTGTGCTTGGCAGTGACGAACGAACCATCTATTTTGGTTACTCGTGGGCGTGAAATGGACACCCGAGCTGAAAGTTATGAATGTTTTAGTATAGCACATTTTGTCACACAATCTTGGATTTTAAAGAGTTCGGGCCGAAGTGGGATGTTCGGGCCGAAGTGGTGTTCGGGCCGAAGTGGTGTTCGGGCCGAAGTTCGGTGTTCGGGTCGAGGATGATGTTCGGGCCGAGGTTGAACTTCGGGCCGAGGTTGGAGTTCGGGCCGAGGTTGGAGTTCGAGCCGAGGTTGAAGTTCGGGCCGAAAATGAAGTTCGGGTCGGGAACAGTGAAGAGTTCGTGCCGAACTTGTTCTTGGCAGTGACGAACGAACCAGCTATTTTGGTTACTCGTGGGCGTGAAACGGACACCCGAGCTAAAAGTTATGAATGTTTTAGTATAGCACCTTTTGTCACACCATCTTGGATATTGAAGAGTTCGGGCCGAAGAGGGATGTTCGGGCCGAAGTTGTGTTCGGGCCGAAGTTCGGTGTTCGGGCCGAGGATGATGTTCGGGCCGAGGTTGAAGTTCGGGCCGAAGTTTGGTGATCGGGCCGAGGATGATGTTCGGGCCGAGGTTGAAGTTCGGGCCGAAAATGATGTTTGGGCCGGGAACAGTGAAGAGTTCGGGCCGAACTGGTTCTTGGCAGTGACGAACGAACCATTTATTTTGGTTACTCGTGGGCAAGAAACGGACACTCGAGCTGAAAGTTATGAATGTTTTAGTATAGCACCTTTTGTCACACAATCTTGGATATTGAAGAGTTCGGGCCGAAGAGGGATGTTCTGGCCGAAGTGGTGTTCGGGCCGAAGTGGGATGTTCGGGCCGAAGTGGTGTTCGGGCCGAAGTGGTGTTCGGGCCGAAGTTCGGTATTCGGGCCGAGGATGATGTTCGGGCTGAGGTTGAAGTTCGGGCCGAGGTCGGAGTTCGGGCCGAGGTTGCAGTTCGGGCCGAGGTTGAAGTTCGGGCCGAAAATGAAGTTCGGGCCGAGAACAGTGAAGAGTTGGGGCCGAACTTGTTCTTGGCAGTGACGAACGAACCAGCTATTTTGGTTACTCGTGGGCGTGAAACGGACACCCGAGCTAAAAGTTATGAATAATTTAGTATAGCACCTTTTGTCACACCATCTTGGATATTGAAGAGTTCAGGCCGAAGACGGATGTTCGGGCTGAAGTGGTGTTCGGGCCGAAGTGGGATGTTCGGGCCGAAGTGGTGTTCGGGCCGAAGTGGTGTTCGGGCCGAAGTTCGGTGTTCGGGCCGAGGATGACGTTCGGGCCGAGGATGAAGTTCGGGCCGAGGTCGGAGTTCG
This sequence comes from Calendula officinalis, assembly GCA_963853835.1. NCBI lineage: Eukaryota > Viridiplantae > Streptophyta > Magnoliopsida > Asterales > Asteraceae > Calendula > Calendula officinalis. The sequence continues at coordinate 62,636 of CAWKYE010000045.1, read as the reverse complement.
GGCCGAGGTTGAAGTTCGGGCCGAGGTTGAAGTTCGGCCAGAAAATGAAGTTCGGGCCGGGAACAGTGAAGAGTTCGGGCCGAACTTGTTCTTGGCAGTGACGACCGAACCAGCTATTTTGGTTGCTCGTGGGCGTGAAACGGACACCCGAGCTGAAAGTTATGAATGTTCTAGTATAGCCCCTTTTGTCACACAATCTTGGATATTGAAGAGTTCGGGCCGAAGAGGGATGTTCGGGCCGAAGTGCGATGTTCGGGCCGAAGTGGTGTTCGGGCTGAAGTTCGGTGTTCGGGCCGAGGATGATGTTCGGGCCGAGGTTGAAGTTCGGGCCGAGGTCGGAGTTCAGGCCGAGGTTGAAGTTCGGGCCGAAAATGAAGTTCGGGCCGGGAACAGTGAAGAGTTCGGGCCGAACTTGTTCTTGGCAGTGACGAACGAACCAGCTATTATGGTTACTCGTGGGCGTGAAACGGACACCCGAGCTGAAAGTTATGAATGTTTTAGTATAGCACCTTTTGTCACACAATCTTGGATATTGAAGAGTTCGGGCCGAAGAGGGATGTTCGGGCCGATGAGGGATGTTCGGGCCGAAGTGCTGTTCAGGCCGAAGTGGTGTTCGGGCCGAAGTTCGGTGTTCAGGCCGAGGATGATGTTCGGGCCGAGGTTGAAGTTCGGGCCGAGGTCGGTGTTCGGCCCGAGGTTGAAGTTCGGGCTGAAAATGAAGTTCGGGCCGGGAACAGTGAAGAGTTCGGGCCGAACTTGTTCTTGGCAGTGACGAACGAACCAGCTATTATGGTTACTCGTGGGCGTGAAACGGACACCCGAGCTGAAAGTTATGAATGTTTTAGTATAGCACCTTTTGTCACACAATCTTGGATATTGAAGAGTTCGGGCCGAAGAGGGATGTTCGGGCCGATGAGGGATGTTCGGGCCGAAGTGCTGTTCAGGCCGAAGTGGTGTTCGGGCCGAAGTTCGGTGTTCAGGCCGAGGATGATGTTCGGGCCGAGGTTGAAGTTCGGGCCGAGGTCGGAGTTCGGGCCGAGGTTGAAGTTCGGGCCGAAAATGAAGTTCGGGCAGGGAACAGTGAAGAGTTCGGGCCGAACTTGTGCTTGGCAGTGACGAACGAACCATCTATTTTGGTTACTCGTGGGCGTGAAATGGACACCCGAGCTGAAAGTTATGAATGTTTTAGTATAGCACATTTTGTCACACAATCTTGGATTTTAAAGAGTTCGGGCCGAAGTGGGATGTTCGGGCCGAAGTGGTGTTCGGGCCGAAGTGGTGTTCGGGCCGAAGTTCGGTGTTCGGGTCGAGGATGATGTTCGGGCCGAGGTTGAACTTCGGGCCGAGGTTGGAGTTCGGGCCGAGGTTGGAGTTCGAGCCGAGGTTGAAGTTCGGGCCGAAAATGAAGTTCGGGTCGGGAACAGTGAAGAGTTCGTGCCGAACTTGTTCTTGGCAGTGACGAACGAACCAGCTATTTTGGTTACTCGTGGGCGTGAAACGGACACCCGAGCTAAAAGTTATGAATGTTTTAGTATAGCACCTTTTGTCACACCATCTTGGATATTGAAGAGTTCGGGCCGAAGAGGGATGTTCGGGCCGAAGTTGTGTTCGGGCCGAAGTTCGGTGTTCGGGCCGAGGATGATGTTCGGGCCGAGGTTGAAGTTCGGGCCGAAGTTTGGTGATCGGGCCGAGGATGATGTTCGGGCCGAGGTTGAAGTTCGGGCCGAAAATGATGTTTGGGCCGGGAACAGTGAAGAGTTCGGGCCGAACTGGTTCTTGGCAGTGACGAACGAACCATTTATTTTGGTTACTCGTGGGCAAGAAACGGACACTCGAGCTGAAAGTTATGAATGTTTTAGTATAGCACCTTTTGTCACACAATCTTGGATATTGAAGAGTTCGGGCCGAAGAGGGATGTTCTGGCCGAAGTGGTGTTCGGGCCGAAGTGGGATGTTCGGGCCGAAGTGGTGTTCGGGCCGAAGTGGTGTTCGGGCCGAAGTTCGGTATTCGGGCCGAGGATGATGTTCGGGCTGAGGTTGAAGTTCGGGCCGAGGTCGGAGTTCGGGCCGAGGTTGCAGTTCGGGCCGAGGTTGAAGTTCGGGCCGAAAATGAAGTTCGGGCCGAGAACAGTGAAGAGTTGGGGCCGAACTTGTTCTTGGCAGTGACGAACGAACCAGCTATTTTGGTTACTCGTGGGCGTGAAACGGACACCCGAGCTAAAAGTTATGAATAATTTAGTATAGCACCTTTTGTCACACCATCTTGGATATTGAAGAGTTCAGGCCGAAGACGGATGTTCGGGCTGAAGTGGTGTTCGGGCCGAAGTGGGATGTTCGGGCCGAAGTGGTGTTCGGGCCGAAGTGGTGTTCGGGCCGAAGTTCGGTGTTCGGGCCGAGGATGACGTTCGGGCCGAGGATGAAGTTCGGGCCGAGGTCGGAGTTCGGGCCGAGGTTGAAGTTCGGGCCGAGGTTGAAGTTCGGCCAGAAAATGAAGTTCGGGCCGGGAACAGTGAAGAGTTCGGGCCGAACTTGTTCTTGGCAGTGACGACCGAACCAGCTATTTTGGTTGCTCGTGGGCGTGAAACGGACACCCGAGCTGAAAGTTATGAATGTTCTAGTATAGCCCCTTTTGTCACACAATCTTGGATATTGAAGAGTTCGGGCCGAAGAGGGATGTTCGGGCCGAAGTGCGATGTTCGGGCCGAAGTGGTGTTCGGGCTGAAGTTCGGTGTTCGGGCCGAGGATGATGTTCGGGCCGAGGTTGAAGTTCGGGCCGAGGTCGGAGTTCAGGCCGAGGTTGAAGTTCGGGCCGAAAATGAAGTTCGGGCCGGGAACAGTGAAGAGTTCGGGCCGAACTTGTTCTTGGCAGTGACGAACGAACCAGCTATTATGGTTACTCGTGGGCGTGAAACGGACACCCGAGCTGAAAGTTATGAATGTTTTAGTATAGCACCTTTTGTCACACAATCTTGGATATTGAAGAGTTCGGGCCGAAGAGGGATGTTCGGGCCGATGAGGGATGTTCGGGCCGAAGTGCTGTTCAGGCCGAAGTGGTGTTCGGGCCGAAGTTCGGTGTTCAGGCCGAGGATGATGTTCGGGCCGAGGTTGAAGTTCGGGCCGAGGTCGGTGTTCGGCCCGAGGTTGAAGTTCGGGCTGAAAATGAAGTTCGGGCCGGGAACAGTGAAGAGTTCGGGCCGAACTTGTTCTTGGCAGTGACGAACGAACCAGCTATTATGGTTACTCGTGGGCGTGAAACGGACACCCGAGCTGAAAGTTATGAATGTTTTAGTATAGCACCTTTTGTCACACAATCTTGGATATTGAAGAGTTCGGGCCGAAGAGGGATGTTCGGGCCGATGAGGGATGTTCGGGCCGAAGTGCTGTTCAGGCCGAAGTGGTGTTCGGGCCGAAGTTCGGTGTTCAGGCCGAGGATGATGTTCGGGCCGAGGTTGAAGTTCGGGCCGAGGTCGGTGTTCGGCCCGAGGTTGAAGTTCGGGCTGAAAATGAAGTTCGGGCCGGGAACAGTGAAGAGTTCGGGCCGAACTTGTTCTTGGCAGTGACGAACGAACCAGCTATTTTGGTTACTCGTGGGCGTGAAATGGACACCCGAGCTGAAAGTTATGAATGTTTTAGTATGGCACCTTTTGTCACACAATCTTGGATATTGAAGAGTTCGGGCCGAAGAGGGATGTTCGGGCCGAAGTGGGATGTTCGGGCTGAAGTGGTGTTCGGGCCGAAGTGGTGTTCGGGCCTAAGTTCGGTGTTCGGGCCGAGGATGATGTTCGGGCCGAGGTTGAAGTTCGGGCCGAGGTCGGAGTTTAGGCCGAGGTTGAAGTTTGGGCCGAGGTTGAAGTTCGGGCCGAAAATGAAGTTCGGGCCGGGAACAGTGAAGAGTTCGGGCCGAACTTGTTCTTGGCAGTGACAAACGAACCATCTATTTTGGTTACTCGTGGGCGTGAAACGCACACCCGAGCTGAAAGTTATGAATGTTTTAGTATAGCACCTTTTGTCACACCATCTTGGATATTGAAGAGTTCGGGCCGAAGAGGGATGTTCGGGCCGAAGTGGTGTTCGGGCCGAAGTGGTGTTCGGGCCGAAGTTCGGTGTTCGGGCCGAGGATGACGTTCGGGCCGAGGATGAAGTTCGGGCCGAGGTCGGAGTTCGGGCCGAGGTTGAAGTTCGGGCCGAGGTTGAAGTTCGGGCCGAAAATGAAGTTCGGGCCGGGAACAGTGAAGAGTTCGGGCCGAACTTGTTCCTGGCAGTGACGACCGAACCAGCTATTTTGGTTACTCGTGGGCGTGAAACGGACACCCGAGCTGAAAGTTATGAATGTTTTAGTATAGCCCCTTTTGTTACACAATCTTGGATATTGAAGAGTTCGGGCCGAAGAGGGATGTTCGGGCCGAAGTGGTGTTCGGGCCGAAGTGCGATGTTCGGGCCGAAGTGGTGTTCGGGCTGAAGTTCGGTGTTCGGGCCGAGGATGATGTTCGGGTCGAGGTTGAAGTTCGGGCCGAGGTCGGAGTTCGGGTCGAGGTTGAAGTTCGGGCCGAGGTTGAAGTTCGGGCCGAAAATGAAGTTCGGGCCGGGAACAGTGAAGAGTTCGGGCCGAACTTGTTCTTGGCAGTGACGAACGAACCAGCTATTATGGTTACTCGTGGGCGTGAAACGGACACCCGAGCTGAAAGTTATGAATGTTTTAGTATAGCACCTTTTGTCACACAATCTTGGATATTGAAGAGTTCGGGCCGAAGAGGGATGTTCGGGCCGAAGTGGTGTTCGGGCCGAAGTGGTGTTCGGGCCGAAGTGGTGTTCGGGCCGAAGTGGGATGTTCGGGCCGAAGTGGTGTTCGGGCCGAAGTGGCGTTCGGGTCGAAGTTCGGTGTTCGGGCCGAGGATGACGTTCGGGCCGAGGATGAAGTTCGGGCCGAGGTCGGAGTTCGGGCCGAGGTTGAAGTTCGGGCCGAAAATGAAGTTCGGGCCGGGAACAGTGAAGAGTTCGGGCCGAACTTGTTCCTGGCAGTGACGACCGAACCAGCTATTTTGGTTACTCGTGGGCGTGAAACGGACACCCGAGCTGAAAGTTATGAATGTTTTAGTATAGCACATTTTGTCACACAATCTTGGATTTTGAAGAGTTCGGGCCGAAGAGGGATGTTCGGGCCGAAGTGGCGTTCGGGCCGAAGTGGTGTTCGGGCCGAAGTTCGGTGTTCGGGCCGAGGATGATGTTCGGGCCGAGGTCGGAGTTCGGGCCGAGGTTGAAGTTCGGGCCGAAAATGAAGTTCGGGCCGGGAACAGTGAAGAGTTCGGGCCGAACTTGTTCTTGGCAGTGACGAACGAACCATCTATTTTGGTTACTCGTGGGCGTGAAACGGACACCCGAGCTGAAAGTAATGAATGTTTTAGTATAGCACATTTTGTCACACAATCTTGGATTTTGAAGAGTTCGGGCCGAAGTGGGATGTTCGGGCCGAAGAGGTGTTCGGGCCGAAGTGGGATGTTCGGGCTGAAGTGGTGTTCAGGCCGAAGTGGTGTTCGGGCCGAAGTTCGGTGTTCGGGTCGAGGATGATGTTTGGGCCGAGGTTGAAGTTCGGGCCGAGGTTGGAGTTCGGGCCGAGGTTGGAGTTCGAGCCGAGGTTGAAGTTCGGGCCGAAAATGAAGTTCGGGTCGGGAACAGTGAACAGTTCGGGCCGAGGTTGAAGTTCGGGCCGAGGTCGGAGTTCGGGCCGAGGTTGAAGTTCGGGCCGAGGTTGAAGTTCGGGCCGAAAATGAAGTTCGGGCCGGGAACAGAGAAGAGTTCGGTCCGAACTTGTTCTTGGCAGTGACGAACGAACCAGCTATTTTGGTTACTCGTGGGCGTGAAACGGACACCCGAGCTGAAAGTTATGAATGTTTTAGTATAGCACCTTTTGTCACACCATCTTGGATATTGAAGAGTTCGGGCCGAAGAGGGATGTTCGGGCCGAAGTGGTGTTCGGGCCGAAGTGGTGTTCGGGCCGAAGTGGGATGTTCGGGCCGAAGTGGTGTTCGGGCCGAAGTGGCGTTCGGGTCGAAGTTCGGTGTTCGGGCCGAGGATGACGTTCGGGCCGAGGATGAAGTTCGGGCCGAGGTCGGAGTTCGGGCCGAGGTTGAAGTTCGGGCCGAAAATGAAGTTCGGGCCGGTAACAGTGAAGAGTTCGGGCCGAACTTGTTCCTGGCAGTGACGACCGAACCAGCTATTTTGGTTACTCGTGGGCGTGAAACGACACCCGAGCTGAAAGTTATGAATGTTTTAGTATAGCCCCTTTTGTCACACAATCTTGGATATTGAAGAGTTCGAGTCGAAGATGGATGTTCGGGCCGAAGTGGTGTTCGGGCGGAAGTGCGATGTTCGGGCCGAAGTGGTGTTCGGGCTGAAGTTCGGTGTTCGGGCCGAGGATGATGTTCGGGCCGAGGTTGAAGTTCGGGCCGAGGTCGGAGTTCGGGTCGAGGTTGAAGTTCGGGCCGAGGTTGAAGTTCGGGCCGAAAATGAAGTTCGGGCCGGGAACAGTGAAGAGTTCGGGCCGAACTTGTTCTTTGCAGTGACGAACGAACCAGCTATTATGGTTACTCGTGGGCGTGAAACGGACACCCGAGCTGAAAGTTATGAATGTTTTAGTATAGCACCTTTTGTCACACAATCTTGGATATTGAAGAGTTCAGGCCGAAGAGGGATGTTCGGGCCGAAGTGGTGTTCGGGCCGAAGTGGGATGTTCGGGCCGAAGTGGTGTTCGGGCCGAAGTGGTGTTCGGGCCGAAGTTCGGTGTTCGGGCCGAGGATGATGTTCGGGCCGAGGTTGAAGTTCGGGCCGAGGTCGGAGTTCGGGCCGAGGTTGAAGTTCGGGCCGAGGTTGAAGTTCGGGCCGAAAATGAAGTTCGGGCCGGGAACAGTGAAGAGTTCGGGCCGAACTTGTTCTTGGCAGTGACGAACGAACCATCTATTTTGGTTACTCGTGGGCGTGAAACGCACACCCGAGCTGAAAGTTATGAATGTTTTAGTATAGCACCTTTTGTCACACCATCTTGGATATTGAAGAGTTCGGGCCGAAGAGGGATGTTCGGGCCGAAGTGGTGTTCGGGCCGAAGTGGTGTTCGGGCCGAAGTGGTGTTCGGGCCGAAGTTCGGTGTTCGGGCCGAGGATGACGTTCGGGCCGAGGATGAAGTTCGGGCCGAGGTCGGAGTTCGGGCCGAGGTTGAAGTTCGGGCCGAGGTTGAAGTTCGGGCCGAAAATGAAGTTCGGGCCGGGAACAGTGAAGAGTTCGGGCCGAACTTGTTCCTGGCAGTGACGACCGAACCAGCTATTTTGGTTACTCGTGGGCGTGAAACGGACACCCGAGCTGAAAGTTATGAATGTTTTAGTATAGCCCCTTTTGTTACACAATCTTGGATATTGAAGAGTTCGGGCCGAAGAGGGATGTTCGGGCCGAAGTGGTGTTCGGGCCGAAGTGCGATGTTCGGGCCGAAGTGGTGTTCGGGCTGAAGTTCGGTGTTTGGGCCGAGGATGATGTTCGGGTCGAGGTTGAAGTTCGGGCCGAGGTCGGAGTTCGGGTCGAGGTTGAAGTTCGGGCCGAGGTTGAAGTTCGGGCCGAAAATGAAGTTCGGGCCGGGAACAGTGAAGAGTTCGGGCCGAACTTATTCTTGGCAGTGACGAACGAACCAGCTATTATGGTTACTCGTGGGCGTGAAACGGACACCCGAGCTGAAAGTTATGAATGTTTTAGTATAGCACCTTTTGTCACACAATCTTGGATATTGAAGAGTTCGGGCCGAAGTGGGATGTTCGGGCCGAAGTGGTGTTCGGGCCGAAGTGGGATGTTCGGGCCGAAGTGGTGTTCGGGCCGAAGTGGTGTTCGGGCCGAAGTTCGGAGTTCGGGCCTGGATGATGTTCGGGCCGAGGTTGAAGTTCGGGCCGAGGTTGGAGTTCGGGCCGAGGTTGGAGTTCGAGCCGAGGTTGAAGTTCGGGCCGAAAATGAAGTTCGGGTCGGGAACAGTGAAGAGTTCGGGCCGAACTTGTTCTTGGCAGTGACGAACGAACCAGCTATTTTGGTTACTCGTGGGCGTGAAACGGACTCCCGAGCTGAAAGTTATGAATGTTTTAGTATAGCACCTTTTGTCACACCATGTTGGATATTGAAGAGTTCGGGCCGAAGAGGGATGTTCGGGCCGAAGTGGTGTTCGGGCCGAAGTGGTGTTCGGGCCGAAGTGGGATGTTCGGGCCGAAGTGGTGTTCGGGCCGAAGTGGTGTTCGGGTCGAAGTTCGGTGTTCGGGCCGAGGATGACGTTCGGGCCGAGGATGAAGTTCGGGCCGAGGTCGGAGTTCGGGCCGAGGTTGAAGTTCGGGCCGAGGTTGAAGTTCGGGCCGAAAATGAAGTTACGGCCGGGAACAGTGAAGAGTTCGGGTCGAAATTGTTCCTGGCAGTGACGACCGAACCAGCTATTTTGGTTACTCGTGGGCGTGAAACGGACACCCGAGCTGAAAGTTATGAATGTTTTAGTGTAGCCCCTTTTGTCACACAATCTTTGATATTGAAGAGTTCGGGCCGAAGAGGGATGTTCGGGCCGAAGTGGTGTTCGGGCCGAAGTGCGATGTTCGGGCCGAAGTGGTTTTCGGGCTGAAGTTCGGTGTTCGGGCCGAGGATGATGTTCGGGTCGAGGTTGAAGTTCGGGCCGAGGTCGGAGTTCGGGTCGAGGTTGAAGTTCGGGCCGAGGTTGAAGTTCGGGCCGAAAATGAAGTTCGGGCCGGGAACAGTGAAGAGTTCGGGCCGAACTTGTTCTTGGCAGTGACGAACGAACCAGCTATTATGGTTACTCGTGGGCGTGAAACGGACACCCGAGCTGAAAGTTATGAATGTTTTAGTATAGCACCTTTTGTCACACAATCTTGGATATTGAAGAGTTCAGGCCGAAGAGGGATGTTCGGGCCGAAGTGGTGTTCGGGCCGAAGTGGGATGTTCGGGCCGAAGTGGTGTTCGGGCCGAAGTGGTGTTCGGGCCGAAGTTCGGTGTTCGGGCCGAGGATGATGTTCGGGCCGAGGTTGAAGTTCGGGCCGAGGTCGGAGTTCGGGCCGAGGTTGAAGTTCGGGCCGAGGTTGAAGTTCGGGCCGAAAATGAAGTTCGGGCCGGGAACAGTGAAGAGTTCGGGCCGAACTTGTTCTTGGCAGTGACGAACGAACCATCTATTTTGGTTACTCGTTGGCGTGAAACGGACACCCGAGCTGAAAGTTATGAATGTTTTAGTATAGCACCTTTTGTCACACCATCTTGGATATTGAAGAGTTCGGGCCGAAGAGGGATGTTCGGGCCGAAGTGGTGTTCGGGCCGAAGTGGGATGTTCGGGCCGAAGTGGTGTTCGGGCCGAAGTGGTGTTTGGGCCGAAGTTCGGTGTTCGGGCCGAGGATGACGTTCGGGCCGAGGATGAAGTTCGGGCCCAGGTCGGAGTTCGGGCCGAGGTTGAAGTTCGGGCCGAGGTTGAAGTTCGGGCCGAAATTGAAGTTCGGGCCGGGAACAGTGAAGAGTTCGGGCCGAACTTGTTCCTGGCAGTGACGACCGAACCAGCTATTTTGGTTACTCGTGGGCGTGAAACGGACACCCGAGCTGAAAGTTATGAATGTTTTAGTATAGCCCCTTTTGTCACACAATCTTGGATATTGAAGAGTTCGGGCCGAAGAGGGATGTTCGGGCCGAAGTGGTGTTCGGGCCGAAGTGCGATGTTCGGGCCGAAGTGGTGTTCGGGCTGAAGTTCGGTGTTCGGGCCGAGGATGATGTTCGGGCCGAGGTTGAAGTTCGGGCTGAGGTCGGAGTTCGGGTCGAGGTTGAAGTTCGGGCCGAGGTTGAAGTTCGGGCCGAAAATGAAGTTCGGGCCGGGAACAGTGAAGAGTTCGGGCCGAACTTGTTCTTGGCAGTGACGAACGAACCAGCTATTATGGTTACTCGTGGGCGTGAAACGGACACCCGAGCTGAAAGTTATGAATGTTTTAGTATAGCACCTTTTGTCACACAATCTTGGATATTGAAGAGTTCGGGCCGAAGAGGGATGTTCGGGCCGAAGTGGTGTTCGGGCCGAAGTGGGATGTTTGGGCCGAAGTGGTGTTCGGGCCGAAGTGGTGTTCGGGCCGAAGTTCGGTGTTCGGGCCGAGGATGACGTTCGGGCCGAGGATGAAGTTCAGGCCGAGGTCGGAGTTCGGGCCGAGGTTAAAGTTCGGGCCGAGGTTGAAGTTCGGGACGAAAATGAAGTTCGGGCCGGGAACAGTGAAGAGTTCGGGCCGAACTTGTTCCTGGCAGTGACGACCGAACCAGCTATTTTGGTTACTCGTGGGCGTGAAACGGACACCCGAGCTGACAGTTATGAATGTTTTAGTATAGCCCCTTTTGTCACACAATCTTGGATATTGAAGAGTTCGGGCCGAAGAGGGATGTTCGGGCCGAAGTGGTGTTCGGGCCGAAGTGCGATGTTCGGGCAGAAGTGGTGTTCGGGCTGAAGTTTGGTGTTCGGGCCGAGGATGATGTTAGGGCTGAGGTTGAAGTTGGGGCCGAGGTCGGAGTTCGGGTCGAGGTTGAAGTTCGGGCCGAGGTTGGAGTTCGAGCCGAGGTTGAAGTTCGGGCCGGGAACAGTGAAGAGTTCGGGCCGAACTTGTTCTTGGCAGTGACGAACGAACCAGCTATTATGGTTACTCGTGGGCGTGAAACGGACACCCGAGCTGAAAGTTATGAATGTTTTAGTATAACACCTTTTGTCACACAATCTTGGATATTGAAGAGTTCGGGCCGAAGAGGAATGTTCGGGCCGAAGAGGGATGTTCGGGCCGAAGTGGTGTTCGGGCCGAAGTGGTGTTCGGGCCGAAGTTCGGTGTTCAGGCCGAGGATGATGTTCGGGCCGAGGTTGAAGTTCGGGCCGAGGTCGGTGTTCGGGCCTAGGTTGAAGTTCGGGCCGAAAATGAAGTTCGGGCCGGGAACAGTGAAGAGTTTGGGCCGAACTTGTTCTTGGCAGTGACGAACGAACCAGCTATTTTGGTTACTCGTGGGCGTGAAACGGACACCCGAGCTGAAAGTTATGAATGTTTTAGTATGGCACCTTTTGTCACACAATCTTGGATATTGAAGAGTTCGGGCCGAAGAGGGATGTTCGGGCCGAAGTGGTGTTCGGGCCGAAGTGCGATGTTCGGGCCGAAGTGGTGTTCGGGCCGAAGTGGTGTTTGGGCCGAAGTTCGGTGTTCGGGCCGAGGATGACGTTCGGGCCGAGGATGAAGTTCGGGCCCAGGTCGGAGTTCGGGCCGAGGTTGAAGTTCGGGCCGAGGTTGAAGTTCGGGCCGAAATTGAAGTTCTGGCCGGGAACAGTGAAGAGTTCGGGCCGAACTTGTTCCTGGCAGTGACGACCGAACCAGCTATTTTGGTTACTCGTGGGCGTGAAACGGACACCCGAGCTGAAAGTTATGAATGTTTTAGTATAGCCCCTTTTGTCACACAATCTTGGATATTGAAGAGTTCGGGCCGAAGAGGGATGTTCGGGCCGAAGTGGTGTTCGGGCCGAAGTGCGATGTTCGGGCCGAAGTGGTGTTCGGGCTGAAGTTCGGTGTTCGGGCCGAGGATGATGTTCGGGCCGAGGTTGAAGTTCGGGCTGAGGTCGGAGTTCGGGTCGAGGTTGAAGTTCGGGCCGAGGTTGAAGTTCGGGCCGAAAATGAAGTTCGGGCCGGGAACAGTGAAGAGTTCGGGCCGAACTTGTTCTTGGCAGTGACGAACGAACCAGCTATTATGGTTACTCGTGGGCGTGAAACGGACACCCGAGCTGAAAGTTATGAATGTTTTAGTATAGCACCTTTTGTCACACAATCTTGGATATTGAAGAGTTCGGGCCGAAGAGGGATGTTCGGGCCGAAGTGGTGTTCGGGCCGAAGTGGGATGTTCGGGCCGAAGTGGTGTTCGGGCCGAAGTGGTGTTCGGGCCGAAGTTCGGTGTTCGGGCCGAGGATGATGTTCGGGCCGAGGTTGAAGTTCGGGCCGAGGTCGGAGTTCGGGCCGAGGTTGAAGTTCGGGCCGAGGTTGAAGTTCGGGCCGAAAATGAAGTTCGGGCCGGGAACAGTGAAGAGTTCGGGCCGAACTTGTTCTTGGCAGTGACGAACGAACCATCTATTTTGGTTACTCGTTGGCGTGAAACGGACACCCGAGCTGAAAGTTATGAATGTTTTAGTATAGCACCTTTTGTCACACCATCTTGGATATTGAAGAGTTCGGGCCGAAGAGGGATGTTCGGGCCGAAGTGGTGTTCGGGCCGAAGTGGGATGTTCGGGCCGAAGTGGTGTTCGGGCCGAAGTGGTGTTTGGGCCGAAGTTCGGTGTTCGGGCCGAGGATGACGTTCGGGCCGAGGATGAAGTTCGGGCCCAGGTCGGAGTTCGGGCCGAGGTTGAAGTTCGGGCCGAGGTTGAAGTTCGGGCCGAAATTGAAGTTCGGGCCGGGAACAGTGAAGAGTTCGGGCCGAACTTGTTCCTGGCAGTGACGACCGAACCAGCTATTTTGGTTACTCGTGGGCGTGAAACGGACACCCGAGCTGAAAGTTATGAATGTTTTAGTATAGCCCCTTTTGTCACACAATCTTGGATATTGAAGAGTTCGGGCCGAAGAGGGATGTTCGGGCCGAAGTGGTGTTCGGGCCGAAGTGCGATGTTCGGGCCGAAGTGGTGTTCGGGCTGAAGTTCGGTGTTCGGGCCGAGGATGATGTTCGGGCCGAGGTTGAAGTTCGGGCTGAGGTCGGAGTTCGGGTCGAGGTTGAAGTTCGGGCCGAGGTTGAAGTTCGGGCCGAAAATGAAGTTCGGGCCGGGAACAGTGAAGAGTTCGGGCCGAACTTGTTCTTGGCAGTGACGAACGAACCAGCTATTATGGTTACTCGTGGGCGTGAAACGGACACCCGAGCTGAAAGTTATGAATGTTTTAGTATAGCACCTTTTGTCACACAATCTTGGATATTGAAGAGTTCGGGCCGAAGAGGGATGTTCGGGCCGAAGTGGTGTTCGGGCCGAAGTGGGATGTTCGGGCCGAAGTGGTGTTCGGGCCGAAGTGGTGTTCGGGCCGAAGTTCGGTGTTCGGGCCGAGGATGACGTTCGGGCCGAGGATGAAGTTCAGGCCGAGGTCGGAGTTCGGGCCGAGGTTAAAGTTCGGGCCGAGGTTGAAGTTCGGGACGAAAATGAAGTTCGGGCCGGGAACAGTGAAGAGTTCGGGCCGAACTTGTTCCTGGCAGTGACGACCGAACCAGCTATTTTGGTTACTCGTGGGCGTGAAACGGACACCCGAGCTGAAAGTTATGAATGTTTTAGTATAGCCCCTTTTGTCACACAATCTTGGATATTGAAGAGTTCGGGCCGAAGAGGGATGTTCGGGCCGAAGTGGTGTTCGGGCCGAAGTGCGATGTTCGGGCAGAAGTGGTGTTCGGGCTGAAGTTTGGTGTTCGGGCCGAGGATGATGTTAGGGCTGAGGTTGAAGTTGGGGCCGAGGTCGGAGTTCGGGTCGAGGTTGAAGTTCGGGCCGAGGTTGGAGTTCGAGCCGAGGTTGAAGTTCGGGCCGGGAACAGTGAAGAGTTCGGGCCGAACTTGTTCTTGGCAGTGACGAACGAACCAGCTATTATGGTTACTCGTGGGCGTGAAACGGACACCCGAGCTGAAAGTTATGAATGTTTTAGTATAACACCTTTTGTCACACAATCTTGGATATTGAAGAGTTCGGGCCGAAGAGGGATGTTCGGGCCGAAGAGGGATGTTCGGGCCGAAGTGGTGTTCGGGCCGAAGTGGTGTTCGGGCCGAAGTTCGGTGTTCAGGCCGAGGATGATGTTCGGGCCGAGGTTGAAGTTCGGGCCGAGGTCGGTGTTCGGGCCTAGGTTGAAGTTCGGGCAGAAAATGAAGTTCGGGCCGGGAACAGTGAAGAGTTTGGGCCGAACTTGTTCTTGGCAGTGACGAACGAACCAGCTATTTTGGTTACTCGTGGGCGTGAAACGGACACCCGAGCTGAAAGTTATGAATGTTTTAGTATGGCACCTTTTGTCACACAATCTTGGATATTGAAGAGTTCGGGCCGAAGAGGGATGTTCGGGCCGAAGTGGTGTTCGGGCCGAAGTGCGATGTTCGGGCCGAAGTGGTGTTCGGGCCGAAGTGGTGTTTGGGCCGAAGTTCGGTGTTCGGGCCGAGGATGACGTTCGGGCCGAGGATGAAGTTCGGGCCCAGGTCGGAGTTCGGGCCGAGGTTGAAGTTCGGGCCGAGGTTGAAGTTCGGGCCGAAATTGAAGTTCGGGCCGGGAACAGTGAAGAGTTCGGGCCGAACTTGTTCCTGGCAGTGACGACCGAACCAGCTATTTTGGTTACTCGTGGGCGTGAAACGAACACCCGAGCTGAAAGTTATGAATGTTTTAGTATAGCCCCTTTTGTCACACAATCTTGGATATTGAAGAGTTCGGGCCGAAGAGGGATGTTCGGGCCGAAGTGGTGTTCGGGCCGAAGTGCGATGTTCGGGCCGAAGTGGTGTTCGGGCTGAAGTTCGGTGTTCGGGCCGAGGATGATGTTCGGGCCGAGGTTGAAGTTCGGGCTGAGGTCGGAGTTCGGGTCGAGGTTGAAGTTCGGGCCGAGGTTGAAGTTCGGGCCGAAAATGAAGTTTGGGCCGGGAACAGTGAAGAGTTCGGGCCGAACTTGTTCTTGGCAGTGACAAACGAACCAGCTATTATGGTTACTCGTGGGCGTGAAACGGACACCCGAGCTGAAAGTTATGAATGTTTTAGTATAGCACCTTTTGTCACACAATCTTGGATATTGAAGAGTTCGGGCCGAAGAGGGATGTTCGGGCCGAAGTGGTGTTCGGGCCGAAGTGGGATGTTCGGGCCGAAGTGGTGTTCGGGCCGAAGTGGTGTTCGGGCCGAAGTTCGGTGTTCAGGCCGAGGATGATGTTCGGGCCGAGGTTGAAGTTCGGGCCGAGGTCGGTGTTCGGGCCTAGGTTGAAGTTCGGGCCGAAAATGAAGTTCGGGCCGGGAACAGTGAAGAGTTTGGGCCGAACTTGTTCTTGGCAGTGACGAACGAACCAGCTATTTTGGTTACTCGTGGGCGTGAAACGGACACCCGAGCTGAAAGTTATGAATGTTTTAGTATGGCACCTTTTGTCACACAATCTTGGATATTGAAGAGTTCGGGCCGAAGAGGGATGTTCGGGCCGAAGTGGTGTTCGGGCCGAAGTGCGATGTTCGGGCCGAAGTGGTGTTCGGGCCGAAGTGGTGTTTGGGCCGAAGTTCGGTGTTCGGGCCGAGGATGACGTTCGGGCCGAGGATGAAGTTCGGGCCCAGGTCGGAGTTCGGGCCGAGGTTGAAGTTCGGGCCGAGGTTGAAGTTCGGGCCGAAATTGAAGTTCTGGCCGGGAACAGTGAAGAGTTCGGGCCGAACTTGTTCCTGGCAGTGACGACCGAACCAGCTATTTTGGTTACTCGTGGGCGTGAAACGGACACCCGAGCTGAAAGTTATGAATGTTTTAGTATAGCCCCTTTTGTCACACAATCTTGGATATTGAAGAGTTCGGGCCGAAGAGGGATGTTCGGGCCGAAGTGGTGTTCGGGCCGAAGTGCGATGTTCGGGCCGAAGTGGTGTTCGGGCTGAAGTTCGGTGTTCGGGCCGAGGATGATGTTCGGGCCGAGGTTGAAGTTCGGGCTGAGGTCGGAGTTCGGGTCGAGGTTGAAGTTCGGGCCGAGGTTGAAGTTCGGGCCGAAAATGAAGTTCGGGCCGGGAACAGTGAAGAGTTCGGGCCGAACTTGTTCTTGGCAGTGACGAACGAACCAGCTATTATGGTTACTCGTGGGCGTGAAACGGACACCCGAGCTGAAAGTTATGAATGTTTTAGTATAGCACCTTTTGTCACACAATCTTGGATATTGAAGAGTTCGGGCCGAAGAGGGATGTTCGGGCCGAAGTGGTGTTCGGGCCGAAGTGGGATGTTCGGGCCGAAGTGGTGTTCGGGCCGAAGTGGTGTTCGGGCCGAAGTTCGGTGTTCGGGCCGAGGATGATGTTCGGGCCGAGGTTGAAGTTCGGGCCGAGGTCGGAGTTCGGGCCGAGGTTGAAGTTCGGGCCGAGGTTGAAGTTCGGGCCGAAAATGAAGTTCGGGCCGGGAACAGTGAAGAGTTCGGGCCGAACTTGTTCTTGGCAGTGACGAACGAACCATCTATTTTGGTTACTCGTTGGCGTGAAACGGACACCCGAGCTGAAAGTTATGAATGTTTTAGTATAGCACCTTTTGTCACACCATCTTGGATATTGAAGAGTTCGGGCCGAAGAGGGATGTTCGGGCCGAAGTGGTGTTCGGGCCGAAGTGGGATGTTCGGGCCGAAGTGGTGTTCGGGCCGAAGTGGTGTTTGGGCCGAAGTTCGGTGTTCGGGCCGAGGATGACGTTCGGGCCGAGGATGAAGTTCGGGCCCAGGTCGGAGTTCGGGCCGAGGTTGAAGTTCGGGCCGAGGTTGAAGTTCGGGCCGAAATTGAAGTTCGGGCCGGGAACAGTGAAGAGTTCGGGCCGAACTTGTTCCTGGCAGTGACGACCGAACCAGCTATTTTGGTTACTCGTGGGCGTGAAACGGACACCCGAGCTGAAAGTTATGAATGTTTTAGTATAGCCCCTTTTGTCACACAATCTTGGATATTGAAGAGTTCGGGCCGAAGAGGGATGTTCGGGCCGAAGTGGTGTTCGGGCCGAAGTGCGATGTTCGGGCCGAAGTGGTGTTCGGGCTGAAGTTCGGTGTTCGGGCCGAGGATGATGTTCGGGCCGAGGTTGAAGTTCGGGCTGAGGTCGGAGTTCGGGTCGAGGTTGAAGTTCGGGCCGAGGTTGAAGTTCGGGCCGAAAATGAAGTTCGGGCCGGGAACAGTGAAGAGTTCGGGCCGAACTTGTTCTTGGCAGTGACGAACGAACCAGCTATTATGGTTACTCGTGGGCGTGAAACGGACACCCGAGCTGAAAGTTATGAATGTTTTAGTATAGCACCTTTTGTCACACAATCTTGGATATTGAAGAGTTCGGGCCGAAGAGGGATGTTCGGGCCGAAGTGGTGTTCGGGCCGAAGTGGGATGTTCGGGCCGAAGTGGTGTTCGGGCCGAAGTGGTGTTCGGGCCGAAGTTCGGTGTTCGGGCCGAGGATGACGTTCGGGCCGAGGATGAAGTTCAGGCCGAGGTCGGAGTTCGGGCCGAGGTTAAAGTTCGGGCCGAGGTTGAAGTTCGGGACGAAAATGAAGTTCGGGCCGGGAACAGTGAAGAGTTCGGGCCGAACTTGTTCCTGGCAGTGACGACCGAACCAGCTATTTTGGTTACTCGTGGGCGTGAAACGGACACCCGAGCTGAAAGTTATGAATGTTTTAGTATAGCCCCTTTTGTCACACAATCTTGGATATTGAAGAGTTCGGGCCGAAGAGGGATGTTCGGGCCGAAGTGGTGTTCGGGCCGAAGTGCGATGTTCGGGCAGAAGTGGTGTTCGGGCTGAAGTTTGGTGTTCGGGCCGAGGATGATGTTAGGGCTGAGGTTGAAGTTGGGGCCGAGGTCGGAGTTCGGGTCGAGGTTGAAGTTCGGGCCGAGGTTGGAGTTCGAGCCGAGGTTGAAGTTCGGGCCGGGAACAGTGAAGAGTTCGGGCCGAACTTGTTCTTGGCAGTGACGAACGAACCAGCTATTATGGTTACTCGTGGGCGTGAAACGGACACCCGAGCTGAAAGTTATGAATGTTTTAGTATAACACCTTTTGTCACACAATCTTGGATATTGAAGAGTTCGGGCCGAAGAGGGATGTTCGGGCCGAAGAGGGATGTTCGGGCCGAAGTGGTGTTCGGGCCGAAGTGGTGTTCGGGCCGAAGTTCGGTGTTCAGGCCGAGGATGATGTTCGGGCCGAGGTTGAAGTTCGGGCCGAGGTCGGTGTTCGGGCCTAGGTTGAAGTTCGGGCCGAAAATGAAGTTCGGGCCGGGAACAGTGAAGAGTTTGGGCCGAACTTGTTCTTGGCAGTGACGAACGAACCAGCTATTTTGGTTACTCGTGGGCGTGAAACGGACACCCGAGCTGAAAGTTATGAATGTTTTAGTATGGCACCTTTTGTCACACAATCTTGGATATTGAAGAGTTCGGGTCGAAGAGGGATGTTCGGGCCGAAGTGGTGTTCGGGCCGAAGTGCGATGTTCGGGCCGAAGTGGTGTTCGGGCCGAAGTGGTGTTTGGGCCGAAGTTCGGTGTTCGGGCCGAGGATGACGTTCGGGCCGAGGATGAAGTTCGGGCCCAGGTCGGAGTTCGGGCCGAGGTTGAAGTTCGGGCCGAGGTTGAAGTTCGGGCCGAAATTGAAGTTCGGGCCGGGAACAGTGAAGAGTTCGGGCCGAACTTGTTCCTGGCAGTGACGACCGAACCAGCTATTTTGGTTACTCGTGGGCGTGAAACGGACACCCGAGCTGAAAGTTATGAATGTTTTAGTATAGCCCCTTTTGTCACACAATCTTGGATATTGAAGAGTTCGGGCCGAAGAGGGATGTTCGGGCCGAAGTGGTGTTCGGGCCGAAGTGCGATGTTCGGGCCGAAGTGGTGTTCGGGCTGAAGTTCGGTGTTCGGGCCGAGGATGATGTTCAGGCCGAGGTTGAAGTTCGGGCTGAGGTCGGAGTTCGGGTCGAGGTTGAAGTTCGGGCCGAGGTTGAAGTTCGGGCCGAAAATGAAGTTAGGGCCGGGAACAGTGAAGAGTTCGGGCCGAACTTGTTCTTGGCAGTGACGAACGAACCAGCTATTATGGTTACTCGTGGGCGTGAAACGGACACCCGAGCTGAAAGTTATGAATGTTTTAGTATAGCACCTTTTGTCACACAATCTTGGATATTGAAGAGTTCGGGCTGAAGAGGGATGTTCGGGCCGAAGTGGTGTTCGGGCCGAAGTGGGATGTTCGGGCCGAAGTGGTGTTCGGGCCGAAGTTCGGTGTTCGGGCCGAGGATGACGTTCGGGCCGAGGATGAAGTTCAGGCCGAGGTCGGAGTTCGGGCCGAGGTTAAAGTTCGGGCCGAGGTTGAAGTTCGGGACGAAAATGAAGTTCGGGCCGGGAACAGTGAAGAGTTCGGGCCGAACTTGTTCCTGGCAGTGACGACCGAACCAGCTATTTTGGTTACTCGTGGGCGTGAAACGGACACCCGAGCTGAAAGTTATGAATGTTTTAGTATAGCCCCTTTTGTCACACAATCTTGGATATTGAAGAGTTCGGGCCGAAGAGGGATGTTCGGGCCGAAGTGGTGTTCGGGCCGAAGTGCGATGTTCGGGCAGAAGTGGTGTTCGGGCTGAAGTTTGGTGTTCGGGCCGAGGATGATGTTAGGGCTGAGGTTGAAGTTGGGGCCGAGGTCGGAGTTCGGGTCGAGGTTGAAGTTCGGGCCGAGGTTGGAGTTCGAGCCGAGGTTGAAGTTCGGGCCGGGAACAGTGAAGAGTTCGGGCCGAACTTGTTCCTGGCAGTGACGACCGAACCAGCTATTATGGTTACTCGTGGGCGTGAAACGGACACCCGAGCTGAAAGTTATGAATGTTTTAGTATAACACCTTTTGTCACACAATCTTGGATATTGAAGAGTTCGGGCCGAAGAGGGATGTTCGGGCCGAAGAGGGATGTTCGGGCCGAAGTGGTGTTCGGGCCGAAGTGGTGTTCGGGCCGAAGTTCGGTGTTCAGGCCGAGGATGATGTTCGGGCCGAGGTTGAAGTTCGGGCCGAGGTCGGTGTTCGGGCCTAGGTTGAAGTTCGGGCCGAAAATGAAGTTCGGGCCGGGAACAGTGAAGAGTTTGGGCCGAACTTGTTCTTGGCAGTGACGAACGAACCAGCTATTTTGGTTACTCGTGGGCGTGAAACGGACACCCGAGCTGAAAGTTATGAATGTTTTAGTATGGCACCTTTTGTCACACAATCTTGGATATTGAAGAGTTCGGGTCGAAGAGGGATGTTCGGGCCGAAGTGGTGTTCGGGCCGAAGTGCGATGTTCGGGCCGAAGTGGTGTTCGGGCCGAAGTGGTGTTTGGGCCGAAGTTCGGTGTTCGGGCCGAGGATGACGTCCGGGTCGAGGATGAAGTTCGGGCCCAGGTCGGAGTTCGGGCCGAGGTTGAAGTTCGGGCCGAGGTTGAAGTTCGGGCCGAAATTGAAGTTCGGGCCGGGAACAGTGAAGAGTTCGGGCCGAACTTGTTCCTGGCAGTGACGACCGAACCAGCTATTTTGGTTACTCGTGGGCGTGAAACGGACACCCGAGCTGAAAGTTATGAATGTTTTAGTATAGCCCCTTTTGTCACACAATCTTGGATATTGAAGAGTTCGGGCCGAAGAGGGATGTTCGGGCCGAAGTGGTGTTCGGGCCGAAGTGCGATGTTCGGGCCGAAGTGGTGTTCAGGCTGAAGTTCGGTGTTCGGGCCGAGGATGATGTTCAGGCCGAGGTTGAAGTTCGGGCTGAGGTCGGAGTTCGGGTCGAGGTTGAAGTTCGGGCCGAGGTTGAAGTTCGGGCCGAAAATGAAGTTTGGGCCGGGAACAGTGAAGAGTTCGGGCCGAACTTGTTCTTGGCAGTGACGAACGAACCAGCTATTATGGTTACTCGTGGGCGTGAAACGGACACCCGAGCTGAAAGTTATGAATGTTTTAGTATAGCACCTTTTGTCACACAATCTTGGATATTGAAGAGTTCGGGCTGAAGAGGGATGTTCGGGCCGAAGTGGTGTTCGGGCCGAAGTGGGATGTTCGGGCCGAAGTGGTGTTCGGGCCGAAGTGGTGTTCGGGCCGAAGTTCGGTGTTCGGGCCGAGGATGACGTTCGGGCCGAGGATGAAGTTCAGGCCGAGGTCGGAGTTCGGGCCGAGGTTAAAGTTCGGGCCGAGGTTGAAGTTCGGGACGAAAATGAAGTTCGGGCCGGGAACAGTGAAGAGTTCGGGCCGAACTTGTTCCTGGCAGTGACGACCGAACCAGCTATTTTGGTTACTCGTGGGCGTGAAACGGACACTCGAGCTGAAAGTTATGAATGTTTTAGTATAGCCCCTTTTGTCACACAATCTTGGATATTGAAGAGTTCGGGCCGAAGAGGGATGTTCGGGCCGAAGTGGTGTTCGGGCCGAAGTGCGATGTTCGGGCAGAAGTGGTGTTCGGGCTGAAGTTTGGTGTTCGGGCCGAGGATGATGTTAGGGCTGAGGTTGAAGTTGGGGCCGAGGTCGGAGTTCGGGTCGAGGTTGAAGTTCGGGCCGAGGTTGGAGTTCGAGCCGAGGTTGAAGTTCGGGCCGGGAACAGTGAAGAGTTCGGGCCGAACTTGTTCTTGGCAGTGACGAACGAACCAGCTATTATGGTTACTCGTGGGCGTGAAACGGACACCCGAGCTGAAAGTTATGAATGTTTTAGTATAACACCTTTTGTCACACAATCTTGGATATTGAAGAGTTCGGGCCGAAGAGGGATGTTCGGGCCGAAGAGGGATGTTCGGGCCGAAGTGGTGTTCGGGCCGAAGTGGTGTTCGGGCCGAAGTTCGGTGTTCAGGCCGAGGATGATGTTCGGGCCGAGGTTGAAGTTCGGGCCGAGGTCGGTGTTCGGGCCTAGGTTGAAGTTCGGGCCGAAAATGAAGTTCGGGCCGGGAACAGTGAAGAGTTTGGGCCGAACTTGTTCTTGGCAGTGACGAACGAACCAGCTATTTTGGTTACTCGTGGGCGTGAAACGGACACCCGAGCTGAAAGTTATGAATGTTTTAGTATGGCACCTTTTGTCACACAATCTTGGATATTGAAGAGTTCGGGCCGAAGAGGGATGTTCCGGCCGAAGTGGTGTTCGGGCCGAAGTGGGATGTTCGGGCCGAAGTGGTGTTCGGGCCGAAGTGGGATGTTCGGGCCGAAGTGGTGTTCGGGCTGAAGTTCGGTGTTCGGGCCGAGGATGATGTTCGGGCCGAGGTTGAAGTTCGGGCCGAGGTCGGAGTTCGGGCCGAGGTTGAAGTTCGGGCCGAGGTTGAAGTTCGGGCCGAAAATGAAGTTCGGGCCGAGAACAGTGAAGAGTTGGGGCCGAACTTGTTCTTGGCAGTGACGAACGAACCATCTATTTTGGTTACTCGTGGGCGTGAAACGGACACTCGAGCTGAAAGTTATGAATGTTTTAGTATAGCACCTTTTGTCACACAATCTTGGATATTGAAGAGTTCGGGCCGAAGAGGGATGTTCGGGCCGAAGTGGTGTTCGGGCCGAAGTGGGATGTTCGGGCCGAAGTGGTGTTCGGGCCGAAGTGGGATGTTCGGGCCGAAGTGGTGTTCGGGCTGAAGTTCGGTGTTCGGGCCGAGGATGATGTTCGGGCCGAGGTTGAAGTTCGGGCCGAGGTCGGAGTTCGGGCCGAGGTTGAAGTTCGGGCCGAGGTTGAAGTTCGGGCCGAAAATGAAGTTCGGGCCGAGAACAGCGAAGAGATGGGGCCGAACTTGTTCTTGGCAGTGACGAACGAACCATCTATTTTGGTTACTCGTGGGCGTGAAACGGACACCCGAGCTGAAAGTTATGAACGTTTTAGTATAGCACCTTTTGTCACACAATCTTGGATATTGAAGAGTTCGGGCCGAAGAGGGATGTTCGGGCCGAAGTGGTGTTCGGGCCGAAGTGGGATGTTGAGGCTGAAGTGGTGTTCGGGCCGAAGTGGTGTTCGGGCCGAAGTTCGGTGTTCGGGCCGAGGATGATGTTCGGGCCGAGGTTGAAGTTCGGGCCGAGGTCGGATTTCGGGCCGCGGTTGAAGTTTGGGCCGAGGTTGAAGTTCGGGCCGAAAATGAAGTTCGGGCCGGGAACAGTGAAGAGTTCGGGCCGAACTTGTTCTTGGCAGTGACAAACGAAGCATTTATTTTTGTTACTCGTGGGCGTGAAACGGACACTCGAGCTGAAAGTTATGAATGTTTTAGTATAGCACCTTTTGTCACAAAATCTTGGATATTGAAGATCTCGGGCCGAAGAGGGATGTTCGGGCCGAAGTGGTGTTCGGGCCGAAGTGGGATGTTCGGGCCGAAGTGGTGTTCGGGCCGAAGTGGTGTTCGGGCTGAAGTTCGGTGTTCGGGCCGAGGATGATGTTCAGGGCGAGGTTGAAGTTCAGGCCGAGGTCGGAGTTCGGGCCGAGGTTGAAGTTTGGGCCGAGGTTGAAGTTTGGGCCGAAAATGAAGTTCGGGCCGAGAACAGTGAAGAGTTGGGGCCGAACTTGTTCTTGGCAGTGACGAACGAACCTTCTATTTTGGTTACTCGTGGGCGTGAAACGGTCACCCGAGCTGAAAGTTATGAATGTTTTAGTATAGCACCTTTTGTCACACAATCTTGGATATTGAAGAGTTCGGGCCGAAGAGGGATGTTCGGGTCGAAGTGGTGTTCGGGCCGAAGTGGGATGTTCGGGCCGAAGTGGTGTTCGGGCCGAAGTGGTGTTCGGGCCGAAGTTCGGTGTTCGGGCCGAGGATGATGTTCTAGCCGAGGTTGAAGTTCGGGCCGAGGTTGGAGTTCGGGGCGAGGTTGGAGTTCGGGCCGAGGTTGAAGTTCGAGCCGAAAATGAAGTTCGGGTCGGGAACAGTGAAGAGTTCGGGCCGAACTTGTTCTTGGCAGTGACGATCGAACCGACTATTTTGGTTACTCGTGGGCGTGAAACGGACACCCGAGCTGAAAGTTATGAATATTTTAGGTCGGAGTTCGGGCCGAGGTTGAAGTTCGGGCCGAAAATGAAGTTCGGACCGGGAACAGTGAAGAGTTCGGGCCGAACTTGTTCTTGGCAGTGACGAACGAACCAGCTATTTTGGTTACTCGTGGGCGTGAAACGGACACCCTAGCTGAAAGTTATGAATGTTTTAGTATAGCACCTTTTGTCACACAATCTTGGATATTGAAGAGTTCGGGTCGAAGAGGGATGTTCGGGCCGAAGAGGGATGGTCGGGCCGAAGTGGTGTTCGGGCCGAAGTGGTGTTCGGGCCGAAGTGGTGTTCGGGCCGAAGTGGTGTTCGGGCCGAAGTTCGGTGTTCGGGCCGAGGATGATGTTCGGGCCGAGATTGAAGTTCGGGCCGAGGTCGGAGTTCGGGCCGAGGTTCGAGTTCGGGCCGAGGTTGAAGTTCGGGCCGAAAATGAAGTTCGGGCCGGAACAGTGAAGAGTTCGGGCCGAACTTGTTCTTGGCAGTGACGAACGAAACATCTATTTTGGTTACTCGTGGGCGTGAAACGGACACCCGAGCTGAAAGTTATGAATGTTTTAGTATAGCACCTTTTGTCACACAATCTTGGATATTGAAGAGTTCGGGCCGAAGAGGGATGTTCGGGCCGAAGTGGTGTTCGGGCCGAAGTGGGATGTTCGGGCCGAAGTGGTGTTCGGGCCGAAGTTCGGTGTTCGGCCCGAGGATGATGTTCGGGCCGAGGTTGGAGTTCGGGCTGAGGTCGGAGTTCGGGCCGAGGTTGAAGTTCGGGCCGAAAATGAAGTTCGGGCCGGGAAAAATGAAGAGTTCGGGCCGAACTTGTTCTTGGCAGTGACGAACGAACCAGCTATTTTGGTTACTCGTGGGCGTGAAACGGACACCCGAGCTGAAAGTTATGAATGTTTTAGTATAGCACCTTTTGTCACACAATCTTGGATATTGAAGAGTTCGGGCCGAAGAGGGATGTTCGGGTCGAAGTGGTGTTCGGGCCGAAGTGGGAAGTTCGGGCCGAAGTGGTGTTCGGGCCGAAGTTCGGTGTTCGGGCCGAGGATGATGTTCGGGCCGAGGTTGGAGTTCGGGCCGAGGTCGGAGTTCGGGCCGAGGTTGAAGTTCGGGCCGAAAATGAAGTTCGGGCCGGGAACAGCGAAGAGTTCGGGCCGAACTTGTTCTTAGCAGTGACGAACGAACCAGCTATTTTGGTTACTCGTGGGCGTGAAACGGACACCCGAGCTGAAAGTTATGAATGTTTTAGTATAGCACCTTTTGTCACACAATCTTGGATATTGAAGAGTTCGGGCCGAAGAGGGATGTTCGGGCCGAAGTGGTGTTCGGACCGAAGTGGGATGTTCGGGCCGAAGTGGTGTTCGGGCCGAAGTTCGGTGTTCGGGCCGAGGATGTTGTTCGGGCCGAGGTTGAAGTTCGGGCCGAGGTCGGAGTTAGGGCCGAGGTTGAAGTTCGGGCCGAGGTTGAAGTTCGGGCCGAAAATGAAGTTCGGGTCGGGAACAGTGAAGAGTTCGGGCCGAACTTGTTCTTGGCAGTGACGACCGAAACAGCTATTTTGGTTACTCGTGGGCGTGAAACGGACATCCGAGCTGAGAGTTATGAATGTTTTAGTATAGCACTTTTTGTCACACAATCTTGGATATTGAAGAGTACGGGCCGAAGAGGGATGTTGGAGCCGAAGTGGTGTTCAGGCCGAAGTGGGATGTTCGGGCCGAAGTGGTGTTCGGGCCGAAGTGGTGTTCGGGCCGAAGTGGTGTTCGGGCCGAAGTTCGGTGTTCGGGCCGAGGATGATGTTCGGGCCGGGGTTGAAGTTCGGGCCGAGGTCGGAGTTCGGGCCGAGGTTGAAGTTCGGGCCGAAAATGAAGTTCGGACCGGGAACAGTGAAGAGTTCGGGCCGAACTTGTTCTTGGCAGTGACGAACGAACCAGCTATTTTGGTTACTCGTGGGCGTGAAACGGACACCCAAGCTGAAAGTTATGAAGGTTTTAGTATAGCACCTTTTGTCACACAATCTTGGATATTGAAGAGTTCGGGTCGAAGAGGGATGTTCGGGCCGAAGAGGGATGGTCGGGCCGAAGTGGTGTTCGGGCCGAAGTGGTGTTCGGGCCGAAGTGGTGTTCGGGCCGAAGTGGTGTTCGGGCCGAAGTTCGGTGTTCGGGCTGAGGATGATGTTCGGGCCGAGATTGAAGTTCGGGCCGAGGTCGGAGTTCGGGCCGAGGTTCGAGTTCGGGCCGAGGTTGAAGTTCGGGCCGAAAATGAAGTTCGGGCCGGAACAGTGAAGAGTTCGGGCCGAACTTGTTCTTGGCAGTGACGAACGAAACATCTATTTTGGTTACTCGTGGGTGTGAAACGGACACCCGAGCTGAAAGTTATGAATGTTTTAGCATAGCACCTTTTGTCACACAATCTTGGATATTGAAGAGTTCGGGCCGAAGAGGGATGTTCGGGCCGAAGTGGTGTTCGGGCCGAAGTGGGATGTTCGGGCCGAAGTGGTGTTCGGGCCGAAGTTCGGTGTTCGGGACGAGGATGATGTTCGGGCCGAGGTTGGAGTTCGGGCCGAGGTCGGAGTTCGGGCCGAGGTTGAAGTTCGGGCCGAAAATGAAGTTCGGGCCGGGAAAAATGAAGAGTTCGGGCCGAACTTGTTCTTGGCAGTGACGAACGAACCAGCTATTTTGGTTACTCGTGGGCGTGAAACGGACACCCGAGCTGAAAGTTATGAATGTTTTAGTATAGCACCTTTTGTCACACAATCTTGGATATTGAAGAGTTCGGGCCGAAGAGGGATGTTCGGGTCGAAGTGGTGTTCGGGCCGAAGTGGGAAGTTCGGGCCGAAGTGGTGTTCGGGCCGAAGTGGTGTTCGGGCCGAAGTTCGGTGTTCGGGCCGAGGATGATGTTCGGGCCGAGGTTGGAGTTCGGGCCGAGGTCGGAGTTCGGGCCGAGGTTGCAGCTCGGGCCGAAAATGAAGTTCGGGCCGGGAACAGTGAAGAGTTCGGGCCGATCTTGTTCTTGGTAGTGACGAACGAACCAGCTATTTTGGTTACTCGTGTGCGTGAAACGGACACCCGAGCTGAAAGTTATGAATGTTTTAGTATAGAATCTTTTGTCACACAATCTTGGATATTGAAGAGTTCGGGCCGAAGAGGGATGTGCGGGCCGAAGTGGTGTTCGGGTCGAAGTGGGATGTTCGGGCCGAAGTGGTGTTCGGGCCGAAGTGGTGTTCGGGCCGAAGTGGTGTTCGGGCAGAAGTTCGGTGTTCGGGCCGAGGATGATGTTCGGGCCGAGGTTGGAGTTCGGGCCGAGGTCGGAGTTCGGGCCGAGGTTGAAGTTCGGGCCGAAAATGAAGTTCGGGCCGGGAACAGCGAAGAGTTCGGGCCGAACTTGTTCTTAGCAGTGACGAACGAACCAGCTATTTTGGTTACTCGTGGGCGTGAAACGGACACCCGAGCTGAAAGTTATGAATGTGTTAGTATAGCACCTTTTGTCACACAATCTTGGATATTGAAGAGTTCGGGCCGAAGAGGGATGTTCGGGCCGAAGTGGTGTTCGGGCCGAAGTGGGATGTTCGGGCCGAAGTGGTGTTCGGGCCGAAGTGGTGTTCGGGCCGAAGTGGTGTTCGGGCCGAAGTTCGGTGTTCGGGCCGAGGATGTTGTTCGGGCCGAGGTTGAAGTTCGGGCCGAGGTCGGAGTTCGGGCCGAGGTTGATGTTCGGGCCGAGGTTGAAGTTCGGGCCGAAAATGAAGTTCGGGTCGGGAACAGTGAAGAGTTCGGGCCGAACTTGTTCTTGGCAGTGACGAACGAAACAGCTATTTTGGTTACTCGTGGGCGTGAAACGGACATCCGAGCTGAGAGTTATGAATGTTTTAGTATAGCACCTTTTGTCACACAATCTTGGATATTGAAGAGTACGGGCCGAAGAGGGATGTTGGAGCCGAAGTGGTGTTCGGGCCGAAGTGGTGTTCGGGCCGAAGTGGTGTTCGGGCCGAAGTTCGGTGTTCGGGCCGAGGATGATGTTCGGGCCGAGGTTGAAGTTCGGGCCGAGGTCGGAGTTCGGGCCGAGGTTGAAGTTCGGGCCGAAAATGAAGTTCGGACCGGGAACAGTGAAGAGTTCGGGCCGAACTTGTTCTTGGCAGTGACGAACGAACCAGCTATTTTGGTTACTCGTGGGCGTGAAACGGACACCCTAGCTGAAAGTTATGAATGTTTTAGTATAGCACCTTTTGTCACACAATCTTGGATATTGAAGAGTTCGGGTCGAAGAGGGATGTTCGGGCCGAAGAGGGATGGTCGGGCCGAAGTGGTGTTCGGGCCGAAGTGGTGTTCGGGCCGAAGTGGTGTTCGGGCCGAAGTTCGGTGTTCGGGCCGAGGATGATGTTC
The DNA here is from genome assembly GCA_963853835.1 of Calendula officinalis. Classification (NCBI taxonomy): domain Eukaryota; kingdom Viridiplantae; phylum Streptophyta; class Magnoliopsida; order Asterales; family Asteraceae; genus Calendula; species Calendula officinalis. Next base: position 34,626 of record CAWKYE010000045.1, on the reverse strand, counting down.
GTGCCGAGATTGAAGTTCGGGCCGAGGTCGGAGTTCGGGCCGAGGTTCGAGTTCGGGCCGAGGTTGAAGTTCGGGCCGAAAATGAAGTTCGGGCCGGAACATTGAAGAGTTCGGGCCGAACTTGTTCTTGGCAGTGACGAACGAAACAACTATTTTGGTTACTCGTGCGCGTGAAACGGACACCCGAGCTGAAAGTTATGAATGTTTTAGTATAGCACCTTCTGTCACACAATCTTGGATATTGAAGAGTTCGGGCCGAAGAGGGATGTTCGAGCCGAAGTGGGATGTTCAAGCCGAAGTGGTGTTCGGGCCGAAGTTCGGTGTTCGGGCCGAGGATGATGTTCGGGCCGAGGTTGAAGTTTGGGCCGAGGTCGGAGTTCGGACCGAGGTTGAAGTTCGGGCCGAGGTTGAAGTTCGGGCCGAAAATGAAGTTCGGACCGGGAACAGTGAAGAGTTCGGGCCGAACTTGTTCTTGGCAGTGACGAACGAACCAGCTATTTTGGTTACTCATGGGCGTGAAACGGACACCCGAGCTGAAAGTTATGAATGTTAGTACAGCACCTTTTGTCACACAATCTTGGATATTGAAGAGTTCGGGCCGAAGAGGGATGTTCGGGCCAAAGTGGTGTTCGGGCCGAAGTGGGATGTTCGGGTCGAAGTGGTGTTCGGGCCGAAGTTCGGTGTTCGGGCCTTGGATGATGTTCGGGCGAGGTTGGAGTTCGGGCCGAGGTCGGAGTTCGAGCCGAGGTTGAAGTTCGGGCCGAAAATGAAGTTCGGGCCGGGAACAGTGAAGAGTTCGGGCCGAACTTGTTCTTGGCAGTGACGAACGAACCAGCTATTTTGGTTACTCGTGGGTGTGAAACGGACACCCGAGCTGAAAGTTATGAATGTTTTAGTATACCACCTTTTGTCACACAATCTTGGATATTGAAGAGTTCGGGCCGAAGAGGGATGTTCGGGCCGAAGTGGGATGTTCGGGCCGAAGTGGTGTTCGGGCCGAAGTGGTGTTGGGGCCGAAGTTCGGTGTTCGGGCCGAGGATGATGTTCGGGCCGAGGTTGGAGTTCGGGCCGAGGTCGGAGTTCGGGCCGAGGTTGAAGTTCGGGCCGAAAATGAAGTTCGGGCCGGGAACAGTGAAGAGTTCGGGCCGAACTTGTTCTTGGCAGTGACGAACGAACCAGCTATTTTGGTTACTCGTGGGAGTGAAACGGACACTCGAGCTGAAAGTTATGAATGTTTTAGTATAGCACCTTTTGTTACACAATCTTGGATATTGAAGAGTTCGGGCCGAAGAGGGATGTTCGGGCCGAAGTGGTGTTCGGGCCGAGGTGGGATGTTCGGGCCGAAGTGGTGTTCTGGCCGAAGTGGTGTTCGGGCCGAAGTTCGGTGTTCGGGCCGAGGATGATGTTCGGGCCGAGGTTGGAGTTCAGACCGAGGTCGGAGTTCGGGCCGAGGTCGGAGTTCGGGCCGAGGTTGAAGTTCGAGCCGAAAATGAAGTTCGGGCCGGGAACAGCGAAGAGTTCGGGCCGAACTTGTTCTTGGCAGTGACGAACGAACCAGCTATTTTGGTTACTCGTGGGCGTGAAACGGACACCCGAGCTGAAAGTTATGAATGTTTTAGTATAGCACCTTTTGTCACACAATCTTGGATATTGAAGAGTTCGGGCCGAAGAGGGATGTTCGGGCCGAAGTGGTGTTCGGGCCGAAGTGGGATGTTCGGGCCGAAGTGGTGTTCGGGCCGAAGTGGTGTTCGGGCCGAAGTTCGGTGTTCGGGCCGAGGATGTTGTTCGGGCCGAGGTTGAAGTTCGGGCCGAGGTCGGAGTTCGGGCCGAGGTTGAAGTTCGGGCCGAGGTTGAAGTTCGGGCCGAAAATGAAGTTCGGGTCGGGAACAGTGAAGAGTTCGGGCCGAACTTGTTCTTGGCAGTGACGAACGAAACAGCTCTTTTGGTTACTCGTGGTCGTGAAACGGACATCCGAGCTGAGAGTTATGAATGTTTTAGTATAACACCTTTTGTCACACAATCTTGGATATTGAAGAGTACGGGCCGAAGAGGGATGTTGGAGCCGAAGTGGTGTTCGGGCCGAAGTGGGATGTTCGGGCCGAAGTGGTGTTCGGGCCGAAGTGGTGTTCGGGCCGAAGTGGTGTTCGGGCCGAAGTTCGGTGTTCGGGCCGAGGATGATGTTCGGGCCGAGGTTGAAGTTCGGGCCGAGGTCGGAGTTCGGGCCGAGGTTGAAGTTCGGGCCGAAAATGAAGTTCGGACCGGGAACAGTGAAGAGTTCGGGCCGAACTTGTTCTTGGCAGTGACGAACGAACCAGCTATTTTGGTTACTCGTGGGCGTGAAACGGACACCCTAGCTGAAAGTTATGAATGTTTTAGTATAGCACCTTTTGTCACACAATCTTGGATATTGAAGAGTTCGGGTCGAAGAGGGATGTTCGGGCCGAAGAGGGATGGTCGGGCCGAAGTGGTGTTCGGGCCGAAGTGGTGTTCGGGCCGAAGTTCGGTGTTCGGGCCGAGGATGATGTTCGGGCCGAGATTGAAGTTCGGGCCGAGGTCGGAGTTCGGGCCGAGGTTCGAGTTCGGGCCGAGGTTGAAGTTCGGGCCGAAAATGAAGTTCGGGCCGGAACAGTGAAGAGTTCGGGCCGAACTTGTTCTTGGCAGTGACGAACGAAACATCTATTTTGGTTACTCGTGGGCGTGAAACGGACACCCGAGCTGAAAGTTATGAATGTTTTTAGTATAGCACCTTTTGTCACACAATCTTGGATATTGAAGAGTTCGGGCCGAAGAGGGATGTTCGGGCCGAAGTGGTGTTCGGGCCGAAGTGGGATGTTCGGGCCGAAGTGGTGTTCGGGCCGAAGTTCGGTGTTCGGGCCGAGGATGATGTTCGGGCCGAGGTTGGAGTTCGGGCCGAGGTCGGAGTTCGGGCCGAGGTTGAAGTTCGGGCCGAAAATGAAGTTCGGGCCGGGAAAAATGAAGAGTTCGGGCCGAACTTGTTCTTGGCAGTGACGAACGAACCAGCTATTTTGGTTACTCGTGGGCGTGAAACGGACACCCGAGCTGAAAGTTATGAATGTTTTAGTATAGCACCTTTTGTCACACAATCTTGGATATTGAAGAGTTCGGGCCGAAGAGGGTTGTTCGGGTCGAAGTGGTGTTCGGGCCGAAGTGGGAAGTTCGGGCCGAAGTGGTGTTCGGGCCGAAGTGGTGTTCGGGCCGAAGTTCGGTGTTCGGGCCGAGGATGATGTTCGGGCCGAGGTTGGAGTTCGGGCCGAGGTCGGAGTTCGGGCCGAGGTTGCAGCTCGGGCCGAAAATGAAGTTCGGGCCGGGAACAGTGAAGAGTTCGGGCCGATCTTGTTCTTGGTAGTGACGAACGAACCAGCTATTTTGGTTACTCGTGGGCGTGAAACGGACACCCGAGCTGAAAGTTATGAATGTTTTAGTATAGCACCTTTTGTCACACAATCTTGGATATTGAAGAGTTCGGGCCGAAGAGGGATGTGCGGGCCGAAGTGGTGTTCGGGTCGAAGTGGGATGTTCGGGCCGAAGTGGTGTTCGGGCCGAAGTGGTGTTCGGGCCGAAGTTCGGTGTTCGGGCCGAGGATGATGTTCGGGCCGAGGTTGGAGTTCGGGCCGAGGTCGGAGTTCGGGCCGAGGTTGAAGTTCGGGCCGAAAATGAAGTTCGGGCCTGGAACAGCGAAGAGTTCGGGCCGAACTTGTTCTTAGCAGTGACGAACGAACCAGCTATTTTGGTTACTCGTGGGCGTGAAACGGACACCCGAGCTGAATGTTATGAATGTTTTAGTATAGCACCTTTTGTCACACAATCTTGGATATTGAAGAGTTCGGGCCGAAGAGGGATGTTCGGGCCGAAGTGGTGTTCGGGCCGAAGTGGGATGTTCGGGCCGAAGTGGTGTTCGGGCCGAAGTGGTGTTCGGGCCGAAGTTCGGTGTTCGGGCCGAGGATGTTGTTCGGGCCGAGGTTGAAGTTCGGGCCGAGGTCGGAGTTCGGGCCGAGGTTGAAGTTCGGGCCGAGGTTGAAGTTCGGGCCGAAAATGAAGTTCGGGTCGGGAACAGTGAAGAGTTCGGGCCGAACTTGTTCTTGGCAGTGACGAACGAAACAGCTATTTTGGTTACTCGTGGGCGTGAAACGGACATCCGAGCTGAGAGTTTTGAATGTTTTAGTATAGCACCTTTTGTCACACAATCTTGGATATTGAAGAGTACGGGCCGAAGAGGGATGTTGGAGCCGAAGTGGTGTTCGGGCCGAAGTGGGATGTTCGGGCCGAAGTGGTGTTCGGGCCGAAGTGGTGTTCGGGCCGAAGTGGTGTTCGGGCCGAAGTTCGGTGTTCGGGCCGAGGATGATGTTCGGGCCGAGGTTGAAGTTCGGGCCGAGGTCGGAGTTCGGGCCGAGGTTGAAGTTCGGGCCGAAAATGAAGTTCGGACCGGGAACAGTGAAGAGTTCGGGCCGAACTTGTTCTTGGCAGTGACGAACGAACCAGCTATTTTGGTTACTCGTGGGCGTGAAACGGACACCCTAGCTGAAAGTTATGAATGTTTTAGTATAGCACCTTTTGTCACACAATCTTGGATATTGAAGAGTTCGGGTCGAAGAGGGATGTTCGAGCCGAAGAGGGATGGTCGGGCCGAAGTGGTGTTCGGGCCGAAGTTCGGTGTTCGGGCCGAGGATGATGTTCGTGCCGAGATTGAAGTTCGGGCCGAGGTCGGAGTTCGGGCCGAGGTTCGAGTTCGGGCCGAGGTTGAAGTTCGGGCCGAAAATGAAGTTCGGGCCGGAACAGTGAAGAGTTCGGGCCGAACTTGTTCTTGGCAGTGACGAACGAAACAACTATTTTGGTTACTCGTGGGCGTGAAACGGACACCCGAGCTGAAAGTTATGAATGTTTTAGTATAGCACCTTCTGTCACACAATCTTGGATATTGAAGATTTCAGGCCGAAGAGGGATGTTCGAGCCGAAGTGGGATGTTCAAGCCGAAGTGGTGTTCGGGCCGAAGTTCGGTGTTCGGGCCGAGGATGATGTTCGGGCCGAGGTTGAAGTTTGGGCCGAGGTCGGAGTTCGGACCGAGGTTGAAGTTCGGGCCGAGGTTGAAGTTCGGGCCGAAAATGAAGTTCGGACCGGGAACAGTGAAGAGTTCGGGCCGAACTTGTTCTTGGCAGTGACGAACGAACCAGCTATTTTGGTTACTCATGGGCGTGAAACGGACACCCGAGCTGAAAGTTATGAATGTTTTAGTACAGCACCTTTTGTCACACAATCTTGGATATTGAAGAGTTCGGGCCGAAGAGGGATGTTCGGGCCGAAGTGGTGTTCGGGCCGAAGTGGGATGTTCGGGCCGAAGTGGTGTTCGGGCCGAAGTGGTGTTCGGGCCGAAGTTCGGTGTTCGGGCCTAGGATGATGTTCGGGCGAGGTTGGAGTTCGGGCCGAGGTCGGAGTTCGAGCCGAGGTTGAAGTTCGGGCCGAAAATGAAGTTCGGGCCGAAAATGAAGTTCGGGCCGGGAACAGTGAAGAGTTCGGGCCGAACTTGTTCTTGGCAGTGACGAACGAACCAGCTATTTTGGTTACTCGTGGGTGTGAAACGGACACCCGAGCTGAAAGTTATGAATGTTTTAGTATAGCACCTTTTGTCACACAATCTTGGATATTGAAGAGTTCGGGCCGAAGAGGGATGTTCGGGCCGAAGTGGGATGTTCGGGCCGAAGTGGTGTTCGGGCCGAAGTTCGGTGTTCGGGCCGAGGATGATGTTCGGGCCGAGGTTGGAGTTCGGGCGGAGGTCGGAGTTCGGGCCGAGGTTGAAGTTCGGGCCGAAAATGAAGTTCGGGCCGGGAACAGTGAAGAGTTCGGGCCGAACTTGTTCTTGGCAGTGACGAACGAACCAGCTATTTTGGTTACTCGTGGGCGTGAAACGGACACTCGAGCTGAAAGTTATGAATGTTTTAGTATAGCACCTTTTGTTACACAATCTTGGATATTGAAGAGTTCGGGCCGAAGAGGGATGTTCGGGCCGAAGTGGTGTTCGGTCCGAGGTGGGATGTTCGGGCCGAAGTGGTGTTCGGGCCGAAGTGGTGTTCGGGCCGAAGTTTGGTGTTCGGGCCGAGGATGATGTTCGGGCCGAGGTTGGAGTTCAGACCGAGGTCGGAGTTCGGGCCGAGGTCGGAGTTCGGGCCGAGGTTGAAGTTCGGGCCGAAAATGAAGTTCGGGCCGGGAACAGCGAAGAGTTCGGGCCGAACTTGTTCTTGGCAGTGACGAACGAACCAGCTATTTTGGTTACTCGTGGGCGTGAAACGGACACCCGAGCTGAAAGTTATGAATGTTTTAGTATAGCACCTTTTGTCACACAATCTTGGATATTGAAGAGTTCGGGCCGAAGAGGGATGTTCGGGCAGAAGTGGTGTTCGGGCCGAAGTGGGATGTTCGGGCCGAAGTGGTGTTCGGGCCGAAGTGGTGTTCGGGCCGAAGTTCGGTGTTCGGGCCGAGGATGATGTTCGGGCCGAGGTTGAAGTTCGGGCCGAGGTCGGAGTTCGGGCCGAGGTTGAAGTTCGTGTTGGAATATGCTTCACGTGTATAACATATAGTTATATGGCTAGTTGTTTGTGAGCCTAAAGGGTCACACACTTAAACACTAAACACCATTATATAATTAGTGTAATTAGTGTAATTACATTAATTATTAATATATATAAGCTATAAGCTTGTCTATCATAAGTTTAATATTAAAAGTTAATATTGAAACTTTCTTGTGGGCAAACTAGAAGAATCAAAAGATAGGGACTTGTGGGCAAATAAGACTAATGATTTATGGAAATCATTAAAGGATTGTAATGGCACCATTAAGAGATATAATGGTCCATAAACTCCCTTTTGACCATCCATCTTGGCCGTCCCTCTCTCTCACACTTTGTAGGTGTTTTGTTTTCTTTCTTTTGCTCTCAAGACTCTAGGACTAGCATCCATTACATTGGTGTTCTTGCAAGTGTTGTGTGGACTTGCTTTAGAGGTATTCCCCATTGGAATCCTTGGTTTCGGTTGCTCACAATATCCATCCGTATTCATCATTGATCAAAGGCAACTAGGGTATGATTCTTATACCATTCTCTTTGATTTTATTTTAGTTTAATTGTATGATTAATATCAAGATCCTTTCATGGTGATAAATATTTTCCGCTGCGTTTTGTTAATTGTTTTAACCGAAAATCACCATTAGTGGTATCACGAGTCATTATATTAATCATATAATTAGCTAGATTTTGTGAAAAGTGGCAAAAATCAACCGGTTTTGTGTTGTTAAAATTCCGATCGGACAAAAACAAAACCCTACGGGTTTTTTATTTTAATTTTCGGTTTTTTATAAAAATGTGGGTTAAAATATGGTATTTTTGGAACCCCATTGTCACTTGTTACAAAATCATATCAAAAAATTAATCTTGTTATTGTATTTTTTTGATTATTTGGCTTGGAATTTAATTTTTAATTCCATTTTGTTGATATGGCAAAACATGTATTTTTGCCATATCCCAAGCCAAAGCCTTGTCAATTGTTGCTTGTTTGTGCAAACCAATGAAAGCCTAGACCATTTGTGAATGAATGTGTTTGATGTTTGGTTGTTTGGGAAAAGCCTTGTTTTTTTTTTGGCTTAATTGTTGTAATTTGTTTCATTTATTTTTATTTTATTTTTGGTGCCATTTTTTTGGGGCAATTTGTAATGTAAAAGTAATAGAATAGATTGTATTTATTTTATCTTTTTATTGTAAATTGTTTGACAAAAATATTGAAGACTAATGAAGAAAACAACAAATTTCCGTCATAAAAGCGAGGGCTGTACGAAAACAGGTTTTCCAGAGGCATACGGACTCCTTTTTGGGCGATTCAAAAGCCCAAAATGCTTGCAAAGTCGTGGGCTACAACTTTCCAGAAGGCCGGGAAGATCAACGAAGACTCCTTCAGTGACTTTTCGGGCTTCAAAGTCTGCTGGAATTTTCTGGCAGATTACATTTTTTCACAATTTTGGGTTCTACTTGCTCAAGAATGTCTTGGAGCAAGTGGGAGCCCATTGGGTTTATGTAGGCCCGTTTGGGTTCATGTTGGCCCGTCCCCTAGTTTGACCCTTCGGTCCGTCGTGATGACTCACGTGACCGAACCTAGGATTTCATTGGTCGAGGTTTGCACAAAATTTTGTTGCATGTTTTATTTTTTGTTTGTGGTTGTTTTTCTTTTCTATTAGATACAAATAGTAAAACAAATTAAAAATGGTTTTTTGACACAAACATTAAAACATTCAAACCCTTAATCATCGATGACTACTAGTTAATCATTGATGATTAAACCTTTAATCTAAAATCGTTTTGAGATTAAACTAAGTTTAAATATGATTTGAAACTCATCACTTAATAATCGCTAAAAGTTTTTACCGTTTATTACAAGACTTATGAAGTGGTATGAATGAAGTACATGATTCATTCATATCTTAAATAAAATTTTATTAAATTAAAATTTTAACATACCTAAAATTTAAGTCACGCCGTCCAATCGGTTGTAAATCACTTGCTTCTATTTTTGAATTCACGTGAGACGTGGTTTGAATTTAGATCCGAGGTCATTATTCTCTACGGTGAGACCTAGATCTATTTTGACATGATTTCACATTGGATGACTTAATCAAGTTAACGGTGAGACCTTGACTCGAGGCGAAGATGCGACAAACATGCCACTTGACCCTAGATGCTTGTTCACTAGGTGCCATGAAGTCCCATACCTCTAAGAGTTGCACTTGTAATGCAATTGTTGAACGTCACCTACCTATTGGATCTATCATCTCTAGCAGATCAACTGATGCGATGATAGAAGCTCAATGGGATCTTAGCTTTTAATTAAAATTAATTGGGTAGTTAATTTATTAAAAGAAATTATTATTAAAAATACTAATTAATGAACTTTGTAATTTTGTAGATGACTTCAAACAATCAAACCCTAACACATACCACCATTCGTTCCGTTCTCGAAAAAGAGAAACTTGATGGAACGAACTTTGTGGACTGGTCTCGAAACCTAAGGATTGTCCTTAGGGCCGAGCACAAGTACCACCATTTGGAGGAGGCGCTGCCCCCTGCCCCTGCTGCTACCGCCACTGCTGCTGTTCGTACAGCCTATACCAAAAGGTTTAACGAACAACAGGAAGTCGCCGCGCTTATGCTAGTGAGCATGATTCCCGAGATTCAAAAGAATCTCGAGGACCTCACTGCATTTGATATGATGCGTGAACTAACGGCCATGTATCAAAAGCAAGCCGAGCAGGAACTCTTTGACACTGTCAAAGCCTTCCACGCTTGCAAGCAGGAGGAGGGACAGTCTGTTAGCTCTTATCTCTTGAAGATGAAGAGCTACTTAGACCAAATGGAGAGGCTTGGTTACGCTATGCCGCACATCCTTGGGATTAGCTTGATTCTAACGTCCCTAAACAAGGATTTTGCACCGTTTGTCATGACTTATCATATGCATAGTATGGGGAAGACATTCGCCGAATTACATGCTATGCTGAAACAAACGGAGGCAAGCCTACCCAAGAAAACTCCGGCCCCTACTGTCCTTGCTATAAGGCAAGGAAAGATCCAAAAACCTAAACCGCAAGTAGTTGCTAAGGGCCAAGGCAAGGGAAAGCAAGTTTACAAGCCCAAGCCAAAGGTTCCCCCACCTACTCGTAAGGAGCATCCCGCTAAGGATCTTGCTTGCCATCACTGCGGTGAAACAGGCCATTGGAGGAGGAATTGTCCTGCCTACCTGGCAGAGTTGATGAAGAACAAAGCCAACAAGGTTGGCACATCAGGTATCTTCACAATAGAACTATATGCTTTCCCTAAGAAATCATGGGTATATGACACTGGTTGTGGAACTCACATTTGTAATACCATGCAGGGTCTAAGGGGAAGTAGAAAGCTAAACCATGGAGCTTTGGACTTGTACGTGGGCAATGGCAATCGTGCACCGGTCGAAGCTATAGGAAGCTATGATTTAATCCTTCCTAGTGGTTTAATTATTGTATTAGACAATTGTCACTATGCGCCTAGTATTACTAGGGGTATAGTATCGCTTTCTTGTTTGTGGAATAATGGTTTTATTCATACGTTTACGGATTATGGTATTTCAGTTTCAAAGGATAATGTTTTTTACTTTAATGCTATTCCTCGTGATGGTATCTTTGAGATTGACATGCATAATCGTATCACAAACAGTAGTTCTATTTATACATGTAGCAATAAGAAATCCAAGAAGAATTTGGATTCTACTTACCTATGGCATTGTCGCCTTTGCCATGTTAACAAGAAACGCGTTTTGAAATTACAAAAGGATGGACTTATAAAATCAGATGATTCTGAATCATTTGATAAATGTGTTTCTTGCATATCTGGTAAAATGGCGCGCAAGCCTTTCTCCCATGTAGGCGAAAGGGCCAATGATCTACTTGGACTCATACATACTGATGTATGTGGCCCTTTTAGAACTCGAACTAGGGAAGGTGCTACCTATTTCATTACCTTCACTGACGACTTTAGTCGTTATGGTTATGTTTACTTGATTAAACATAAACATGAAACCTTTGAAACGTTCAAAGCTTTCCAGAATGAAGTAGAAAATCAACTTGGCAAGAAGATTAAGGCTCTCCGTTCCGATCGAGGAGGAGAGTACATGAGCCATGAGTTTCAAGACCATCTAAAGAATTGTGGGATTGTCTCACAATTCACTCCCCCTTATACACCACAGCATAATGGTGTATCAGAGAGGAGAAATCGCACCTTGCTTGACATGGTCCGATCGATGATGAGTCCTACCACTCTGCCTCTATCCTTTTGGGGTTATGCACTCAAATCGGCTGCTCGCATACTGAATATGGTTCCCACCAAGAAGGTTGAAAAGACACCATATGAGATATGGCATGGGAAAGTCCCTAACTTGTCTTACTTGAAGGTCTGGGGTTGTGAGGCTCTCGTGAAACGAGACACGCCAAACAAACTTGAACCCAGAGCTGTCAAGTGCATCTTTATAGGATACCCTGAGGAAACGATGGGTTACTATTTCTACTACCCACCTGAGCAAAAAGTAATTATTGCTCGTTATGCTGAGTTTCTTGAGAGCAATCTCATTTCACAAGAAGCAAGTGGGAGTACCATCGACTTTGACGAGATTCCAAGCGATGAAGATGCACAACCTATTGTAGAGACTAGCGAACATCAAGATGAGGCTGAACACGAAACTGTTCCTGTTGCACCTCAAAATGATGTAATCCCTGTTCGAAGGTCCGCAAGGACACCTCATGCACCTGAACGATATGGCTTCCATGTCGATGCTGAGGAGCTAAGTTTAGGGGATCATAATGAACCCCCTAACTATCGAGCTGCATTATCAGATTCTGAATCTGACAAATGGCTTGATGCTATGAACGCGGAAATGCAATCCATGAAAGATAACCAAGTATGGACGTTGGTTGATCTTCCTCCTAACAGTAAGACTGTTGGTAGCAAGTGGCTCTTCAAGAAGAAGACCGACATGGATGGCAATGTACACACCTATAAAGCTCGATTGGTAGCAAAAGGTTACACTCAAACCTACGGGATTGACTATGATGAAACCTTCTCGCCTGTTGCCGACGTTAGAGCTATTAGGATTGTCATAGCCATAGCAGCGTACTATGACTATGAGATTTGGCAAATGGATGTTAAAACTGCTTTCTTAAATGGACATCTTGATGAAGATGTTTATATGGTTCAACCTGAGGGTTTTGTTAATCCAAAACACCCAAAGAAAGTATGTAAGCTTCAAAGGTCCATTTATGGACTAAAGCAAGCATCCAGGAGTTGGAACAAAAGATTCGATGAGGAAGTCAAATCATTTGGCTTTACTCAGAATCCCGACGAGCCATGTGTATATGTAAGAGCTAGTGGGAGCATTGTCGTCTTTCTAATCCTATATGTCGATGACATACTACTCATAGGAAATAACATTCCAATGCTACAAGATGTAAAATCCTGGCTTGGGAAGTGCTTCGCTATGAAGGATCTTGGGGAAGCGGCATATATACTTGGTATAAAGATCTATCGAGATCGATCAAAGCGGTTAATCGGACTAAGTCAAAGTGCGTACATTGATAAGATTCTAAAACGGTTTAGAATGGATGCTTCCAAACGTGGAAGTCTCCCTATGCAACACAATGTACACTTGAGTAAGACTCAAGGACCGTCCTCACCTGATGAGATGAAACGTATGCGTGATGTCCCCTATGCCTCGGCAGTAGGATCTATCATGTATGCTGTGCGGTGCACAAGACCTGATGTAGCGTTCTCTCAGAACCTTACAAGCCGATATCAACAGAATCCAGGTGAGAGTCACTGGACTGCTGTTAAGAACATACTGAAGTATCTTAGGAATACTAAAGATATGTTTCTTGTCTATGGTGGTGAAACTCAAAATGAACTAAGCGTTACTTGTTATTCTGACGCTAGTTTTGAGACTGATAGAGATGATTCCAAATCTCAAACGGGGTATGTTTTCGTTTTGAACGGAGGCGCTGTTGATTGGAAAAGTGCGAAGCAGAGTACTATCGCCATGTCTTCTACAGAAGCTGAATACATTGCAACCACTGAAGCTGCAATGGAAGCTGTTTGGATGAGGAAATTCATTTCTGGGCTTGGAGTTGTCCCCAGTAATGAAAGACCTATGGATATGTACTGTGATAACACAGGTGCTATCATCATTGCCAACGAACCCGGTGTTCAGAAAGGCGCCAGACATTATCGGAGGAAGCTTCACTACATTAGAGATGCGATCCTAATGGGAGATGTACGCTTGCTCAAAGTTCATACAGATGACAACTTAGCTGACCCCTTTACGAAGCCAATGCCATGTACCAAACATATTGAGCATGCTAGAAACATTGGGCTTCGACCAGCTAGTAGTTTCATGTAATCTGTTTTAGTATTTGGATAATGGAACATTGAGCAGTTTTTATTGGAATAAATTGATATATTTGATATGATCGTTTTTATATGAATATCTACTGTGTTCTATATTTGCATGTTTATATCCATGAATATTTACTGCGTTTTATATTCTAAATTGTCCATTGTCATAATTAATAATATGGGAATATTATTAAGACAAATCTGAGGGCATTGATGACATTATCTTAGTATGACTAAGGATGATGAAATCAAACTCACATGTTGTTCATAATGATGCACAATTGGACTGACCCAACCTATGAGAAATCACTTCATGGATTTATGTCACAAGTGAATCTCACAAAGGCTTTGTCACTTATCCTCTGACTTGAGATGCAAGTTGGTTTGTGTATGTAGAGGGGCAAACTTTGATATGGTTAAACGCTGACCTGAATAAGGCTGCTATAACAACCATTATCGGGTTTGTCATTAAGCATATGACGGACACGTGCAGTCAATAAAGAATTTGTTCCTCCACACATGTGGATTAGATACTACTGGGCCCCTCGATGATTTGAATAGATGTATGTGTGGCCACACCCAAAAGGTAATCAAGATGAATCTTGATTGGTTTTGGTAATCAACTTCAATGTATAGATCGAGAAACAGAATCGTTGAAATTTTAGATTGACATTTATCCTTGTCTAAAATTCAACATAGTATCAGTAACAAAAGGATAACTGCTCGAAAACTTTGAACAAAGATTTTATGAAACTCCTCATGTACTTCTAGGGGCATTGGCGGGTTGCTAGACTCTAACCTTTGCTTGTATAACTACTTGATGTTATCACGTGCGCAAGTGGGAGCTGTTGGAATATGCTTCACGTGTATAACATATAGTTATATGGCTAGTTGTTTGTGAGCCTAAAGGGTCACACACTTAAACACTAAACACCATTATATAATTAGTGTAATTAGTGTAATTACATTAATTATTAATATATATAAGCTATAAGCTTGTCTATCATAAGTTTAATATTAAAAGTTAATATTGAAACTTTCTTGTGGGCAAACTAGAAGAATCAAAAGATAGGGACTTGTGGGCAAATAAGACTAATGATTTATGGAAATCATTAAAGGATTGTAATGGCACCATTAAGAGATATAATGGTCCATAAACTCCCTTTTGACCATCCATCTTGGCCGTCCCTCTCTCTCACACTTTGTAGGTGTTTTGTTTTCTTTCTTTTGCTCTCAAGACTCTAGGACTAGCATCCATTACATTGGTGTTCTTGCAAGTGTTGTGTGGACTTGCTTTAGAGGTATTCCCCATTGGAATCCTTGGTTTCGGTTGCTCACAATATCCATCCGTATTCATCATTGATCAAAGGCAACTAGGGTATGATTCTTATACCATTCTCTTTGATTTTATTTTAGTTTAATTGTATGATTAATATCAAGATCCTTTCATGGTGATAAATATTTTCCGCTGCGTTTTGTTAATTGTTTTAACCGAAAATCACCATTAGTTCGGGCCGAGGTTGAAGTTCGGGCCGAAAATGAAGTTCGGGCCGGGAACAATGAAGAGTTCGGGCCGAACTTGTTCTTGGCACTGACGAACGAACCAGCTATTTTGGTTACTCATGGGCGTGAAACGGACACCCGAGCTGAAAGTTATGAATGTTTTAGTATAGCACCTTCTGTCACACAATCTTGGATATTGAAGAGTTCGGGCCGAAGAGGGATGTTCGGGCCGAAGAGGGATGTTCGAGCCGAAGTGGGATGTTCAAGCCGAAGTGGTGTTCGGGCCGAAGTTCGGTGTTCGGGCCGAGGATGATGTTCGGGCCGAGGTTGAAGTTTGGGCCGAGGTCGGAGTTCGGGCCGAGGTTGAAGTTCGGGCCGAGGTTGAAGTTCGGGCCGAAAATGAAGTTCGGACCGGGAACAGTGAAGAGTTCGGGCCGAACTTTTTCTTGGCAGTGACGAACAAACCAGCTATTTTGGTTACTCGTGGGCGTGAAACGGACACCCGAGCTGAAAGTTATGAATGTTTTAGTATAGCACCTTTTGTCACACAATCTTGGATATTGAAGAGTTCGGGCCGAAGAGGTATGTTCGGGCAGAAGTGGTGTTCGGGCCGAAGTGGGATGTTCGGGCCGAAGTGGTGTTCGGGCCGAAGTGGTGTTCGGGCCGAAGTGGTGTTCGGGCCGAAGTTCGGTGTTCGGGCCGAGGATGATGTTCGGGCCGAGGTTGAAGTTCGGACCGAGGTCGGAGTTCGGGCCGAGGTTGAAGTTCGGGCCGAGGTTGAAGTTCGGGCCGAAAATGAAGTTCGGGCCGGGAACAGTGAAGAGTTCGGGCCGAACTTGTTCTTGGCACTGACGAACGAACCAGCTATTTTGGTTACTCATGGGCGTGAAACGGACACCCGAGCTGAAAGTTATGAATGTTTTAGTATAGCACCTTCTGTCACACAATCTTGGATATTGAAGAGTTCGGGCCGAAGAGGGATGTTCGGGCCGAAGAGGGATGTTCGAGCCGAAGTGGGATGTTCAAGCCGAAGTGGTGTTCGGGCCGAAGTTCGGTGTTCGGGCCGAGGATGATGTTCGGGCCGAGGTTGAAGTTTGGGCCGAGGTCGGAGTTCGGGCCGAGGTTGAAGTTCGGGCCGAGGTTGAAGTTCGGGCCGAAAATGAAGTTCGGACCGGGAACAGTGAAGAGTTCGGGCCGAACTTTTTCTTGGCAGTGACGAACGAACCAGCTATTTTGGTTACTCATGGGCGTGAAACGGACACCCGAGCTGAAAGTTATGAATGTTTTAGTACAGCACCTTTTGTCACACAATCTTGGATATTGAAGAGTTCAGGCCGAAGAGGGATGTTCGGGCAGAAGTGGTGTTCGGGCCGAAGTGGGATGTTCGGGCCGAAGTGGTGTTCGGGCCGAAGTGGTGTTCGGGCCGAAGTTCGGTGTTCGGGCCGAGGATGATGTTCGGGCCGAGGTTGAAGTTCGGGCCGAGGTCGGAGTTCGGGCCGAGGTTGAAGTTCGGGCCGAGGTTGAAGTTCGGGCCGAAAATGAAGTTCGGGCCGGGAACAATGAAGAGTTCGGGCCGAACTTGTTCTTGGCACTGACGAACGAACCAGCTATTTTGGTTACTCATGGGCGTGAAACGGACACCCGAGCTGAAAGTTATGAATGTTTTAGTATAGCACCTTCTGTCACACAATCTTGGATATTGAAGAGTTCGGGCCGAAGAGGGATGTTCGGGCCGAAGAGGGATGTTCGAGCCGAAGTGGGATGTTCAAGCCGAAGTGGTGTTCGGGCCGAAGTTCGGTGTTCGGGCCGAGGATGATGTTCGGGCCGAGGTTGAAGTTTGGGCCGAGGTCGGAGTTCGGGCCGAGGTTGAAGTTCGGGCCGAGGTTGAAGTTCGGGCCGAAAATGAAGTTCGGACCGGGAACAGTGAAGAGTTCGGGCCGAACTTTTTCTTGGCAGTGACGAACAAACCAGCTATTTTGGTTACTCGTGGGCGTGAAACGGACACCCGAGCTGAAAGTTATGAATGTTTTAGTATAGCACCTTTTGTCACACAATCTTGGATATTGAAGAGTTCGGGCCGAAGAGGTATGTTCGGGCAGAAGTGGTGTTCGGGCCGAAGTGGGATGTTCGGGCCGAAGTGGTGTTCGGGCCGAAGTGGTGTTCGGGCCGAAGTGGTGTTCGGGCCGAAGTTCGGTGTTCGGGCCGAGGATGATGTTCGGGCCGAGGTTGAAGTTCGGACCGAGGTCGGAGTTCGGGCCGAGGTTGAAGTTCGGGCCGAGGTTGAAGTTCGGGCCGAAAATGAAGTTCGGGCCGGGAACAGTGAAGAGTTCGGGCCGAACTTGTTCTTGGCACTGACGAACGAACCAGCTATTTTGGTTACTCATGGGCGTGAAACGGACACCCGAGCTGAAAGTTATGAATGTTTTAGTATAGCACCTTCTGTCACACAATCTTGGATATTGAAGAGTTCGGGCCGAAGAGGGATGTTCGGGCCGAAGAGGGATGTTCGAGCCGAAGTGGGATGTTCAAGCCGAAGTGGTGTTCGGGCCGAAGTTCGGTGTTCGGGCCGAGGATGATGTTCGGGCCGAGGTTGAAGTTTGGGCCGAGGTCGGAGTTCGGGCCGAGGTTGAAGTTCGGGCCGAGGTTGAAGTTCGGGCCGAAAATGAAGTTCGGACCGGGAACAGTGAAGAGTTCGGGCCGAACTTTTTCTTGGCAGTGACGAACGAACCAGCTATTTTGGTTACTCATGGGCGTGAAACGGACACCCGAGCTGAAAGTTATGAATGTTTTAGTACAGCACCTTTTGTCACACAATCTTGGATATTGAAGAGTTCAGGCCGAAGAGGGATGTTCGGGCCGAAGTGGTGTTCGGGTCGAAGTGGGATGTTCGGGCCGAAGTGGTGTTCGGGCCGAAGTTCGGTGTTCGGGCCGAGGATGATGTTCGGGCCGAGGTTGGAGTTCGGGCCGAGGTCGGAGTTCGGGCCGAGGTTGAAGTTCGGGCCGAAAATGAAGTTCGGGCCGGGAACAGCGAAGAGTTCGGGCCGAACTTGTTCTTAGCAGTGACGAACGAACCAGCTATTTTGGTTACTCGTGGGCGTGAAACGGACACCCGAGCTGAATGTTATGAATGTTTTAGTATAGCACCTTTTGTCACACAATCTTGGATATTGAAGAGTTCGGGCCGAAGAGGGATGTTCGGGCCGAAGTGGTGTTCGGGCCGAAGTGGGATGTTCGGGCCGAAGTGGTGTTCGGGCCGAAGTGGTGTTCGGGCCGAAGTTCGGTGTTCGGGCCGAGGATGTTGTTCGGGCCGAGGTTGAAGTTCGGGCCGAGGTCGGAGTTCGGGCCGAGGTTGAAGTTCGGGCCAAGGTTGAAGTTCGGGCCGAAAATGAAGTTCGGGTCGGGAACAGTGAAGAGTTCGGGCCGAACTTGTTCTTGGCAGTGACGAACGAAACAGCTATTTTGGTTACTCGTGGGCGTGAAACGGACATCCGAGCTGAGAGTTTTGAATGTTTTAGTATAGCACCTTTTGTTACACAATCTTGGATATTGAAGAGTACGGGCCGAAGAGGGATGTTGGAGCCGAAGTGGTGTTCGGGCCGAAGTGGGATGTTCGGGCCGAAGTGGTGTTCGGGCCGAAGTGGTGTTCGGGCCGAAGTGGTGTTCGGGCCGAAGTTCGGTGTTCGGGCCGAGGATGATGTTCGGGCCGAGGTTGAAGTTCGGGCCGAGGTCGGAGTTCGGGCCGAGGTTGAAGTTCGGGCCGAAAATGAAGTTCGGACCGGGAACTGTGAAGAGTTCGGGCCGAACTTGTTCTTGGCAGTGACGAACGAACCAGCTATTTTGGTTACTCGTGGGCGTGAAACGGACACCCTAGCTGAAAGTTATGAATGTTTTAGTATAGCACCTTTTGTCACACAATCTTGGATATTGAAGAGTTCGGGTCGAAGAGGGATGTTCGGGCCGAAGAGGGATGGTCGGGCCGAAGTGGTGTTCGGGCCGAAGTTCGGTGTTCGGGCCGAAGTTCGGTGTTCGGGCCGAGGATGATGTTCATGCCGAGATTGAAGTTCGGGCCGAGGTCGGAGTTCGGGCCGAGGTTCGAGTTCGGGCCGAGGTTGAAGTTCGGGCCGAAAATGAAGTTCGGGCCGGAACAGTGAAGAGTTCGGGCCGAACTTGTTCTTGGCAGTGACGAACGAAACAACTATTTTGGTTACTCGTGGGCGTGAAACGGACACCCGAGCTGAAAGTTATGAATGTTTTAGTATAGCACCTTCTGTCACACAATCTTGGATATTGAAGATTTCAGGCCGAAGAGGGATGTTCGAGCCGAAGTGGGATGTTCAAGCCGAAGTGGTGTTCGGGCCGAAGTTCGGTGTTCGGGCCGAGGATGATGTTCGGGCCGAGGTTGAAGTTTGGGCCGAGGTCGGAGTTCGGACCGAGGTTGAAGTTCGGGCCGAGGTTGAAGTTCGGGCCGAAAATGAAGTTCGGACCGGGAACAGTGAAGAGTTCGGGCCGAACTTGTTCTTGGCAGTGACGAACGAACCAGCTATTTTGGTTACTCATGGGCGTGAAACGGACACCCGAGCTGAAAGTTATGAATGTTTTAGTACAGCACCTTTTGTCACACAATCTTGGATATTGAAGAGTTCGGGCCGAAGAGGGATGTTCGGGCCGAAGTGGTGTTCGGGTCGAAGTGGGATGTTCGGGCCGAAGTGGTGTTCGGGCCGAAGTGGTGTTCGGGCCGAAGTTCGGTGTTCGGGCCGAGGATGATGTTCGGGCCGAGGTTGGAGTTCGGGCCGAGGTCGGAGTTCGGGCCGAGGTTGAAGTTCGGGCCGAAAATGAAGTTCGGGCCGGGAACAGCGAAGAGTTCGGGCCGAACTTGTTCTTAGCAGTGACGAACGAACCAGCTATTTTGGTTACTCGTGGGCGTGAAACGGACACCCGAGCTGAATGTTATGAATGTTTTAGTATAGCACCTTTTGTCACACAATCTTGGATATTGAAGAGTTCGGGCCGAAGAGGGATGTTCGGGCCGAAGTGGTGTTCGGGCCGAAGTGGGATGTTCGGGCCGAAGTGGTGTTCGGGCCGAAGTGGTGTTCGGGCCGAAGTTCGGTGTTCGGGCCGAGGATGTTGTTCGGGCCGAGGTTGAAGTTCGGGCCGAGGTCGGAGTTCGGGCCGAGGTTGAAGTTCGGGCCGAGGTTGAAGTTCGGGCCGAAAATGAAGTTCGGGTCGGGAACAGTGAATAGTTCGGGCCGAACTTGTTCTTGGCAGTGACGAACGAAACAGCTATTTTGGTTACTCGTGGGCGTGAAACGGACATCCGAGCTGAGAGTTTTGAATGTTTTAGTATAGCACCTTTTGTCACACAATCTTGGATATTGAAGAGTACGGGCCGAAGAGGGATGTTGGAGCCGAAGTGGTGTTCGGGCCGAAGTGGGATGTTCGGGCCGAAGTGGTGTTCGGGCCGAAGTGGTGTTCGGGCCGAAGTGGTGTTCGGGCCGAAGTTCGGTGTTCGGGCCGAGGATGATGTTCGGGCCGAGGTTGAAGTTCGGGCCGAGGTCGGAGTTCGGGCCGAGGTTGAAGTTCGGGCCGAAAATGAAGTTCGGACCGGGAACAGTGAAGAGTTCGGGCCGAACTTGTTCTTGGCAGTGACGAACGAACCAGCTATTTTGGTTACTCGTGGGCGTGAAACGGACACCCTAGCTGAAAGTTATGAATGTTTTAGTATTGCACCTTTTGTCACACAATCTTGGATATTGAAGAGTTCGGGTCGAAGAGGGATGTTCGGGCCGAAGAGGGATGGTCGGGCCGAAGTGGTGTTCGGGCCGAAGTTCGGTGTTCGGGCCGAGGATGATGTTCGTGCCGAGATTGAAGTTCGGGCCGAGGTCGGAGTTCGGGCCGAGGTTCGAGTTCGGGCCGAGGTTGAAGTTCGGGCCGAAAATGAAGTTCGGGCCGGAACAGTGAAGAGTTCGGGCCGAACTTGTTCTTGGCAGTGACGAACGAAACAACTATTTTGGTTACTCGTGGGCGTGAAACGGACACCCGAGCTGAAAGTTATGAATGTTTTAGTATAGCACCTTCTGTCACACAATCTTGGATATTGAAGATTTCAGGCCGAAGAGGGATGTTCGAGCCGAAGTGGGATGTTCAAGCCGAAGTGGTGTTCGGGCCGAAGTTCGGTGTTCGGGCCGAGGATGATGTTCGGGCCGAGGTTGAAGTTTGGGCCGAGGTCGGAGTTCGGACCGAGGTTGAAGTTCGGGCCGAGGTTGAAGTTCGGGCCGAAAATGAAGTTCGGACCGGGAACAGTGAAGAGTTCGGGCCGAACTTGTTCTTGGCAGTGACGAACGAACCAGCTATTTTGGTTACTCATGGGCGTGAAACGGACACCCGAGCTGAAAGTTATGAATGTTTTAGTACAGCACCTTTTGTCACACAATCTTGGATATAGAAGAGTTCGGGCCGAAGAGGGATGTTCGGGCCGAAGTGGTGTTCGGGCCGAAGTGGGATGTTCGGGCCGAAGTGGTGTTCGGGCCGAAGTTCGGTGTTTGGGCCTTGGATGATGTTTGGGCGAGGTTGGAGTTCGGGCCGAGGTCGGAGTTCGAGCCGAGGTTGAAGTTCGGGCCGAAAATGAAGTTCGGGCCGAAAATGAAGTTCGGGCCGGGAACAGTGAAGAGTTCGGGCCGAACTTGTTCTTGGCAGTGACGAACGAACCAGCTATTTTGGTTACTCGTGGGTGTGAAACGGACACCCGAGCTGAAAGTTATGAATGTTTTAGTATAGCACCTTTTGTCACACAATCTTGGATATTGAAGAGTTCGGGCCGAAGAGGGATGTTCGGGCCGAAGTGGGATGTTCGGGCCGAAGTGGTGTTCGGGCCGAAGTTCGGTGTTCGGGCCGAGGATGATGTTCGGGCCGAGGTTGGAGTTCGGGCGGAGGTCGGAGTTCGGGCCGAGGTTGAAGTTCGGGCCGAAAATGAAGTTCGGGCCGGGAACAGTGAAGAGTTCGGGCCGAACTTGTTCTTGGCAGTGACGAACGAACCAGCTATTTTGGTTACTCGTGGGCGTGAAACGGACACTCGAGCTGAAAGTTATGAATGTTTTAGTATAGCACCTTTTGTTACACAATCTTGGATATTGAAGAGTTCGGGCCGAAGAGGGATGTTCGGGCCGAAGTGGTGTTCGGTCCGAGGTGGGATGTTCGGGCCGAAGTGGTGTTCGGGCCGAAGTGGTGTTCGGGCCGAAGTTTGGTGTTCGGGCCGAGGATGATGTTCGGGCCGAGGTTGGAGTTCAGACCGAGGTCGGAGTTCGGGCCGAGGTCGGAGTTCGGGCCGAGGTTGAAGTTCGGGCCGAAAATGAAGTTCGGGCCGGGAACAGCGAAGAGTTCGGGCCGAACTTGTTCTTGGCAGTGACGAACGAACCAGCTATTTTGGTTACTCGTGGGCGTGAAACGGACACCCGAGCTGAAAGTTATGAATGTTTTAGTATAGCACCTTTTGTCACACAATCTTGGATATTGAAGAGTTCGGGCCGAAGAGGGATGTTCGGGCAGAAGTGGTGTTCGGGCCGAAGTGGGATGTTCGGGCCGAAGTGGTGTTCGGGCCGAAGTGGTGTTCGGGCCGAAAATGAAGTTCGGGCCGGGAATAGTGAAGATTTCGGGCCGAACTTGTTCTTGGCACTGACGAACGAACCAGCTATTTTGGTTACTCATGGGCGTGAAACGGACACCCGAGCTGAAAGTTATGAATGTTTTAGTATAGCACCATCTGTCACACAATCTTGGATATTGAAGAGTTCGGGCCGAAGAGGGATGTTCGGGCCGAAGAGGGATGTTCGAGCCGAAGTGGGATGTTCAAGCCGAAGTGGTGTTCGGGCCGAAGTTCGGTGTTCGGGCCGAGGATGATGTTCGGGCCGAGGTTGAAGTTTGGGCCGAGGTCGGAGTTCGGGCCGAGGTTGAAGTTCGGGCCGAGGTTGAAGTTCGGGCCGAAAATGAAGTTCGGACCGGGAACAGTGAAGAGTTCGGGCCGAACTTTTTCTTGGCAGTGACAAACAAACCAGCTATTTTGGTTACTCGTGGGCGTGAAACGGACACCCGAGCTGAAAGTTATGAATGTTTTAGTATAGCACCTTTTGTCACACAATCTTGGATATTGAAGAGTTCGGGCCGAAGAGGGATGTTCGGGCAGAAGTGGTGTTCGGGCCGAAGTGGGATGTTCGGGCCGAAGTGGTGTTCGGGCCGAAGTGGTGTTCGGGCCGAAGTGGTGTTCGGGCCGAAGTTCGGTGTTCGGGCCGAGGATGATGTTCGGGCCGAGGTTGAAGTTCGGGCCGAGGTCGGAGTTCGGGCCGAGGTTGAAGTTCGGGCCGAGGTTGAAGTTCGGGCCGAAAATGAAGTTCGGGCCGGGAACAGTGAAGAGTTCGGGCCGAACTTGTTCTTGGCACTGACGAACGAACCAGCTATTTTGGTTACTCATGGGCGTGAAACGGACACCCGAGCTGAAAGTTATGAATGTTTTAGTATAGCACCTTCTGTCACACAATCTTGGATATTGAAGAGTTCGGGCTGAAGAGGGATGTTCGGGCCGAAGAGGGATGTTCGAGCCGAAGTGGGATGTTCAAGCCGAAGTGGTGTTCGGGCCGAAGTTCGGTGTTCGGGCCGAGGATGATGTTCGGGCCGAGGTTGAAGTTTGGGCCGAGGTCGGAGTTCGGGCCGAGGTTGAAGTTCGGGCCGAGGTTGAAGTTCGGGCCGAAAATGAAGTTCGGACCGGGAACAGTGAAGAGTTCGGGCCGAACTTTTTCTTGGCAGTGACGAACGAACCAGCTATTTTGGTTACTCATGGGCGTGAAACGGACACCCGAGCTGAAAGTTATGAATGTTTTAGTACAGCACCTTTTGTCACACAATCTTGGATATTGAAGAGTTCAGGCCGAAGAGGGATGTTCGGGCCGAAGTGGTGTTCGGGCCGAAGTGGGATGTTCGGGCCGAAGTGGTGTTCGGGCCGAAGTTCGGTGTTCGGGCCTTGGATGATGTTCGGGCGAGGTTGGAGTTCGGGCCGAGGTCGGAGTTCGAGCCGAGGTTGAAGTTCGGGCCGAAAATGAAGTTCGGGCCGGGAACAGTGAAGAGTTCGGGCCGAACTTGTTCTTGGCAGTGACGAACGAACCAGCTATTTTGGTTACTCGTGGGTGTGAAACGGACACCCGAGCTGAAAGTTATGAATGTTTTAGTATAGCACCTTTTGTCACACAATCTTGGATATTGAAGAGTTCGGGCCGAAGAGGGATGTTCGGGCCGAAGTGGGATGTTCAGGCCGAAGTGGTGTTCGGGCCGAAGTGGTGTTCGAGCCGAAGTTCGGTGTTCGGGCCGAGGATGATGTTCGGGCCGAGGTTGGAGTTCGGGCCGAGGTCGAAGTTCGGGCCGAGGTTGAAGTTCGGGCCGAAAATGAAGTTCGGGCCGGGAACAGTGAAGAGTTCGGGCCGAACTTGTTCTTGGCAGTGACGAACGAACCAGCTATTTTGGTTACTCGTGGGCGTGAAACGGACACTCGAGCTGAAAGTTATGAATGTTTTAGTATAGCACCTTTTGTTACACAATCTTGGATATTGAAGAGTTCGGGCCGAAGAGGGATGTTCGGGCCGAAGTGGTGTTCGGGCCGAGGTGGGATGTTCGGGCCGAAGTGGTGTTCGGGCCGAAGTGGTGTTCGGGCCGAAGTTCGGTGTTCGGGCCGAGGATGATGTTCGGGCCGAGGTTGGAGTTCAGACCGAGGTCGGAGTTCGGGCCGAGGTCGTAGTTCGGGCCGAGGTTGAAGTTCGGGCCGAAAATGAAGTTCGGGCCGGGAACAGCGAAGAGTTTGGGCCGAACTTGTTCTTGGCAGTGACGAACGAACCAGCTATTTTGGTTACTCGTGGGCGTGAAACGGACACCCGAGCTGAAAGTTATGAATGTTTTAGTATAGCACCTTTTGTCACACAATCTTGGATATTGAAGAGTTCGGGCCGAAGAGGGATGTTCGGGCCGAAGTGGTGTTCGGGCCGAAGTGGGATGTTCAGGCTGAAGTGGTGTTCGGGCCGAAGTGGTGTTCGGGCCGAAGTGGTGTTCGGGCCGAAGTGGTGTTCGGGCCGAAGTGGTGTTCGTGTCGAAGTTCGGTGTTCGGGCCGAGGATGATGTTCGGGCCGAGGTTGAAGTTCGGGCCGAGGTCGGAGTTCGGGCCGAGGTTGAAGTTCGGGCCGAGGTCGGAGTTCGGGCCGAAAATGAAGTTCGGGCCGGGAACAGTGAAGAGTTCGGGCCGAACTTGTTCTTGGCAGTGACGAACGAAACAGCTATTTTGGTTACTCGTGGGCGTGAAACGGACACCCGAGCTGAAAGTTATGAATGTTTTAGTATAGCACCTTTTGTCACACAATCTTGGATATTGAAGAGTTCGGGCCGAAGAGGGATGTTCGAGCCGAAGTGGTGTTCGGGCCGAAGTGGGATGTTCGGGCCGAAGTGGTGTTCGGGCCGAAGTTCGGTGTTCGGGCCGAGGATGATGTTCGGGCCGAGGTTGAAGTTCGGGCCGAGGTCGGAGATCGGGCCAAGGTTGAAGTTCGGGCTGAAAATGAAGTTCGGACCGGGAACAGTGAAGAGTTCGGGCCGAACTTGTTCTTGGCAGTGACGAACGAACCAGCTATTTTGGTTACTCGTGGGCGTGAAACGGACACCCGAGCTGAAAGTTATGAATGTTTTAGTATAGCACCTTTTGTCACACAATCTTGGATATTGAAGAGTTCGGGCCGAAGAGGGATGTTCGGGCCGAAGTGGTGTTCGGGCCGAAGTGGGATGTTCGGGCTGAAGTGGTGTTCGGGCCGAAGTGGT
Source organism: Calendula officinalis (assembly GCA_963853835.1). Taxonomy (NCBI): domain Eukaryota; kingdom Viridiplantae; phylum Streptophyta; class Magnoliopsida; order Asterales; family Asteraceae; genus Calendula; species Calendula officinalis. The sequence goes on along the minus strand of CAWKYE010000045.1, from coordinate 9,322 downwards.
GTTCGAGCCGAAGTGGTGTTCGGGCCGAAGTGGTGTTCGTGTCGAAGTTCGGTGTTCGGGCCGAGGATGATGTTCGGGCCGAGGTTGAAGTTCGGGCCGAGGTCGGAGTTCGGGCCGAGGTTGAAGTTCGGGCCGAGGTCGGAGTTCGGGCCGAAAATGAAGTTCGGGCCGGGAACAGTGAAGAGTTCGGGCCGAACTTGTTCTTGGCAGTGACGAACGAAACAGCTATTTTGGTTACTCGTGGGCGTGAAACGGACACCCGAGCTGAAAGTTATGAATGTTTTAGTATAGCACCTTTTGTCACACAATCTTGGATATTGAAGAGTTCGGGCCGAAGAGGGATGTTCGAGCCGAAGTGGTGTTCGGGCCGAAGTGGGATGTTCGGGCCGAAGTGGTGTTCGGGCCGAAGTTCGGTGTTCGGGCCGAGGATGATGTTCGGGCCGAGGTTGAAGTTCGGGCCGAGGTCGGAGATCGGGCCAAGGTTGAAGTTCGGGCTGAAAATGAAGTTCGGACCGGGAACAGTGAAGAGTTCGGGTCGAACTTGTTCTTGGCAGTGACGAACGAACCAGCTATTTTGGTTACTCGTGGGCGTGAAACGGACACCCGAGCTGAAAGTTATGAATGTTTTAGTATATCACCTTTTGTCACACAATCTTGGATATTGAAGAGTTCGGGCCGAAGAGGGGTGTTTGAGCCGAAGAGGGATGTTCGGGCCGAAGTGGTGTTCGGGCCGAAGTGGTGTTCGGGCCGAAGTTCGGTGTTCGGTCCGAGGATGATGTTCAGGCCGAGATTGAAGTTCGGGCCGAGGTCGGAGTTCGGGCCGAGGTTCGAGTTCGGGTCGAGGTTGAAGTTCGGGCCGAAAATGAAGTTCGGGCCGGGAACAGTGAAGAGTTCGGGCCGAACTTGTTCTTGGCAGTGACGAACGAAACAGCTATTTTGGTTACTCGTGGGCGTGAAACGGACACCCGAGCTGAAAGTTATGATTGTTTTAGTATAGCACCTTTTATCACACAATCTTGGATATTGAAGAGTTCGGGCCGAAGAGGGATGTTCGAGCCGAAGTGGGATGTTCGGGCCGAAGTGGTGTTCGGGCCGAAGTGGTGTTCGGGCCGAAGTTCGGTGTTCGGGCCGAGGATGATGTTCGGGCCGAGGTTGATGTTCGGGCCGAGGTCGGAGTTCGGGCCGAGGTTGAAGTTCGGGCCGAAAATGAAGTTCGGACCGGGAACAGTGAAGAGTTCGGGCCGAACTTGTTCTTGGCAGTGACGAACGAACCAGCTATTTTGATTACTCGTGGGCGTGAAACGGACACCCGAGCTGAAAGTTATGAATGTTTTAGTATAGCACCTTTTGTCACACAATCTTGGATATTGAAGAGTTCGGGCCGAAGAGGGATGTTCGGGCCGAAGTGGTGTTCAGGCCGAAGTGGGATGTTCGGGCCGAAGTGGTGTTCGGGCCGAAGTGGTGTTCTGGCCGAAGTTCGGTGTTCGGGCCGAGGATGATGTTCGGGCCGAGGTTGAAGTTCGGGCCGAGGTCGGAGTTCGGGCCGAGGTTGAAGTTCGGGCCGAGGTTGAAGTTCGGGCCGAAAATGAAGTTCGGACCGGGAACAGTGAAGAGTTCGGGCCGAACTTGTTCTTGGCAGTGACGAACGAACCAGCTATTTTGGTTACTCGTGGGCGTGAAACGGACACCCGAGCTGAAAGTTATGAATGTTTTAGTATAGCACCTTTTGTCACACAATCTTGGATATTGAAGAGTTCGGGCCGAAGAGGGATGTTCGGGCCGAAGTGGTGTTCGGGCCGAAGTGGGATGTTCGGGCCGAAGTGGTGTTCGGGCCGAAGTGGGATGTTCGGGCCGAAGTGGTGTTCGGGCCGAAGTGGTGTTCGGGCCGAAGTTCGGTGTTCGGGCCGAGGATGTTGTTCGGGCCGAGGTTGAAGTTCGGGCCGAGGTCGGAGTTCGGACCGAGGTTGAAGTTCGGGCCAAGGTTGAAGTTCGGGCCGAAAATGAAGTTCGGGCCGGGAACATTTAAGAGTTCGGGCCGAACTTGTTCTTGGAAGTGACGAAAGAACCAACTATTTTGGTTACTCGTGGGCGTGAAACGGACACCCGAACTGAAAGTTATGAATGTTTGAGTATAGCACCTTTTGTCACACAATCTTGGATATTGAAGAGTTCGGGCCGAAGAGGGATGTTCGGGCCGAAGTGGTGTTCGGGCCGAAGTTCGGTGTTCGGGCCGAGGATGATGTTCGGGCCGAGATTGAAGTTCGGGCCGAGGTCAGAGTTTGGGCCGAGGTTCGAGTTCGGGCCGAGGTTGAAGTTCGGGCCGGGAACAGTGAAGAGTTCGGGCCGAACTTGTTCTTGGCAGTGACGAATGAACCAGCTATTTTGGTTACTCGTGGGCGTGAAACTGACACCCGAGCTGAAAGTTATGAATGTTTTAGTATAGCACCTTTTGTCACACAATCTTGGATATTGAAGAGTTCGGGCCGAAGAGGGATGTTCGGGCCGAAGAGGGATGTTCGGGCCGAAGTGGTGTTCAGGCCGAAGTGGTGTTCGGGCCGAAGTGGTGTTCGGGCCGAAGTACGGTGTTCGGGCCGAGGATGATGTTCGGGCCGAGGTTGAAGTTCGGGCCGAGGTCGGAGTTCCGGCCGAGGTTGGAGTTCGGGCCGAGGTTGAAGTTCTTGCCGAAAATGAAGTTCGGGCCGGGAACAGTGAAGAGTTCGGGCCGAACTTGTTCTTGGCAGTGACGAACGAAACAGCTATTTTGGTTACTCGTGGGCGTGAAACGGACACCCAAGCTGAAAGTTATGAATGTTTTAGTATATCACCTTTTGTCACACAATCTTGGATATTGAAGAGTTCGGGCCGAGGTCGGAGTTTTCGGGCCGAAGTGGTGTTCGGGCCGAAGTGGGATGTTCGGGCCGAAGTGGTGTTCGGGCCGAAGTGGTGTTCGGGCCGAAGTTCGGTGTTCGGGCCGAGGATGATGTTCGGGCCGAGGTTGAAGTTCGGGCCGAGGTCGGAGTTCGGGCCGAGGTTGAAGTTCGGGCCGAAAATGAAGTTCAGACCGGGAACAGTGAAGAGTTCGGGCCGAACTTGTTCTTGGCAGTGACGAACAAACCAACTATTTTGGTTACTCGTGGGCGTGAAACGGACACCCTAGCTGAAAGTTATGATTGTTTTAGTATAGCACCTTCTATCACACAATCTTGGATATTGAAGAGTTCGGGCCGAAGAGGGATGTTCGAGCCGAAGTGGGATGTTCGGGCCGAAGTGGTGTTCGGGCCGAAGTGGTGTTCGGGCCGAAGTTCGGTGTTCGGGCCGAGGATGATGTTCGGGCCGAGGTTGATGTTCGGGCCGAGGTCGGAGTTCGGGCCGAGGTTGAAGTTCGGGCCGAAAATGAAGTTCGGACCGGGAACAGTGAAGAGTTCGGGCCGAACTTGTTCTTGGCAGTGACGAACGAACCAGCTATTTTGGTTACTCGTGGGCGTGAAACGGACACCCGAGCTGAAAGTTATGAATGTTTTAGTATAGCACCTTTTGTCACACAATCTTGGATATTGAAGAGTTCGGGCCGAAGAGGGATGTTCGGGCCGAAGTGGTGTTCGGGCCGAAGTGGGATGTTCGGGCCGAAGTGGTGTTCGGGCCGAAGTGGTGTTCGGGCCGAAGTTCGGTGTTCGGGCCGAGGATGATGTTCGGGCCGAGGTTGAAGTTCGGGCCGAGGTCGGAGTTCAGGCCGAGGTTGAAGTTCGGGCCGAGGTTGAAGTTCGGGCCGAAAATGAAGTTCGGACCGGGAACAGTGAAGAGTTCGGGCCGAACTTGTTCTTGGCAGTGACGAACGAACCAGCTATTTTTGTTACTCGTGGGCGTGAAACGGACACCCGAGCTGAAAGTTATGAATGTTTTAGTATAGCACCTTTTGTCACAAAATCTTGGATATTGAAGAGTTCGGGCCGAAGAGGGATGTTCGGGCCGAAGTGGTGTTCGGGCCGAAGTGGTGTTCGGGCCGAAGTTCGGTGTTCGGTCCGAGGATGATGTTCGGGCCGAGATTGAAGTTCGGGCCGAGGTCGGAGTTCGGGCCGAGGTTCGAGTTCGGGCCGAGGTTGAAGTTCGGGCCGAAAATGAAGTTCGGGCCGGGAACAGTGAAGAGTTCGGGCCGAACTTGTTCTTGGCAGTGACGAACGAAACAGCTATTTTGGTTACTCGTGGGCGTGAAACGGACACCCGAGCTGAAAGTTATGATTGTTTTAGTATAGCACCTTTTATCACACAATCTTGGATATTGAAGAGTTCGGGCCGAAGAGGGATTTCGAGCCGAAGTAGGATGTTCGGGCCGAAGTGGTGTTCGGGCCGAAGTGGTGTTCGGGCCGAAGATCGGTGTTCGGGCCGAGGATGATGTTCGGGCCGAGGTTGATGTTCGGGCCGAGGTCGGAGTTCGGGCCGAGGTTGAAGTTCGGGCCGAAAATGAAGTTCGGACCGGGAACAGTGAAGAGTTCGGGCCGAACTTGTTCTTGGCAGTGACGAACGAACCAGCTATTTTGGTTACTCGTGGGCGTGAAACGGACACCCGAGCTGAAAGTTATGAATGTTTTAGTATAGCACCTTTTGTCACACAATCTTGGATATTGAAGAGTTCGGGCCGAAGAGGGATGTTCGAGCCGAAGTGGTGTTCAGGCCGAAGTGGGATGTTCGGGCCGAAGTGGTGTTCGGGCCGAAGTGGTGTTCTGGCCGAAGTTCGGTGTTCGGGCCGAGGATGATGTTCGGGCCGAGATTGAAGTTCGGGCCGAGGTCGGAGTTCGGGCCGAGGTTGAAGTTCGGGCCGAGGTTGAAGTTCGGGCCGAAAATGAAGTTCGGACCGGGAACAGTGAAGAGTTCGGGCCGAACTTGTTCTTGGCAGTGACGAACGAACCAGCTATTTTGGTTACTCGTGGGCGTGAAACGGACACCCGAGCTGAAAGTTATGAATGTTTTAGTATAGCACCTTTTGTCACACAATCTTGGATATTGAAGAGTTCGGGCCGAAGAGGGATGTTCGGGCCGAAGTGGTGTTCGGGCCGAAGTGGGATGTTCGGGCCGAAGTGGTGTTCGGGCCGAAGTGGTGTTCGGGCCGAAGTTCGGTGTTCGGGCCGAGGATGTTGTTCGGGCCGAGGTTGAAGTTCGGGCCGAGGTCGGAGTTCGGACCGAGGTTGAAGTTCGGGCCAAGGTTGAAGTTCGGGCCGAAAATGAAGTTCGGACCGGGAACAGTGAAGAGTTCGGGCCGAACTTGTTCTTGGCAGTGACGAACGAACCAGCTATTTTGGTTACTCATGGGCGTGAAACGGACACCCGAGCTGAAAGTTATGAATGTTTTAGTACAGCACCTTTTGTCACACAATCTTGGATATTGAAGAGTTCGGGCCGAAGAGGGATGTTCGGGCCGAAGTGGTGTTCGGGCCGAAGTGGGATGTTCGGGCCGAAGTGGTGTTCGGGCCGAAGTTCGGTGTTCGGGCCTTGGATGATGTTCGGGCGAGGTTGGAGTTCGGGCCGAGGTCGGAGTTCGAGCCGAGGTTGAAGTTCGGGCCGAAAATGAAGTTCGGGCCGAAAATGAAGTTCGGGCCGGGAACAGTGAAGAGTTCGGGCCGAACTTGTTCTTGGCAGTGACGAACGAACCAGCTATTTTGGTTACTCGTGGGTGTGAAACGGACACCCGAGCTGAAAGTTATGAATGTTTTAGTATAGCACCTTTTGTCACACAATCTTGGATATTGAAGAGTTCGGGCCGAAGAGGGATGTTCGGGCCGAAGTGGGATGTTCGGGCCGAAGTGGTGTTCGGGCCGAAGTTCGGTGTTCGGGCCGAGGATGATGTTCGGGCCGAGGTTGGAGTTCGGGCGGAGGTCGGAGTTCGGGCCGAGGTGGAAGTTCGGGCCGAAAATGAAGTTCCGGCCGGGAACAGTGAAGAGTTCGGGCCGAACTTGTTCTTGGCAGTGACGAACGAACCAGCTATTTTGGTTACTCGTGGGCGTGAAACGGACACTCGAGCTGAAAGTTATGAATGTTTTAGTATAGCACCTTTTGTTACACAATCTTGGATATTGAAGAGTTCGGGCCGAAGAGGGATGTTCGGGCCGAAGTGGTGTTCGGTCCGAGGTGGGATGTTCGGGCCGAAGTGGTGTTCGGGCCGAAGTGGTGTTCGGGCCGAAGTTCGGTGTTCGGGCCGAGGATGATGTTCGGGCCGAGGTTGGAGTTCAGACCGAGGTCGGAGTTCGGGCCGAGGTCGGAGTTCGGGCCGAGGTTGAAGTTCGGGCCGAAAATGAAGTTCGGGCCGGGAACAGCGAAGAGTTCGGGCCGAACTTGTTCTTGGCAGTGACGAACGAACCAGCTATTTTGGTTACTCGTGGGCGTGAAACGGACACCCGAGCTGAAAGTTATGAATGTTTTAGTATAGCACCTTTTGTCACACAATCTTGGATATTGAAGAGTTCGGGCCGAAGAGGGATGTTCGGGCAGAAGTGGTGTTCGGGCCGAAGTGGGATGTTCGGGCCGAAGTGGTGTTCGGGCCGAAGTGGTGTTCGGGCCGAAGTGGTGTTCGGGCCGAAGTGGTGTTCGGGCCGAAGTTCGGTGTTCGGGCCGAGGATGATGTTCGGGCCGAGGTTGAAGTTCGGGCCGAGGTCGGAGTTCGGGCCGAGGTTGAAGTTCGGGCCGAGGTTGAAGTTCGGGCCGAAAATGAAGTTCGGGCCGGGAACAGTGAAGAGTTCGGGCCGAACTTGTTCTTGGCACTGACGAACGAACCAGCTATTTTGGTTACTCATGGGCGTGAAACGGACACCCGAGCTGAAAGTTATGAATGTTTTAGTATAGCACCTTCTGTTACACAATCTTGGATATTGAAGAGTTCGGGCCGAAGAGGGATGTTCGGGCCGAAGAGGGATGTTCGAGCCGAAGTGGGATGTTCAAGCCGAAGTGGTGTTCGGGCCGAAGTTCGGTGTTCGGGCCGAGGATGATGTTCGGGCCGAGGTTGAAGTTTGGGCCGAGGTCGGAGTTCGGGCCGAGGTTGAAGTTCGGGCCGAGGTTGAAGTTCGGGCCGAAAATGAAGTTCGGACCGGGAACAGTGAAGAGTTCGGGCCGAACTTTTTCTTGGCAGTGACGAACGAACCAGCTATTTTGGTTACTCATGGGCGTGAAACGGACACCCGAGCTGAAAGTTATGAATGTTTTAGTACAGCACCTTTTGTCACACAATCTTGGATATTGAAGAGTTCGGGCCGAAGAGGGATGTTCGGGCCGAAGTGGTGTTCGGGCCGAAGTGGGATGTTCGGGCCGAAGTGGTGTTCGGGCCGAAGTTCGGTGTTCGGGCCTTGGATGATGTTCCGGCGAGGTTGGAGTTCGGGCCGAGGTCGGAGTTCGAGCCGAGGTTGAAGTTCGGGCCGAAAATGAAGTTCGGACCGGGAACAGTGAAGAGTTCGGGCCGAACTTGTTCTTGGCAGTGACGAACGAACCAGCTATTTTGGTTACTCGTGGGTGTGAAACGGACACCCGAGCTGAAAGTTATGAATGTTTTAGTATAGCACCTTTTGTCACACAATCTTGGATATTGAAGAGTTCGGGCCGAAGAGGGATGTTCGGGCCGAAGTGGGATGTTCAGGCCGAAGTGGTGTTCGGGCCGAAGTGGTGTTCGAGCCGAAGTTCGGTGTTCGGGCCGAGGATGATGTTCGGGCCGAGGTTGGAGTTCGGGCCGAGGTCGAAGTTCGGGCCGAGGTTGAAGTTCGGGCCGAAAATGAAGTTCGGGCCGGGAACAGTGAAGAGTTCGGGCCGAACTTGTTTTTGGCAGTGACGAACGAACCAGCTATTTTGGTTACTCGTGGGCGTGAAACGGACACTCGAGCTGAAAGTTATGAATGTTTTAGTATAGCACCTTTTGTTACACAATCTTGGATATTGAAGAGTTCGGGCCGAAGAGGGATGTTCGGGCCGAAGTGGTGTTCGGGCCGAGGTGGGATGTTCGGGCCGAAGTGGTGTTCGGGCCGAAGTGGTGTTCGGGCCGAAGTTCGGTGTTCGGGCCGAGGATGATGTTCGGGCCGAGGTTGGAGTTCAGACCGAGGTCGGAGTTCGGGCCGAGGTTGAAGTTCGGGCCGAAAATGAAGTTCGGGCCGGGAACAGCGAAGAGTTTGGGCCGAACTTGTTCTTGGCAGTGACGAACGAACCAGCTATTTTGGTTACTCGTGGGCGTGAAACGGACACCCGAGCTGAAAGTTATGAATGTTTTAGTATAGCACCTTTTGTCACACAATCTTGGATATTGAAGAGTTCGGGCCGAAGAGGGATGTTCGGGCCGAAGTGGTGTTCGGGCCGAAGTGGGATGTTCGGGCCGAAGTGGTGTTCGGGCCGAAGTGGTGTTCGGGCCGAAGTGGTGTTCGGGCCGAAGTGTTGTTCGTGTCGAAGTTCGGTGTTCGGGCCGAGGATGATGTTCGGGCCGAGGTTGAAGTTCGGGCCGAGGTCGGAGTTCGGGCCGAGGTTGAAGTTCGGACCGAGGTCGGAGTTCGGGCCGAAAATGAAGTTCGGGCCGGGAACAGTGAAGAGTTCGGGCCGAACTTGTTCTTGGCAGTGACGAACGAAACAGCTATTTTGGTTACTCGTGGGCGTGAAACGGACACCCGAGCTGAAAGTTATGAATGTTTTAGTATAGCACCTTTTGTCACACAATCTTGGATATTGAAGAGTTCGTGCCGAAGAGGGATGTTCGAGCCGAAGTGGTGTTCGGGCCGAAGTGGGATGTTCGGGCCGAAGTGGTGTTCGGGCCGAAGTTCGGTGTTCGGGCCGAGGATGATGTTCGGGCCGAGGTTGAAGTTCGGGCCGAGGTCGGAGATCGGGCCAAGGTTGAAGTTCGGGCTGAAAATGAAGTTCGGACCGGGAACAGTGAAGAGTTCGGGCCGAACTTGTTCTTGGCAGTGACGAACGAACCAGCTATTTTGGTTACTCGTGGGCGTGAAACGGACACCCGAGCTGAAAGTTATGAATGTTTTAGTATATCACCTTTTGTCACACAATCTTGGATATTGAAGAGTTCGGGCCGAAGAGGGATGTTTGAGCCGAAGAGGGATGTTCGGGCCGAAGTGGTGTTCGGGCCGAAGTGGTGTTCGGGCCGAAGTTCGGTGTTCGGTCCGAGGATGATGTTCGGGCCGAGATTGAAGTTCGGGCCGAGGTCGGAGTTCGGGCCGAGGTTCGAGTTCGGGCCGAGGTTGAAGTTCGGGCCGAAAATGAAGTTCGGGCCGGGAACAGTGAAGAGTTCGGGCCGAACTTGTTCTTGGCAGTGACGAACGAAACAGCTATTTTGGTTACTCGTGGGCGTGAA
>CAWKYE010000044.1:0-2500 GCA_963853835.1 Calendula officinalis | reverse complement strand
AACAGACATTGATTTGGCCAATAAGTCACAATTTTTTTTTGATCAGGCACGATGTCCGGGCTAGCGATCACGATGTCCGGACCAGCGAGCACGATGTCCGGACCAGCGAGCACGATGTCCGGACCAGCGAGCACGATGTCCGGACCAGCGATCACGGTGTCCGGACCAGCGAGCACGATGTCCGGACCAGCGGGCACGATGTCCGGACCAGTGGGCACGATGTGCGGGCTAGCGATCACGATGTCCGGGCTAGCGATCACGATGTCCGGGCTAGCGATCACGATGTCCGGACTAGCGATCACGATGTCCGGACTAGCGATCACGATGTCCGGACCAGCGGGCACGATGTCCGGACCAGCGGGCACGATGTCCGGGCTAGCGATCACGATGTCCGGGGTAGCGATCACGATGTCCGGACTAGCGATCACGATGTCCGGACGAGCGATCACGATGTCCGGACCAGCGGGCACGATGTCCGGACCAGCGGGCACGATGTCCGGACCAGCGGGCACGATGTCCGGACCAGCGGGCACGATGTCCGGACAAACAATCAAGGTGTCCGGACCAGCGATCACGCTGTCCGGACCAGCGGGCACGATGTCTGGACGAGCGATCACGATGTCCGGACCAGCGATCACGATGTCCGGACCAGCGTGTACGATGTCCGGACTAGCGATCACGATGTCCGGACTAGCGATCACGATGTCCGGACCAGCGGGCACGATGTCCGGACCAGCGATCACGATGTCCGGACCAGCGGGCACGATGTCCGGACCAGGGGGCACGATGTCCGGACCAGCGATCACGATGTCCGGACCAGCGGTCACGATGTCCGGACCAGCGATCACGATGTCCGGACCACCGGTCACGATGTCCGGACTCGACAAGGCAACAGGCACGTTTTCATCGGCGACGGGCACGGTGTGCGGCTCGGGACGGGCACGGGGTGTTTTCTAGGCGGCGACTTGGGGGGGAGGCACAACCCCGTGCCATTTACTCGGCTACCTCCAGGCCATGGGCGCCAAAATCCCTTGAAAGGGCCCTTGGCGAGTCAGTCCCTTGGCTCTCACAGCTCCCCCCTATATATACATTATGCACAAAAACCTAAGTGACAGGAACAGACATTGATTTGGCCAATAAGTCACAATTTTTAAAATGTGTTGGGATTTGTCCGAAATTTTGCATGATCGTTTTTAATCATAAAAGAAGAGACTTTCGAAAAAGAATTTTCGTTTTCGGGCAATTTCGGCCCGTGCCGTAGGCTTAATTCGGGCCGGGTAGGACTTTCTCGAGGTTAAGTAAGAGATAAGCAAAAATTTCGTCGGAGTGGCATTTTCGTTTTTGGATGTGACCCGTTTACGGCACAAGTTGACGTCGGGAACAAAGTTTTATTTTTTTCGGGCGCGTTTGGCCCGTGGCCCGGTGCAAGGGCGCTTCGGCCGGGAGTGGTTCGTCCTCGCCAAACCATGTATACATGTACAATGTGTGATTTCAAGCTAACCCTTCATGATTCCTCTCTATGGGCGTACATAGCATTTTGTTTTATTTTTTTGGGCGAATGCGGTATCGGGCCCGAGGGTAGGGCGTTTCGCGTCGTAGGCTTAATTCGGTCCGGGTAGGACTTTGGCGAGGTTACGTAGAGAAGCATCCTCAATTGTCGTCGGATTGCCACGAGAGTTTAGACCCGTTGAGATCGTTATACAGATTGCCACGAGAGTAGGCGTCGGGCAACAAAGTTTTATTTTTTCCGGGGGAGTTTGGCCCGTTGCCCGGTGCTCCGGCTTGGTTGGCCGCGGTTGGTACGAAACAATGTGTATACACACACTCATTGTTGGCACAATACTTATACATATATTTTTCTTTGTTTTCGTTCGGGGAAGGACTTATCGGGCTCGTATGACGTGTCGGGCGGGCTACGTCTTGCGGTAGTAACCGGGTGTTAACCTCCCCGGACGGTTTGCCACGACTCATTGCGCCATGTTTGCGACGATTTTAGCAAGGACGACGCTTCCGGTGACGGCTCGTTAGCCTAGCCCGTTGGCGGTCTCAAACGACACCGGGCGTCGGTTGGGCATTGTGGGGGCGCCGGTGGTCTGGGTACCTCTACAGCTTTGAACCGAAAACCAACTCCGTATCGGTGTAGGGGGGGGAGGCATCACCCTCCTGCCCCTATATATACAGATTGATCAAAAGGCTATGTGACAGGAACGGACGTTGAGACTGCCAATCAGTCACAAAAATCATCGTTAGGGTGGCGCACAACAAAGGTAAGGCCCGGGCGGTCACGTCGCGCATGGTTCTTAGTCACTGGTCCGGGCGTACCAACCAATCGGTGCACTTAGGATTTTTTTTCCCACAAACACTTGGTGAAATTTCACCAAGTGTGGGGCGCCAGCCTCTCAGAAAAATATTAGGAGGGTCGGTTGGGGGGGGGGGGGATTGGGGGGGACGAATCTGAGCGACGCAGGGCTGAATCTCAGTGGATCGTGGCAGCAAGGCC
>CAWKYE010000042.1:0-79362 GCA_963853835.1 Calendula officinalis | reverse complement strand
ACCTCGGCCCGAAGTCCGACCTCGGCCCGAACATCATCCTCGGCCCGAACACCGAACTTCGGCCCGAACATCCCACTTCGGCCCGAACACTACTTCGGCCCGAACACCACTTCGGCCCGAATACCACTTCGGCCCGAACATCCCTCTTCGGCCCGAACTCTTCAATATCAAAGATTGTGTGACAAAAGGTGCTATACTAAAACATTCATAACTTTCAGCTCGGGTGTCCGTTTCACGCCAACGAGTAACCAAAATAGCTGGTTCGTTCGTCACTGTCAAGAACAAGTTCGACCCGAACTCTTCACTGTTCCCGGCCCGAACTTCATTTTCGGCCCGAACTTCAACCTCGGCCCGAACTTCAACCTCGGCCCGAACTCCGATCTCGTCCCGAACTTCAACCTCGGCCCGAACATCATCCTCGGCCCGAACATCATCCTCGGCCCGAACACCACTTCGGCCCGAACACCACTTCGGCCCGAACACCACTTCGGCCCGAACACCACTTCGGCCCGAACTCTTCACTGTTCCCGGCCACGAGTAACCAAAATAGCTGGTTCGTTCGTCACTGCCAAGAACAAGTTCGGCCCGAACTCTTCACTGTTCCCGGCCCGAACTTCATTTTCGGACCGAACTTCAACCTCGGCCCGAACTTCAACCTCGGCCCGAACATCGTCCTCGGCCCGAACACCGAACTTCGGCCCGAACACCACTTTGGCCCGAACATCCCACTTCGGCCCGAACATCCCACTTCGGCCCGAACATCCCTCTTCGGCCCGAACTCTTCAATATCCAAGATTGTGTGACAAAAGGTGCTATACTAAAACATTCATAACTTTCAGCTCGGGTGTCCGTTTCACGCCCACGAGTAACCAAAATAGCTTGTTCGTTCGTCACTGTCAAGAACAAGTTCGGCCCGAACTCTTCACTGTTCCCGGCCCGAACTTCATTTTCGGCCCGAACTTCAACCTCGCCCGAACTTCAACCTCGGCCCGAACTCCGACCTCGGCCTGAACTTCAACCTCGGCCCGAACATCATCCTCGGCCCGAACACCGAACTTCGGCCCGAACACCACTTCGGCCCGAACACCACTTCGGCCCGAACATCCCACTTCGGCCCGAACACCACTTCGGCCCGAACATCCCTCTTCGGCCCGAACTCTTCAATATCCAAGATTGTGTGACAAAAGGTGCTATACTAAAACATTCATAACTTTCAGCTCGGGTGTCCGTTTCACGCCCACGAGTAACCAAAATTGCTGGTTCGTTCGTCACTGCCAAGAACAAGTTCGGCCCGAACTCTTCACTGTTCCCGGCCCGAACTTCATTTTGGGCCCGAACTTCAACCTCGGCCCGAACTCCGACCTCGGCCCGAAGTCCGACCTCGGCCCGAACATCATCCTCGGCCCGAACACCGAACTTCGGCCCGAACATCCCACTTCGGCCCGAACACTACTTCGGCCCGAACACCACTTCGGCCCGAATACCACTTCGGCCCGAACATCCCTCTTCGGCCCGAACTCTTCACTGTTCCCGGCCACGAGTAACCAAAATAGCTGGTTCGTTCGTCACTGCCAAGAACAAGTTCGGCCCGAACTCTACACTGTTCCCGACCCGAACTTCATTTTCGGACCGAACTTCAACCTCGGCCCGAACTCCGACCTCGGCCCGAACTTCAACCTCGGCCCGAACATCATCCTCGGCCCGAACACCGAACTTCGGCCCAACCACCACTTCGGCCTGAACACCACTTTGGCCCGAACATCCCACTTCGGCCCGAACACCACTTCGGCCCGAACATCCCTCTTCGGCCCGAACTCTTCAATATCCATGATTGTGTGACAAAAGGTGCTATACTAAAACATTCATAACTTCCAGCTCGGGTGTCCGTTTCACGCCCATGAGTAACCAAAATAGTTGGTTCGTTCGTCACTGCCAAGAACAAGTTCGGCCCGAACTCTTCACTGTTCCCGGCCCGAACTTCATTTTGGGCCCGAACTTCAACCTCGGCCCGAACTCCGACCTCGGCCCGAAGTCCGACCTCGGCCCGAACATCATCCTCGGCCCGAACACCGAACTTCGGCCCGAACACACCTTCGGCCCGAACATCCCACTTCGGCCCGAACACCACTTCGGCCCGAACATCCCAATTCGGCCCGAACTTCAACCTCGTCCCGAACTCCGACCTCGGTCCGAACTTCAACCTCGGCCCGAACATCATCCTCGGCCCGAACACCGAACTTCGGCCCGAACACCACGTCAGCCCGAACACCATTTCGGCCCGAATATCCCACTTCGGCCCGTACACCACTTTGGGCTGAATATCCCACTTCGGCCTGAACACCACTTTGGCCCGAACATCCCACTTCGGCCCGAACACCACTTCGGCCCGAACATCCCTCTTCGGCCCGAACTCTTCAATATCCAAGATTGTATGACAAAAGGTGCTATACTAAAACATTCATAACTTTCAGCTCGGGTGTCCGTTTCACGCCCACGAGTAACCAAAATAGCTGGTTCGTTCGTCACTGCCAAGAACAAGTTCGGCCCGAACTCTTCACTGTTCCCGGCCCGAACTTCATTTTGGGCCCGAACTTCAACCTCGGCCCGAACTCCGACCTCGGCCCGAAGTCCGACCTCGGCCCGAACATCATCCTCGGCCCGAACACCGAACTTCGGCCCGAACACACCTTCGGCCCGAACATCCCACTTCGGCCCGAACACCACTTCGGCCCGAACATCCCACTTCGGCCCGAACACTACTTCGGCCCGAACACCACTTCGGCCCGAATACTACTTCGGCCCGAACATCCCTCTTCGGCCCGAACTCTTCACTGTTCCCGGCCACGAGTAACCAAAATAGCTGGTTCGTTCGTCACTGCCAAGAACAAGTTCGGCCCGAACTCTGCACTGTTCCCGACCCGAACTTCATTTTCGGACCGAACTTCAACCTCGGCCCGAACTTCAACCTCGGCCCGAACTCCGACCTCGACCCGAACTTCAACCTCGGCCCGAACATCATCCTCGGCCCGAACACCGAACTTCGGCCCGAACACCACTTCGGCCCGAATACCACTTCGGCCCGAACATCCCTCTTCGGCCCGAACTCTTCACTGTTCCCGGCCACGAGTAACCAAAATAGCTGGTTCGTTCGTCACTGCCAAGAACAAGTTCGGCCCGAACTCTACACTGTTCCCGACCCGAACTTCATTTTCGGACCGAACTTCAACCTCGGCCCGAACTCCGACCTCGGCCCGAACTTCAACCTCGGCCCGAACATCATCCTCGGCCCGAACACCGAACTTCGGCCCAACCACCACTTCGGCCTGAACACCACTTTGGCCCGAACATCCCACTTCGGCCCGAACACCACTTCGGCCCGAACATCCCTCTTCGGCCCGAACTCTTCAATATCCATGATTGTGTGACAAAAGGTGCTATACTAAAACATTCATAACTTCCAGCTCGGGTGTCCGTTTCACGCCCATGAGTAACCAAAATAGTTGGTTCGTTCGTCACTGCCAAGAACAAGTTCGGCCCGAACTCTTCACTGTTCCCGGCCCGAACTTCATTTTGGGCCCGAACTTCAACCTCGGCCCGAACTCCGACCTCGGCCCGAAGTCCGACCTCGGCCCGAACATCATCCTCGGCCCGAACACCGAACTTCGGCCCGAACACACCTTCGGCCCGAACATCCCACTTCGGCCCGAACACCACTTCGGCCCGAACATCCCAATTCGGCCCGAACTTCAACCTCGTCCCGAACTCCGACCTCGGTCCGAACTTCAACCTCGGCCCGAACATCATCCTCGGCCCGAACACCGAACTTCGGCCCGAACACCACGTCAGCCCGAACACCATTTCGGCCCGAATATCCCACTTCGGCCCGTACACCACTTTGGGCTGAATATCCCACTTCGGCCTGAACACCACTTTGGCCCGAACATCCCACTTCGGCCCGAACACCACTTCGGCCCGAACATCCCTCTTCGGCCCGAACTCTTCAATATCCAAGATTGTATGACAAAAGGTGCTATACTAAAACATTCATAACTTTCAGCTCGGGTGTCCGTTTCACGCCCACGAGTAACCAAAATAGCTGGTTCGTTCGTCACTGCCAAGAACAAGTTCGGCCCGAACTCTTCACTGTTCCCGGCCCGAACTTCATTTTGGGCCCGAACTTCAACCTCGGCCCGAACTCCGACCTCGGCCCGAAGTCCGACCTCGGCCCGAACATCATCCTCGGCCCGAACACCGAACTTCGGCCCGAACACACCTTCGGCCCGAACATCCCACTTCGGCCCGAACACCACTTCGGCCCGAACATCCCACTTCGGCCCGAACACTACTTCGGCCCGAACACCACTTCGGCCCGAATACTACTTCGGCCCGAACATCCCTCTTCGGCCCGAACTCTTCACTGTTCCCGGCCACGAGTAACCAAAATAGCTGGTTCGTTCGTCACTGCCAAGAACAAGTTCGGCCCGAACTCTGCACTGTTCCCGACCCGAACTTCATTTTCGGACCGAACTTCAACCTCGGCCCGAACTTCAACCTCGGCCCGAACTCCGACCTCGACCCGAACTTCAACCTCGGCCCGAACATCATCCTCGGCCCGAACACCGAACTTCGGCCCGAACACCACTTCGGCCTGAACACCACTTCGGCCCGAACATCCCACTTCGGCCCGAACACCACTTCGGCCCGAACATCCCTCTTCGGCCCGAACTCTTCAATATCCAAGATTGTGTGACAAAAGGTGCTATACTAAAACATTCATAACTTTCAGCTCGGGTGTCCGTTTCACGCCCATGAGTAACCAAAATAGTTGGTTCGTTCGTCACTGCCAAGAACAAGTTCGGCCCGAACTCTTCACTCTTCCCGGCCCGAACTTCATTTTCGGCCCGAACTTCAACCTCGTCCCGAACTCCGACCTCGGTCCGAACTTCAACCTCGGCCCGAACATCATCCTCGGCCCGAACACCGAACTTCGGCCCGAACACCACTTCGGCCCGAACACCACTTCGACCCGAATATCCCACTTCGGCCCGTACACCACTTCGGGCCGAACATCCCTCTTCGGCCCGAACTCTTCAATATCCAAGATTGTGTGACAAAAGGTGCTATACTAACACATTCATAACTTTCAGCTCGGGTGTCCGTTTCACGCCCACGAGTAACCAAAATAGCTGGTTCGTTCGTCACTGCAAAGAACAAGTTCGGCCGGAACTCTTCACTGTTCCCGGCCCGAACTTCATTTTCGGCCCGAACTTCAACCTCGGCCCGAACTTCAACCTCGGCCCAAACTCCGACCTCGGCCCGAACTTCAACCTCGGCCCGAACATCATCCTCGGCCCGAACACCGAACTTCGGCCCCGAACACCACTTCGGCCCGAACACCACTTCGGCCCGAACATCCCACTTCGGCCCGAACACCACTTCGGCCCGAACATCCCTCTTCGGCCCGAACTCTTCAATATCCAAGATTGTGTGACAAAAGGTGCTATACTAAAACATTCATAACTTTCAGCTCGGGTGTCCGTTTCACGCCCACGAGTAACCAAAATAGTTAGTTCGTTCGTCACTGCCATGAACAAGTTCGTCCCGAACTCTTCACTCTTCCCGACCCGAACTTCATTTTCGGCCCGAACTTCAACCTCGGCCCGAACTTCAACCTCGGCCCAAACTCCGACCTCGGCCCGAACTTCAACCTCGGCCCGAACATCATCCTCGGCCCGAACACCGAACTTCGGCCCCGAACACCACTTCGGCCCGAACACCACTTCGGCCCGAACATCCCACTTCGGCCCGAACACCACTTCGGCCCGAACATCCCTCTTCGGCCCGAACTCTTCAATATCCAAGATTGTGTGACAAAAGGTGCTATACTAAAACATTCATAACTTTCAGCTCGGGTGTCCGTTTCACGCCCACGAGTAACCAAAATAGTTAGTTCGTTCGTCACTGCCAAGAACAAGTTCGTCCCGAACTCTTCACTCTTCCCGACCCGAACTTCATTTTCGGCCCGAACTTCAACCTCGGCCCGAACTTCAACCTCGGCCCGAACTCCGACCTCGGCCCGAACTCCGACCTCGGCCCGAACTTCAACCTCGGCCCGAACATCATCCTCGGCCCGAACATCATCCTCGGCCCGAACACCACTTCGGCCCGAACACCACTTCGGCCCGAACACCACTTCGGCCCGAACACCACTTCGGCCCGAACACCACTTCGGCCCGAACATCCCACTTCGGCCCGAACTCTTCACTGTTCCCGGCCACGAGTAACCAAAATAGCTGGTTCGTTCGTCACTGCCAAGAACAAGTTCGGCCCGAACTCTTCACTGTTCCCGGCCCGAACTTCATTTTCGAACCGAACTTCAACCTCGGCCCGAACTTCAACCTCACCCCGAACTCCGACCTCGGCCCGAACTTAAACCTCGGCCCGAACATCGTCCTCGGCCCGAACACCGAACTTCGGCCCGAACACCACTTCGGCCTGAACACCACTTTGGCCCGAACATCCCACTTCGGCCCGAACACCACTTCGGCCCGAACATCCCTATTCGGCCCGAACTCTTCAATATCCAAGATTGTGTGACAAAAGGTGCTATACTAAAACATTCATAACTTTCAGCTCGGGTGTCCGTTTCACGCCCACGAGTAACCAAAATAGCTGGTTCGTTCGTCACTGTCAAGAACAAGTTCGGCCCGAACTCTTCACTGTTCCCGGCCCGAACTTCATTTTCGGCCCGAACTTCAACCTCGCCCGAACTTCAACCTCGGCCCGAACTCCGACCTCGGCCCGAACTTCAACCTCGGCCCGAACATCATCCGCGGCCCGAACACCGAACTTCGGCTCGAACACCACTTCGGCCCGAACACCACTTCGGCCCGAACATCCCACTTCGGCCCGAACACCACTTCGGCCCGAACATCCCTCTTCGGCCCGAACTCTTCAATATCCAAGATTGTGTGACAAAAGGTGCTATACTAAAACATTCATAACTTTCAGCTCGGGTGTCCGTTTCACGCCCACGAGTAACCAAAATAGCTGGTTCGTTCGTCACTGCCAAGAACAAGTTCGGCCCGAACTCTTCACTGTTCCCGGCCCGAACTTCATTTTGGGCCCGAACTTCAACCTCGGCCCGAACTCCGACCTCGGCCCGAAGTCCGACCTCGGCCCGAACATCATCCTCGGCCCGAACACCGAACTTCGGCCCGAACATCCCACTTCGGCCCGAACACTACTTCGGCCCGAACACCACTTCGGCCCGAATACCACTTCGGCCCGAACATCCCTCTTCGGCCCGAACTCTTCACTGTTCCCGGCCACGAGTAACCAAAATAGCTGGTTCGTTCGTCACTGCCAAGAACAAGTTCGGCCCGAACTCTTCACTGTTCCCGACCCGAACTTCATTTTCGGACCGAACTTCAACCTCGGCCCGAACTTCAACCTCGGCCCGAACTCCGACCTCGGCCCGAACTTCAACCTCGGCCCGAACATCATCCTCGGCCCGAAAACCGAACTTCGGCCGGAACACCACTTCGGCCTGAACACCACTTTGGCCCGAACATCCCACTTCGGCCCGAACACCACTTCGGCCCGAACATCCCTCTTCGGCCCGAACTCTTCAATATCAAAGATTGTGTGACAAAAGGTGCTATACTAAAACATTCATAACTTTCAGCTCGGGTGTCCGTTTCACGCCAACGAGTAACCAAAATAGCTGGTTCGTTCGTCACTGTCAAGAACAAGTTCGGCCCGAACTCTTCACTGTTCCCGGCCCGAACTTCATTTTCGGCCCGAACTTCAACCTCGGCCCGAACTTCAACCTCGGCCCGAACTCCGATCTCGTCCCGAACTTCAACCTCGGCCCGAACATCATCCTCGGCCCGAACACCGAACTTCGGCCCGAACACCACTTCGGCCCGAACACCACTTCGGCCCGAACACCACTTCGGCCCGAACACCACTTCGGCCCGAACATCCCTCTTCGGCCCGAACTCTTCAATATCCAAGATTGTGTGACAAAAGGTGCTATACTAAAACATTCATATCTTTCAGCTCGGGTGTCCGTTTCACGCCCACGAGTAACCGAAATAGCTGGTTCGTTCTTCACTTCCAAGAACAAGTTCGGTCCGAACTCTTCACTGTTCCCGGCCCGAATTTCATTTTCGGCCCGAACTTCAACCTCGGCCCGAACTTCAACCTCGGCCCAAACTCCGACCTCGACCCGAACTTCAACCTCGGCCCGAACATCATCCTCGGCCCGAACACCGAACTTCGGCCCCGAACACCACTTCGGCCCGAACACCACTTCGGCCCGAACATCCCACTTCGGCCCGAACACCACTTCGGCCCGAACATCCCTCTTCGGCCCGAACTCTTCAATATCCAAGATTGTGTGACAAAAGGTGCTATACTAAAACATTCATAACTTTCAGCTCGGGTGTCCGTTTCACGCCCACGAGTAACCAAAATAGCTAGTTCGTTCGTCACTGCCAAGAACAAGTTCGTCCCGAACTCTTCACTCTTCCCGACCCGAACTTCATTTTCGGCCCGAACTTCAACCTCGGCCCGAACTTCAACCTCGGCCCGAACTCCGACCTCGGCCCGAACTCCGACCTCGGCCCGAACTTCAACCTCGGCCCGAACATCATCCTCGGCCCGAACATCATCCTCGGCCCGAACACCACTTCGGCCCGAACACCACTTCGGCCCGAACACCACTTCGGCCCGAACACCACTTCGGCCCGAACTCTTCACTGTTCCCGGCCACGAGTAACCAAAATAGCTGGTTCGTTCGTCACTGCCAAGAACAAGTTCGGCCCGAACTCTTCACTGTTCCCGGCCCGAACTTCATTTTCGGACCGAACTTCAACCTCGGCCCGAACTTCAACCTCACCCCGAACTCCGACCTCGGCCCGAACTTCAACCTCGGCCCGAACATCGTCCTCGGCCCGAACACCGAACTTCGGCCCGAACACCACTTTGGCCCGAACATCCCACTTCGGCCCGAACATCCCACTTCGGCCCGAACATCCCTCTTCGGCCCGAACTCTTCAATATCCAAGATTGTGTGACAAAAGGTGCTATACTAAAACATTCATAACTTTCAGCTCGGGTGTCCGTTTCACGCCCACGAGTAACCAAAATAGCTTGTTCGTTCGTCACTGTCAAGAACAAGTTCGGCCCGAACTTTTCACTGTTCCCGGCCCGAACTTCATTTTCGGCCCGAACTTCAACCTCGCCCGAACTTCAACCTCGGCCCGAACTCCGACCTCGGCCTGAACTTCAACCTCGGCCCGAACATCATCCTCGGCCCGAACACCGAACTTCGGCCCGAACACCACTTCGGCCCGAACACCACTTCGGCCCGAACATCCCACTTCGGCCCGAACACCACTTCGGCCCGAACATCCCTCTTCGGCCCGAACTCTTCAATATCCAAGATTGTGTGACAAAAGGTGCTATACAAAAACATTCATAACTTTCAGCTCGGGTGTCCGTTTCACGCCCACGAGTAACCAAAATTGCTGGTTCGTTCGTCACTGCCAAGAACAAGTTCGGCCCGAACTCTTCACTGTTCCCGGCCCGAACTTCATTTTGGGCCCGAACTTCAACCTCGGCCCGAACTCCGACCTCGGCCCGAAGTCCGACCTCGGCCCGAACATCATCCTCGGCCCGAACACCGAACTTCGGCCCGAACATCCCACTTCGGCCCGAACACTACTTCGGCCCGAACACCACTTCGGCCCGAATACCACTTCGGCCCGAACATCCCTCTTCGGCCCGAACTCTTCACTGTTCCCGGCCACGAGTAACCAAAATAGCTGGTTCGTTCGTCACTGCCAAGAACAAGTTCGGCCCGAACTCTTCACTGTTCCCGACCCGAACTTCATTTTCGGACCGAACTTCAACCTCGGCCCGAACTCCGACCTCGGCCCGAACTTCAACCTCGGCCCGAACATCATCCTCGGCCCGAACACCGAACTTCGGCCCAAACACCACTTCGGCCTGAACACCACTTTGGCCCGAACATCCCACTTCGGCCCGAACACCACTTCGGCCCGAACATCCCTCTTCGGCCCGAACTCTTCAATATCCAAGATTGTATGACAAAAGGTGCTATACTAAAACATTCATAACTTTCAGCTCGGGTGTCCGTTTCACGCCCACGAGTAACCAAAATAGCTGGTTCGTTCGTCACTGCCAAGAACAAGTTCGGCCCGAACTCTTCACTGTTCCCGGCCCGAACTTCATTTTGGGCCCGAACTTCAACCTCGGCCCGAACTCCGACCTCGGCCCGAAGTCCGACCTCGGCCCGAACATCATCCTCGGCCCGAACACCGAACTTCGGCCCGAACACACCTTCGGCCCGAACATCCCACTTCGGCCCGAACACCACTTCGGCCCGAACATCCCACTTCGGCCCGAACACTACTTCGGCCCGAACACCACTTCGGCCCGAATACTACTTCGGCCCGAACATCCCTCTTCGGCCCAAACTCTTCACTGTTCCCGGCCACGAGTAACCAAAATAGCTGGTTCGTTCGTCACTGCCAAGAACAAGTTCGGCCCGAACTCTGCACTGTTCCCGACCCGAACTTCATTTTCGGACCGAACTTCAACCTCGGCCCGAACTTCAACCTCGGCCCGAACTCCGACCTCGGCCCGAACTTCAACCTCGGCCCGAACATCATCCTCGGCCCGAACACCGAACTTCGGCCCGAACACCACTTCGGCCTGAACACCACTTCGGCCCGAACATCCCACTTCGGCCCGAACACCACTTCGGCCCGAACATCCCTCTTCGGCCCGAACTCTTCAATATCCAAGATTGTGTGACAAAAGGTGCTATACTAAAACATTCATAACTTTCAGCTCGGGTGTCCGTTTCACGCCCATGAGTAACCAAAATAGTTGGTTCGTTCGTCACTGCCAAGAACAAGTTCGGCCCGAACTCTTCACTCTTCCCGGCCCGAACTTCATTTTCGGCCCGAACTTCAACCTCGTCCC
This sequence comes from Calendula officinalis, assembly GCA_963853835.1. Taxonomy (NCBI): domain Eukaryota; kingdom Viridiplantae; phylum Streptophyta; class Magnoliopsida; order Asterales; family Asteraceae; genus Calendula; species Calendula officinalis. The sequence continues at coordinate 68,343 of CAWKYE010000042.1, read as the reverse complement.
GAACTCCGACCTCGGTCCGAACTTCAACCTCGACCCGAACATCATCCTCGGCCCGAACACCGAACTTCGGCCCGAACACCACTTCGGCCCGAACACCACTTCGACCCGAATATCCCACTTCGGCCCGTACACCACTTCGGGCCGAACATCCCTCTTCGGCCCGAACTCTTCAATATCCAAGATTGTGTGACAAAAGGTGCTATACTAACACATTCATAACTTTCAGCTCGGGTGTCCGTTTCACGCCCACGAGTAACCAAAATAGCTGGTTCGTTCGTCACTGCAAAGAACAAGTTCGGCCGGAACTCTTCACTGTTCCCGGCCCGAACTTCATTTTCGGACCGAACTTCAACCTCGGCCCGAACTTCAACCTCACCCCGAACTCCGACCTCGGCCCGAACTTCAACCTCGGCCCGAACATCGTCCTCGGCCCGAACACCGAACTTCGGCCCGAACACCACTTTGGCCCGAACATCCCACTTCGGCCCGAACATCCCACTTCGGCCCGAACATCCCTCTTCGGCCCGAACTCTTCAATATCCAAGATTGTGTGACAAAAGGTGCTATACTAAAACATTCATAACTTTCAGCTCGGGTGTCCGTTTCACGCCCACGAGTAACCAAAATAGCTTGTTCGTTCGTCACTGTCAAGAACAAGTTCGGCCCGAACTCTTCACTGTTCCCGGCCCGAACTTCATTTTCGGCCCGAACTTCAACCTCGCCCGAACTTCAACCTCGGCCCGAACTCCGACCTCGGCCTGAACTTCAACCTCGGCCCGAACATCATCCTCGGCCCGAACACCGAACTTCGGCCCGAACACCACTTCGGCCCGAACACCACTTCGGCCCGAACATCCCTCTTCGGCCCGAACTCTTCAATATCCAAGATTGTGTGACAAAAGGTGCTATACTAAAACATTCATAACTTTCAGCTCGGGTGTCCGTTTCACGCCCACGAGTAACCAAAATTGCTGGTTCGTTCGTCACTGCCAAGAACAAGTTCGGCCCGAACTCTTCACTGTTCCCGGCCCGAACTTCATTTTGGGCCCGAACTTCAACCTCGGCCCGAACTCCGACCTCGGCCCGAAGTCCGACCTCGGCCCGAACATCATCCTCGGCCCGAACACCGAACTTCGGCCCGAACATCCCACTTCGGCCCGAACACTACTTCGGCCCGAACACCACTTCGGCCCGAATACCACTTCGGCCCGAACATCCCTCTTCGGCCCGAACTCTTCACTGTTCCCGGCCACGAGTAACCAAAATAGCTGGTTCGTTCGTCACTGCCAAGAACAAGTTCGGCCCGAACTCTTCACTGTTCCCGACCCGAACTTCATTTTCGGACCGAACTTCAACCTCGGCCCGAACTCCGACCTCGGCCCGAACTTCAACCTCGGCCCGAACATCATCCTCGGCCCGAACACCGAACTTCGGCCCAAACACCACTTCGGCCTGAACACCACTTTGGCCCGAACATCCCACTTCGGCCCGAACACCACTTCGGCCCGAACATCCCTCTTCGGCCCGAACTCTTCAATATCCATGATTGTGTGACAAAAGGTGCTATACTAAAACATTCATAACTTTCAGCTCGGGTGTCCGTTTCACGCCCATGAGTAACCAAAATAGTTGGTTCGTTCGTCACTGCCAAGAACAAGTTCGGCCCGAACTCTTCACTGTTCCCGGCCCGAACTTCATTTTGGGCCCGAACTTCAACCTCGGCCCGAACTCCGACCTCGGCCCGAAGTCCGACCTCGGCCCGAACATCATCCTCGGCCCGAACACAGAACTTCGGCCCGAACACACCTTCGGCCCGAACATCCCACTTCGGCCCGAACACCACTTCGGCCCGAACATCCCACTTCGGCCCGAACTTCAACCTCGTCCCGAACTCCGACCTCGGTCCGAACTTCAACCTCGGCCCGAACATCATCCTCGGCCCGAACACCGAACTTCGGCCCGAACACCACGTCAGCCCGAACACCATTTCGGCCCGAATATCCCACTTCGGCCCGTACACCACTTCAGGCTGAATATCCCACTTCGGCCTGAACACCACTTTGGCCCGAACATCCCACTTCGGCCCGAACACCACTTCGGCCCGAACATCCCTCTTCGGCCCGAACTCTTCAATATCCAAGATTGTATGACAAAAGGTGCTATACTAAAACATTCATAACTTTCAGCTCGGGTGTCCGTTTCACGCCCACGAGTAACCAAAATAGCTGGTTCGTTCGTCACTGCCAAGAACAAGTTCGGCCCGAACTCTTCACTGTTCCCGGCCCGAACTTCATTTTGGGCCCGAACTTCAACCTCGGCCCGAACTCCGACCTCGGCCCGAAGTCCGACCTCGGCCCGAACATCATCCTCGGCCCGAACACCGAACTTCGGCCCGAACACACCTTCGGCCCGAACATCCCACTTCGGCCCGAACACCACTTCGGCCCGAACATCCCACTTCGGCCCGAACACTACTTCGGCCCGAACACCACTTCGGCCCGAATACTACTTCGGCCCGAACATCCCTCTTCGGCCCGAACTCTTCACTGTTCCCGGCCACGAGTAACCAAAATAGCTGGTTCGTTCGTCACTGCCAAGAACAAGTTCGGCCCGAACTCTGCACTGTTCCCGACCCGAACTTCATTTTCGGACCGAACTTCAACCTCGGCCCGAACTTCAACCTCGGCCCGAACTCCGACCTCGGCCCGAACTTCAACCTCGGCCCGAACATCATTCTCGGCCCGAACACCGAACTTCGGCCCGAACACCACTTCGGCCTGAACACCACTTCGGCCCGAACATCCCACTTCGGCCCGAACACCACTTCGGCCCGAACATCCCTCTTCGGCCCGAACTCTTCAATATCCAAGATTGTGTGACAAAAGGTGCTATACTAAAACATTCATAACTTTCAGCTCGGGTGTCCGTTTCACGCCCATGAGTAACCAAAATAGTTGGTTCGTTCGTCACTGCCAAGAACAAGTTCGGCCCGAACTCTTCACTCTTCCCGGCCCGAACTTCATTTTCGGCCCGAACTTCAACCTCGTCCCGAACTCCGACCTCGGTCCGAACTTCAACCTCGGCCCGAACATCATCCTCGGCCCGAACACCGAACTTCGGCCCGAACACCACTTCGGCCCGAACACCACTTCGACCCGAATATCCCACTTCGGCCCGTACACCACTTCGGGCCGAACATCCCTCTTCGGCCCGAACTCTTCAATATCCAAGATTGTGTGACAAAAGGTGCTATACTAACACATTCATAACTTTCAGCTCGGGTGTCCGTTTCACGCCCACGAGTAACCAAAATAGCTGGTTCGTTCGTCACTGCAAAGAACAAGTTCGGCCGGAACTCTTCACTGTTCCCGGCCCGAACTTCATTTTCGACCCGAACTTCAACCTCGGCCCGAACTCCGACATCGGCCCGAACTTCAACCTCGGCCCGAACATCATCCTCGGCCCGAACACCGAACTTCGGCCCGAACACCACTTCGGCCCGAACACCACTTCGGCCCGAACATCCCACTTCGGCCCGAACACCACTTCGGCCCGAACATCCCAAGATTGTGTGACAAAAGGTGCTATTCTTAACTTTCAGCTCGGGTGTCCGTTTCACGCCCACGAGTAACCAAAATAGCTGGTTCGTTCGTCACTGCCAAGAACAAGTTCGGCCCGAACTCTTCACTGTTCCCGGCCCGAACTTCAACCTCGGCCGGAACTCCGACCTCGGCCCGAACTTCCACCTCTGCCCGAACATCATCCTCGGCCCGAACACCGAACTTCGGCCCGAACATCCCACTTCGGCCCGAACATCCCTCTTCGGCCCGAACTCTTCAATATCCAAGATTGTGTGACAAAAGGTGCTATACTAAAACATTCATAACTTTCAGCTCGGGTGTCCGTTTCACGCCCACGAGTAACTAAAATAGCTGGTTCGTTCGTCACTGCCAAGAACAAGTTCGGCCCGAACTCTTCACTGTTCCCGGCCCGAACTTCATTTTCGGCCCGAACTTCAACCTCGGCCCGAACTCCGACCTCGGCCCGAACTTCAACCTCGGCCCGAACATCATCCTCGGCCCGAACACCGAACTTTGGCCCGAACACCACTTCGGCCCGAACACCACTTCGGTCCGAACATCCCACTTCGGCCCGAACACCACTTCGGCCCGAACATCCCTCTTCGGCCCGAACTCTTCAATATCCAAGATTGTGTGACAAAAGGTGCTATACTAAAATGTTCATAACTTTCAGCTCGGGTGTCCGTTTCACGCCCACGAGTAACCAAAATAGCTGGTTCGTTCGTCACTGCCAAGAACAAGATCGGCCCGAACTCTTCACTGTTCCCGGCCCGAACTTCATTTTCGGCCCGAACTTCAACCTCGGCCCGAACTTCAACCTCGGCCCGAACTCCGACCTCGGCCCGAACTTCAACCTCGGCCCGAACATCATCCTCGGCCCGAACACCGAACTTCGGCCCGAACACCACTTCAGCCCGAACATCCCACTTCGGCCCGAACACCACTTCGTCCCGAACATCCCTCTTCGGCCCGAACTCTTCAATATCCAAGATTGTGTGACAAAAGGTGCTATACTAAAACATTCATAACTTTCAGCTCGGGTGTCCGTTTCACGCCCACGAGTAACCAAAATAGCTGGTTCGTTCGTCACTGCCAAGAACAAGATCGGCCCGAACTCTTCACTGTTCCCGGCCCGAACTTCATTTTCGGCCCGAACTTCAACCTCGGCCCGAACTCCGACCTCGGCCCGAACTCCGACCTCGGCCCGAACTTCAACCTCGGCCCGAACATCATTCTCGGCCCGAACACCGAACTTCGGCCCGAACACCACTTCGGCCCGAACACCACTTCGGCCCGAACATCCCACTTCGGCCCGAACACCACTTCGGCCCGAACATCCCTCTTCGGCCCGAACTCTTCAATATCCAAGATTGTGTGACAAAAGGTGCTATACTAAAACATTCATAACTTTCAGCTCAGGTGTCCGTTTCACGCCCACGAGTAACCAAAATAGTTGGTTCGTTCGTCATTGCCAAGAACAAGTTCGGCCTGAACTCTTCACTGTTCCCGGCCCGAACTTCATTTTCGGCCAAACTTCAACCTCGGCCCGAACTTCAACCTCGGCCCGAACTCCGACCTCGGCCCGAACTTCAACCTCGGCCCGAACATCATCCTCGGCCCGAACACCGAACTTCGGCCCGAACACCACTTCGGCCCGAACACCACTTCGGCCCGAACACCACTTCGGCCCGAACATCCCACTTCGGCCCGAACACCACTTCGGCCCGAACATCCCTCTTCGGCCCGAAATCTTCAATATCCAAGATTGTGTGACAAAAGGTGCTATACTAAAACATTCATAACTTTCAGCTCGGGTTTCCGTTTCACGCCCACGAGTAACCAAAATAGCTGGTTCGTTCGTCACTGCCAAGAACAAGTTTGGCCCGAACTCTTCACTGTTCCCGGCCCGAACTTCATTTTCGGCCCGAACTTCAACCTCGGCCCGAACTCCGACCTCGGCCCGAACTTCAACCTTGGCCCGAACATCATCCTCGGCCCGAACACCGAACTTCGGCCCGAACACCACTTCGGCCTGAACACCACTTCGGCCCGAACATCCCACTTCGGCCCGAACACCACTTCGTCCGAACATCCCTCTTCGGCCCGAACTCTTCAATATCCAAGATTGTGTGACAAAAGGTGCCATACTAAAACATTCATAACTTTCAGCTCGGGTGTCCGTTTCACGCCCACGAGTAACCAAAATAGCTGGTTCGTTCGTCACTGCCAAGAACAAGTTCGGCCCGAACTCTTCACTGTTCCCGGCCCGAACTTCATTTTCAGCCCGAACTTCAACCTCGGCCCGAACTCCGACCTCGGCCCGAACTTCAACCTCGGCCCGAACATCATCCTCGGCCCGAACACCGAACTTCGGCCCGAACACCACTTCGGCCCAAACATCCCACTTCGGCCCGAACACCACTTCGGCCCGAACACCACTTCGGCCCGAACATCCCTCTTCGGCCCGAACTCTTCAATATCCAAGATTGTGTGACAAAAGGTGCTATACTAAAACATTCATAACTTTCAACTCGGGTGTCCGTTTCACGCCCACGAGTAACAAAAATTGCTGGTTCGTTCGTCACTGCCAAGAACAAGTTCGTCCAGAACTCTTCACTGTTCCCGGCCCGAACTTCATTTTCGGCTCGGACTTCAACCTCGGCCCGAACTCCGACCTCGGCCCGAACTTCAACCTCGGCCCGAACATCATCCTCGGCCGAACACCGAACTTCGGCCCGAACACCACTTCGGCCCGAACATCCCACTTCGGCCCGAACGCCACTTCGGCCCGAACATCCCTCTTCGGCCCGAACTCTTCAATATCCAAGATTGTGTGACAAAAGGTGCTATACTAAAACATTCATAACTTTCAGCTCGGGTGTCCATTTCACACCCACGAGTAACCAAAATAGCTGGTTCGTTCGTCACTGCCAAGAACAAGTTCGGCCCAAACTCTTCACTGTTCCCGGCCCGAACTTCATTTTCGGCCCGGACTTCAACCTCGGCCCGAACTTCAACCTCGGCCCGAACTCCGACCTCGGCCCGAACTTCAACCTCGGCCCGAACGTCATCCTCGGCCCGAAAACCGAACTTCGGCCCGAACACCACTTCAGCCCGATAACCACTTCGGCCCGAACATCCCACTTCGGCCCGAACACCACTCGGCCCGAACATCCCTCTTCGGCCCGAACTCTTCAATATCCAAGATTGTGTGACAAAAGGTGCTATACTAAAACATTCATAACTTTCAGCTCGGGTGTCCGTTTCACGCCCACGAGTAACCAAAATAGCTGGTTTGTTCGTCACTGCCAAGAACAAGTTCGGCCCGAACTCTTCACTGTTCCCGGCCCGAACTTCATTTTCGGCCCGAACTTCAACCTCGGCCCGAACTCCGACCTCGGCCCGAACTTCAACCTCGGACCGAACATCATCCTCGGCCCGAACACCGAACTTCGGCCCGAACACCACTTCGGCCCGAACACCACTTCGGCCCGAACATCCCACTTCGGCCCGAACACCACTTCGGCCCGAAATCCCTCTTCGGCCCGAACTCTTCACTGTTCCCGGCCCGAACTTCATTTTCAGCCCGAACTTCAACCTCGGCCCGAACTCCGACCTCGGCCCGAACTTCAACCTCGGCCCGAACATCATCCTCGGCCCGAACACCGAACTTCGGCCCGAACAACACTTCGGCCCGAACACCACTTCGGCCCAAACATCCCACTTCGGCCCGAACACCACTTCGGCCCGAACACCACTTCGGCCCGAACATCCCTCTTCGGCCCGAACTCTTCAATATCCAAGATTGTGTGACAAAAGGTGCTATACTAAAACATTCATAACTTTCAACTCGGGTGTCCGTTTCACGCCCACGAGTAACAAAAATTGCTGGTTCGTTCGTCACTGCCAAGAACAAGTTCGTCCAGAACTCTTCACTGTTCCCGGCCCGAACTTCATTTTCGGCTCGGACTTCAACCTCGGCCCGAACTCCGACCTCGGCCCGAACTTCAACCTCGGCCCGAACATCATCCTCGGCCGAACACCGAACTTCGGCCCGAACACCACTTCGGCCCGAACATCCCACTTCGGCCCGAACGCCACTTCGGCCCGAACATCCCTCTTCGGCCCGAACTCTTCAATATCCAAGATTGTGTGACAAAAGGTGCTATACTAAAACATTCATAACTTTCAGCTCGGGTGTCCATTTCACACCCACGAGTAACCAAAATAGCTGGTTCGTTCGTCACTGCCAAGAACAAGTTCGGCCCAAACTCTTCACTGTTCCCGGCCCGAACTTCATTTTCGGCCCGGACTTCAACCTCGGCCCGAACTTCAACCTCGGCCCGAACTCCGACCTCGGCCCGAACTTCAACCTCGGCCCGAACATCATCCTCGGCCCGAAAACCGAACTTCGGCCCGAACACCACTTCAGCCCGATAACCACTTCGGCCCGAACATCCCACTTCGGCCCGAACACCACTCGGCCCGAACATCCCTCTTCGGCCCGAACTCTTCAATATCCAAGATTGTGTGACAAAAGGTGCTATACTAAAACATTCATAACTTTCAGCTCGGGTGTCCGTTTCACGCCCACGAGTAACCAAAATAGCTGGTTTGTTCGTCACTGCCAAGAACAAGTTCGGCCCGAACTCTTCACTGTTCCCGGCCCGAACTTCATTTTCGGCCCGAACTTCAACCTCGGCCCGAACTCCGACCTCGGCCCGAACTTCAACCTCGGACCGAACATCATCCTCGGCCCGAACACCGAACTTCGGCCCGAACACCACTTCGGCCCGAACACCACTTCGGCCCGAACATCCCACTTCGGCCCGAACACCACTTCGGCCCGAAATCCCTCTTCGGCCCGAACTCTTCAATATCCAAGGTTGTGTGACAAAAGGTGCTATACTAAAACATTCATAACTTTCAGCTCGGGTGTCCGTTTCACGCCCACGAGTAACCAAAATAGCTGGTTCGTTCGTCACTGCCAAGAACAAGTTCGGCCCGAACTCTTCACTGTTCCCGGCCCGAACATCATCCTCGGCCCGAACACAGAACTTCGGCCCGAACACACCTTCGGCCCGAACATCCCACTTCGGCCCGAACACCACTTCGGCCCGAACATCCCACTTCGGCCCGAACTTCAACCTCGTCCCGAACTCCGACCTCGGTCCGAACTTCAACCTCGGCCCGAACATCATCCTCGGCCCGAACACCGAACTTCGGCCCGAACACCACGTCAGCCCGAACACCATTTCGGCCCGAATATCCCACTTCGGCCCGTACACCACTTCAGGCTGAATATCCCACTTCGGCCTGAACACCACTTTGGCCCGAACATCCCACTTCGGCCCGAACACCACTTCGGCCCGAACATCCCTCTTCGGCCCGAACTCTTCAATATCCAAGATTGTATGACAAAAGGTGCTATACTAAAACATTCATAACTTTCAGCTCGGGTGTCCGTTTCACGCCCACGAGTAACCAAAATAGCTGGTTCGTTCGTCACTGCCAAGAACAAGTTCGGCCCGAACTCTTCACTGTTCCCGGCCCGAACTTCATTTTGGGCCCGAACTTCAACCTCGGCCCGAACTCCGACCTCGGCCCGAAGTCCGACCTCGGCCCGAACATCATCCTCGGCCCGAACACCGAACTTCGGCCCGAACATCCCACTTCGGCCCGAACACCACTTCGGCCCGAACATCCCACTTCGGCCCGAACACTACTTCGGCCCGAACACCACTTCGGCCCGAATACTACTTCGGCCCGAACATCCCTCTTCGGCCCGAACTCTTCACTGTTCCCGGCCACGAGTAACCAAAATAGCTGGTTCGTTCGTCACTGCCAAGAACAAGTTCGGCCCGAACTCTGCACTGTTCCCGACCCGAACTTCATTTTCGGACCGAACTTCAACCTCGGCCCGAACTTCAACCTCGGCCCGAACTCCGACCTCGGCCCGAACTTCAACCTCGGCCCGAACATCATTCTCGGCCCGAACACCGAACTTCGGCCCGAACACCACTTCGGCCTGAACACCACTTCGGCCCGAACATCCCACTTCGGCCCGAACACCACTTCGGCCCGAACATCCCTCTTCGGCCCGAACTCTTCAATATCCAAGATTGTGTGACAAAAGGTGCTATACTAAAACATTCATAACTTTCAGCTCGGGTGTCCGTTTCACGCCCATGAGTAACCAAAATAGTTGGTTCGTTCGTCACTGCCAAGAACAAGTTCGGCCCGAACTCTTCACTCTTCCCGGCCCGAACTTCATTTTCGGCCCGAACTTCAACCTCGTCCCGAACTCCGACCTCGGTCCGAACTTCAACCTCGGCCCGAACATCATCCTCGGCCCGAACACCGAACTTCGGCCCGAACACCACTTCGGCCCGAACACCACTTCGACCCGAATATCCCACTTCGGCCCGTACACCACTTCGGGCCGAACATCCCTCTTCGGCCCGAACTCTTCAATATCCAAGATTGTGTGACAAAAGGTGCTATACTAACACATTCATAACTTTCAGCTCGGGTGTCCGTTTCACGCCCACGAGTAACCAAAATAGCTGGTTCGTTCGTCACTGCAAAGAACAAGTTCGGCCGGAACTCTTCACTGTTCCCGGCCCGAACTTCATTTTCGACCCGAACTTCAACCTCGGCCCGAACTCCGACATCGGCCCGAACTTCAACCTCGGCCCGAACATCATCCTCGGCCCGAACACCGAACTTCGGCCCGAACACCACTTCGGCCCGAACACCACTTCGGCCCGAACATCCCACTTCGGCCCGAACACCACTTCGGCCCGAACATCCCAAGATTGTGTGACAAAAGGTGCTATTCTTAACTTTCAGCTCGGGTGTCCGTTTCACGCCCACGAGTAACCAAAATAGCTGGTTCGTTCATCACTGCCAAGAACAAGTTCGGCCCGAACTCTTCACTGTTCCCGGCCCGAACTTCAACCTCGGCCCGAACTCCGACCTCGGCCCGAACTTCCACCTCTGCCCGAACATCATCCTCGGCCCGAACACCGAACTTCGGCCCGAACATCCCACTTCGGCCCGAACATCCCTCTTCGGCCCGAACTCTTCAATATCCAAGATTGTGTGACAAAAGGTGTTATACTAAAACATTCATAACTTTCAGCTCGGGTGTCCGTTTCACGCCCACGAGTAACTAAAATAGCTGGTTCGTTCGTCACTGCCAAGAACAAGTTCGGCCCGAACTCTTCACTGTTCCCGGCCCGAACTTCATTTTCGGCCCGAACTTCAACCTCGGCCCGAACTCCGACCTCGGCCCGAACTTCAACCTCGGCCCGAACATCCCACTTCGGCCCGAACATCCCTCTTCGGCCCGAACTCTTCAATATCCAAGATTGTGTGACAAAAGGTGCTATACTAAAACATTCATAACTTTCAGCTCGGGTGTCCGTTTCACGCCCATGAGTAACCAAAATAGTTGGTTCGTTCGTCACTGCCAAGAACAAGTTCGGCCCGAACTCTTCACTCTTCCCGGCCCGAACTTCATTTTCGGCCCGAACTTCAACCTCGTCCCGAACTCCGACCTCGGTCCGAACTTCAACCTCGGCCCGAACATCATCCTCGGCCCGAACACCGAACTTCGGCCCGAACACCACTTCGGCCCGAACACCACTTCGACCCGAATATCCCACTTCGGCCCGTACACCACTTCGGGCCGAACATCCCTCTTCGGCCCGAACTCTTCAATATCCAAGATTGTGTGACAAAAGGTGCTATACTAACACATTCATAACTTTCAGCTCGGGTGTCCGTTTCACGCCCACGAGTAACCAAAATAGCTGGTTCGTTCGTCACTGCAAAGAACAAGTTCGGCCGGAACTCTTCACTGTTCCCGGCCCGAACTTCATTTTCGACCCGAACTTCAACCTCGGCCCGAACTCCGACATCGGCCCGAACTTCAACCTCGGCCCGAACATCATCCTCGGCCCGAACACCGAACTTCGGCCCGAACACCACTTCGGCCCGAACACCACTTCGGCCCGAACATCCCACTTCGGCCCGAACACCACTTCGGCCCGAACATCCCAAGATTGTGTGACAAAAGGTGCTATTCTTAACTTTCAGCTCGGGTGTCCGTTTCACGCCCACGAGTAACCAAAATAGCTGGTTCGTTCGTCACTGCCAAGAACAAGTTCGGCCCGAACTCTTCACTGTTCCCGGCCCGAACTTCAACCTCGGCCCGAACTCCGACCTCGGCCCGAACTTCCACCTCTGCCCGAACATCATCCTCGGCCCGAACACCGAACTTCGGCCCGAACATCCCACTTCGGCCCGAACATCCCTCTTCGGCCCGAACTCTTCAATATCCAAGATTGTGTGACAAAAGGTGCTATACTAAAACATTCATAACTTTCAGCTCGGGTGTCCGTTTCACGCCCACGAGTAACTAAAATAGCTGGTTCGTTCGTCACTGCCAAGAACAAGTTCGGCCCGAACTCTTCACTGTTCCCGGCCCGAACTTCATTTTCGGCCCGAACTTCAACCTCGGCCCGAACTCCGACCTCGGCCCGAACTTCAACCTCGGCCCGAACATCATCCTCGGCCCGAACACCGAACTTTGGCCCGAACACCACTTCGGCCCGAACACCACTTCGGTCCGAACATCCCACTTCGGCCCGAACACCACTTCGGCCCGAACATCCCTCTTCGGCCCGAACTCTTCAATATCCAAGATTGTGTGACAAAAGGTGCTATACTAAAATGTTCATAACTTTCAGCTCGGGTGTCCGTTTCACGCCCACGAGTAACCAAAATAGCTGGTTCGTTCGTCACTGCCAAGAACAAGATCGGCCCGAACTCTTCACTGTTCCCGGCCCGAACTTCATTTTCGGCCCGAACTTCAACCTCGGCCCGAACTTCAACCTCGGCCCGAACTCCGACCTCGGCCCGAACTTCAACCTCGGCCCGAACATCATCCTCGGCCCGAACACCGAACTTCGGCCCGAACACCACTTCAGCCCGAACATCCCACTTCGGCCCGAACACCACTTCGTCCCGAACATCCCTCTTCGGCCCGAACTCTTCAATATCCAAGATTGTGTGACAAAAGGTGCTATACTAAAACATTCATAACTTTCAGCTCGGGTGTCCGTTTCACGCCCACGAGTAACCAAAATAGCTGGTTCGTTCGTCACTGCCAAGAACAAGATCGGCCCGAACTCTTCACTGTTCCCGGCCCGAACTTCATTTTCGGCCCGAACTTCAACCTCGGCCCGAACTCCGACCTCGGCCCGAACTCCGACCTCGGCCCGAACTTCAACCTCGGCCCGAACATCATTCTCGGCCCGAACACCGAACTTCGGCCCGAACACCACTTCGGCCCGAACACCACTTCGGCCCGAACATCCCACTTCGGCCCGAACACCACTTCGGCCCGAACATCCCTCTTCGGCCCGAACTCTTCAATATCCAAGATTGTGTGACAAAAGGTGCTATACTAAAACATTCATAACTTTCAGCTCAGGTGTCCGTTTCACGCCCACGAGTAACCAAAATAGTTGGTTCGTTCGTCATTGCCAAGAACAAGTTCGGCCTGAACTCTTCACTGTTCCCGGCCCGAACTTCATTTTCGGCCAAACTTCAACCTCGGCCCGAACTTCAACCTCGGCCCGAACTCCGACCTCGGCCCGAACTTCAACCTCGGCCCGAACATCATCCTCGGCCCGAACACCGAACTTCGGCCCGAACACCACTTCGGCCCGAACACCACTTCGGCCCGAACACCACTTCGGCCCGAACATCCCACTTCGGCCCGAACACCACTTCGGCCCGAACATCCCTCTTCGGCCCGAAATCTTCAATATCCAAGATTGTGTGACAAAAGGTGCTATACTAAAACATTCATAACTTTCAGCTCGGGTTTCCGTTTCACGCCCACGAGTAACCAAAATAGCTGGTTCGTTCGTCACTGCCAAGAACAAGTTTGGCCCGAACTCTTCACTGTTCCCGGCCCGAACTTCATTTTCGGCCCGAACTTCAACCTCGGCCCGAACTCCGACCTCGGCCCGAACTTCAACCTTGGCCCGAACATCATCCTCGGCCCGAACACCGAACTTCGGCCCGAACACCACTTCGGCCTGAACACCACTTCGGCCCGAACATCCCACTTCGGCCCGAACACCACTTCGTCCGAACATCCCTCTTCGGCCCGAACTCTTCAATATCCAAGATTGTGTGACAAAAGGTGCCATACTAAAACATTCATAACTTTCAGCTCGGGTGTCCGTTTCACGCCCACGAGTAACCAAAATAGCTGGTTCGTTCGTCACTGCCAAGAACAAGTTCGGCCCGAACTCTTCACTGTTCCCGGCCCGAACTTCATTTTCAGCCCGAACTTCAACCTCGGCCCGAACTCCGACCTCGGCCCGAACTTCAACCTCGGCCCGAACATCATCCTCGGCCCGAACACCGAACTTCGGCCCGAACAACACTTCGGCCCGAACACCACTTCGGCCCAAACATCCCACTTCGGCCCGAACACCACTTCGGCCCGAACACCACTTCGGCCCGAACATCCCTCTTCGGCCCGAACTCTTCAATATCCAAGATTGTGTGACAAAAGGTGCTATACTAAAACATTCATAACTTTCAACTCGGGTGTCCGTTTCACGCCCACGAGTAACAAAAATTGCTGGTTCGTTCGTCACTGCCAAGAACAAGTTCGTCCAGAACTCTTCACTGTTCCCGGCCCGAACTTCATTTTCGGCTCGGACTTCAACCTCGGCCCGAACTCCGACCTCGGCCCGAACTTCAACCTCGGCCCGAACATCATCCTCGGCCGAACACCGAACTTCGGCCCGAACACCACTTCGGCCCGAACATCCCACTTCGGCCCGAACGCCACTTCGGCCCGAACATCCCTCTTCGGCCCGAACTCTTCAATATCCAAGATTGTGTGACAAAAGGTGCTATACTAAAACATTCATAACTTTCAGCTCGGGTGTCCATTTCACACCCACGAGTAACCAAAATAGCTGGTTCGTTCGTCACTGCCAAGAACAAGTTCGGCCCAAACTCTTCACTGTTCCCGGCCCGAACTTCATTTTCGGCCCGGACTTCAACCTCGGCCCGAACTTCAACCTCGGCCCGAACTCCGACCTCGGCCCGAACTTCAACCTCGGCCCGAACGTCATCCTCGGCCCGAAAACCGAACTTCGGCCCGAACACCACTTCAGCCCGATAACCACTTCGGCCCGAACATCCCACTTCGGCCCGAACACCACTCGGCCCGAACATCCCTCTTCGGCCCGAACTCTTCAATATCCAAGATTGTGTGACAAAAGGTGCTATACTAAAACATTCATAACTTTCAGCTCGGGTGTCCGTTTCACGCCCACGAGTAACCAAAATAGCTGGTTTGTTCGTCACTGCCAAGAACAAGTTCGGCCCGAACTCTTCACTGTTCCCGGCCCGAACTTCATTTTCGGCCCGAACTTCAACCTCGGCCCGAACTCCGACCTCGGCCCGAACTTCAACCTCGGACCGAACATCATCCTCGGCCCGAACACCGAACTTCGGCCCGAACACCACTTCGGCCCGAACACCACTTCGGCCCGAACATCCCACTTCGGCCCGAACACCACTTCGGCCCGAAATCCCTCTTCGGCCCGAACTCTTCACTGTTCCCGGCCCGAACTTCATTTTCAGCCCGAACTTCAACCTCGGCCCGAACTCCGACCTCGGCCCGAACTTCAACCTCGGCCCGAACATCATCCTCGGCCCGAACACCGAACTTCGGCCCGAACAACACTTCGGCCCGAACACCACTTCGGCCCAAACATCCCACTTCGGCCCGAACACCACTTCGGCCCGAACACCACTTCGGCCCGAACATCCCTCTTCGGCCCGAACTCTTCAATATCCAAGATTGTGTGACAAAAGGTGCTATACTAAAACATTCATAACTTTCAACTCGGGTGTCCGTTTCACGCCCACGAGTAACAAAAATTGCTGGTTCGTTCGTCACTGCCAAGAACAAGTTCGTCCAGAACTCTTCACTGTTCCCGGCCCGAACTTCATTTTCGGCTCGGACTTCAACCTCGGCCCGAACTCCGACCTCGGCCCGAACTTCAACCTCGGCCCGAACATCATCCTCGGCCGAACACCGAACTTCGGCCCGAACACCACTTCGGCCCGAACATCCCACTTCGGCCCGAACGCCACTTCGGCCCGAACATCCCTCTTCGGCCCGAACTCTTCAATATCCAAGATTGTGTGACAAAAGGTGCTATACTAAAACATTCATAACTTTCAGCTCGGGTGTCCATTTCACACCCACGAGTAACCAAAATAGCTGGTTCGTTCGTCACTGCCAAGAACAAGTTCGGCCCAAACTCTTCACTGTTCCCGGCCCGAACTTCATTTTCGGCCCGGACTTCAACCTCGGCCCGAACTTC
The DNA here is from genome assembly GCA_963853835.1 of Calendula officinalis. Classification (NCBI taxonomy): domain Eukaryota; kingdom Viridiplantae; phylum Streptophyta; class Magnoliopsida; order Asterales; family Asteraceae; genus Calendula; species Calendula officinalis. The sequence continues at coordinate 52,328 of CAWKYE010000042.1, read as the reverse complement.
AACCTCGGCCCGAACTCCGACCTCGGCCCGAACTTCAACCTCGGCCCGAACATCATCCTCGGCCCGAAAACCGAACTTCGGCCCGAACACCACTTCAGCCCGATAACCACTTCGGCCCGAACATCCCACTTCGGCCCGAACACCACTCGGCCCGAACATCCCTCTTCGGCCCGAACTCTTCAATATCCAAGATTGTGTGACAAAAGGTGCTATACTAAAACATTCATAACTTTCAGCTCGGGTGTCCGTTTCACGCCCACGAGTAACCAAAATAGCTGGTTTGTTCGTCACTGCCAAGAACAAGTTCGGCCCGAACTCTTCACTGTTCCCGGCCCGAACTTCATTTTCGGCCCGAACTTCAACCTCGGCCCGAACTCCGACCTCGGCCCGAACTTCAACCTCGGACCGAACATCATCCTCGGCCCGAACACCGAACTTCGGCCCGAACACCACTTCGGCCCGAACACCACTTCGGCCCGAACATCCCACTTCGGCCCGAACACCACTTCGGCCCGAAATCCCTCTTCGGCCCGAACTCTTCAATATCCAAGGTTGTGTGACAAAAGGTGCTATACTAAAACATTCATAACTTTCAGCTCGGGTGTCCGTTTCACGCCCACGAGTAACCAAAATAGCTGGTTCGTTCGTCACTGCCAAGAACAAGTTCGGCCCGAACTCTTCACTGTTCCCGGCCCGAACTTCATTTTCAGCCCGAACTTCAACCTCGGCCCGAACTTCAACCTCGGCCCGAACTCCGACCTCGGCCCGAACTTCAACCTCGGCCCGAACATCATTCTTGGCCCGAACACCACTTCGGCCCGAACAACACTTCGGCCCGAACACCCCACTTCGGCCCGAACATCCCTCTTCGGCCCGAACTCTTCAATATCCAAGATTGTGTGACAAAAGGTGCTATACTAAAACATTCATAACTTTCAGCTCGGGTGTCCGTTTCACGCCCACGAGTAACCAAAATAACTGGTTCGTTCGTCACTGCCAAGAACAAGTTCGGCCCGAACTCTTCACTGTTCCCGGCCCGAACTTCATTTTCGCTCCGAACTTCAACCTCGGCCCGAACTCCGACCTCGGCCCAAACTTCAACCTCGGCCCGAACTCCGACCTCGGCCCAAACTTCAACCTCGGCCCGAACATCATCCTCGGCCCGAACACCGAACTTCGGCCCGAACACCACTTCGGCCCGAACATCCCACTTCGGCCCGAACACCACTTCGGCCCGAACATCCCTCTTCGGCCCGAACTCTTCAATATCCAAGATTGTGTGACCAAAGGTGCTATACTAAAACATTCATAACTTTCAGCTCGGGTGTCCATTTGACGCCCACGAGTAACCAAAACAGCTGGTTCGTTCGTCACTGCCAAGAACAAGTTCGGCCCGAACTCTTCACTGTTCCCGGCCCGAACTTCATTTTCGGCCCGAACTTCAACCTCGGCCCGAACTCCGACCTCGTCCCGAACTTCAACCTCGGCCCGAACATCATCCTCGGCCCGAACACCGAACTTTGGCCCGAACACCATTTCGGCCCGAACACCACTTCGGCCCGAACATCCCACTTCAGCCCGAACACCACTTCGGCCCGAACATCCCTCTTCGGCCCGAACTCCTCAATATCCAAGATTGTGTGACAAAAGGTGCTATACTAAAACATTCATAACTTTCAGCTCGGGTTTCCGTTTCACGCCCACGAGTAACCAAAATAGCTGGTTCGTTCGTCACTGCCAAGAACAAGTTTGGCCCGAACTCTTCACTGTTCCCGGCCCGAACTTCATTTTCGGCCCGAACTTCAACCTCGGCCCGAACTCCGACCTCGGCCCGAACTTCAACCTTGGCCCGAACATCATCCTCGGCACGAACACCGAACTTCGGCCCGAACACCACTTCGGCCCGAACACCACTTCGGCCCGAACATCCCACTTCGGCCCGAACACCACTTCGGCCCGAACATCCCTCTTCGGCCCGAACTCTTCAATATCCAAGATTGTGTGACAAAAGGTGCTATACTAAAACATTCATAACTTTCAGCTCGGGTGTCCGTTTCACGCCCACGAGTAACCAAAATAGCTGGTTCGTTCGTCACTGCCAAGAACAAGTTCGGCCCGAACTCTTCACTGTTCCCGGCCCGAACTTCATTTTCAGCCCGAACTTCAACCTCGGCCCGAACTTCAACCTCGGCCCGAACTCCGACCTCGGCCCGAACTTCAACCTCGGCCCGAACATCATCCTCGGCCCGAACACCGAACTTCGGCCCGAACACCACTTCGGCCCGAACACCACTTCGGCCCGAACATCCCAATTCGGCCCGAACACCACTTCGGCTCGAACATCCCTCTTCGGCCCGAACTCTTCAATATCCAAGATTGTGTGACAAAAGGTGCTATAGTAAAACATTCTTAACTTTCAGCTCGGGTGTCCGTTTCACGCCCACGAGTAACCAAAATAGCTGGTTCGTTTGTCACTGCCAAGAACAAGTTCGGCCCGAACTCTTCACTGTTCCCGGCCCGAACTTCAACCTCGGCCCGAACTCCGACCTCGGCCCGAACATCATCCTCGGCCCGAACATCATCCTCGGCCCGAACATCATCCTCGGCCCGAACACCGAACTTCGGCCCGAACACCACTTCGACCCGAACATCCCACTTCGGCCCGAACATCCCTCTTCGGCCTGAACTCTTCAATATCCAAGATTGTGTGACAAAAGGTGCTATACTAAACATTCATAACTTTCAGCTCGGGTGTCCGTTTCACGCCCACGAGTAACCAAAATAGCTGGTTCGTTCGTCACTGCCAAGAACAAGTTCGGCCCGAACTCTTCACTGTTCCCGGCCCGAACTTCATTTTCAGCCCGAACTTCAACCTCGGCCCGAACTTCAACCTCGGCCCGAACTCCGACCTCGGCCCGAACTTCAACCTCGGCCCGAACATCATTCTTGGCCCGAACACCACTTAGGCCCGAACAACACTTCGGCCCGAACATCCCACTTCGGCCCGAACACCACTTCGGCCCGAACATCCCTCTTCGGCCCGAACTCTTCAATATCCAAGATTGTGTGACAAAAGGTGCTATACTAAAACATTCATAACTTTCAGCTCGGGTGTCCGTTTCACGCCCACGAGTAACCAAAATAACTGGTTCGTTCGTCACTGCCAAGAACAAGTTCGGCCCGAACTCTTCACTTTTCCCGGCCCGAACTTCATTTTCGCTCCGAACTTCAACCTCGGCCCGAACTCCGACCTCGGCCCAAACTTCAACCTCGGCCCGAACTCCGACCTCGGCCCAAACTTCAACCTCGGCCCGAACATCATCCTCGGCCCGAACACCGAACTTCGGCCCGAACACCACTTCGGCCCGAACATCCCACTTCGGCCCGAACACCACTTCGGCCCGAACATCCCTCTTCGGCCCGAACTCTTCAATATCCAAGATTGTGTGACCAAAGGTGCTATACTAAAACATTCATAACTTTCAGCTCGGGTGTCCATTTGACGCCCACGAGTAACCAAAACAGCTGGTTCGTTCGTCACTGCCAAGAACAAGTTCGGCCCGAACTCTTCACTGTTCCCGGCCCGAACTTCATTTTCGGCCCGGACTTCAACCTCGGCCCGAACTTCAACCTCGGCCCGAACTCCGACCTCGTCCCGAACTTCAACCTCGGCCCGAACATCATCCTCGGCCCGAACACCGAACTTTGGCCCGAACACCATTTCGGCCCGAACACCACTTCGGCCCGAACATCCCACTTCGGCCCGAACACCACTTCGGCCCGAACATCCCTCTTCGGCCCGAACTCCTCAATATCCAAGATTGTGTGACAAAAGGTGCTATACTAAAACATTCATAACTTTCAGCTCGGGTTTCCGTTTCACGCCCACGAGTAACCAAAATAGCTGGTTCGTTCGTCACTGCCAAGAACAAGTTTGGCCCGAACTCTTCACTGTTCCCGGCCCGAACTTCATTTTCGGCCCGAACTTCAACCTCGGCCCGAACTCCGACCTCGGCCCGAACTTCAACCTTGGCCCGAACATCATCCTCGGCACGAACACCGAACTTCGGACCGAACACCACTTCGGCCCGAACACCACTTCTTCCCGAACATCCCACTTCGGCCCGAACACCACTTCGGCCCGAACATCCCTCTTCGGCCCGAACTCTTCAATATCCAAGATTGTGTGACAAAAGGTGCTATACTAAAACATTCATAACTTTCAGCTCGGGTGTCCGTTTCACGCCCACGAGTAACCAAAATAGCTGGTTCGTTCGTCACTGCCAAGAACAAGTTCGGCCCGAACTCTTCACTGTTCCCGGCCCGAACTCTTCACTGTTCCCGGCCCGAACTTCATTTTCAGCCCGAACTTCAACCTCGGCCCGAACTTCAACCTCGGCCCGAACTCCGACCTCGGCCCGAACTTCAACCTCGGCCCGAACATCATCCTCGGCCCGAACACCGAACTTCGGCCCGAACACCACTTCGGCCCGAACACCACTTCGGCCCGAACATCCCAATTCGGCCCGAACACCACTTCGGCTCGAACATCCCTCTTCGGCCCGAACTCTTCAATATCCAAGATTGTGTGACAAAAGGTGCTATAGTAAAACATTCTTAACTTTCAGCTCGGGTGTCCGTTTCACGCCCACGAGTAACCAAAATAGCTGGTTCGTTTGTCACTGCCAAGAACAAGTTCGGCCCGAACTCTTCACTGTTCCCGGCCCGAACTTCAACCTCGGCCCGAACTCCGACCTCGGCCCGAACATCATCCTCGGCCCGAACATCATCCTCGGCCCGAACATCATCCTCGGCCCGAACACCGAACTTCGGCCCGAACACCACTTCGACCCGAACATCCCACTTCGGCCCGAACATCCCTCTTCGGCCTGAACTCTTCAATATCCAAGATTGTGTGACAAAAGGTGCTATACTAAACATTCATAACTTTCAGCTCGGGTGTCCGTTTCACGCCCACGAGTAACCAAAATAGCTGGTTCGTTCGTCACTGCCAAGAACAAGTTCGGCCCGAACTCTTCACTGTTCCCGGCCCGAACTTCATTTTCGGCCCGAACTTCAACCTCGGCCCGAACTCCGACCTCGGCCCGAACTTCAACCTCGGCCCGAACATCATCCTCGGCCCGAACACCGAACTTTGGCCCGAACACCACTTCGGCCCGAACACCACTTCGGCCCGAACATCCCACTTCGGCCCGAACACCACTTCGGCCCGAACATCCCTCTTCGGCCCGAACTCTTCAATATCCAAGATTGTGTGACAAAAGGTGCTATACTAAACGTTCATAACTTTCAGCTCGGGTGTCCGTTTCACGCCCACGAGTAACCAAAATAGCTGGTTCATTCGTCACTGCCAAGAACAAGATCGGCCCGAACTCTTCACTGTTCCCGGCCCGAACTTCATTTTCGGCCCGAACTTCAACCTCGGCCCGAACTTCAACCTCGGCCCGAACTCCGACCTCGGCCCGAACTTCAACCTCGGCCCGAACATCATCCTCGGCCCAAACACCGAACTTCGGCCCGAACACCACTTCGGCCCGAACATCCCACTTCGGCCCGAACACCACTTCGTCCCGAACATCCCTCTTCGGCCCGAACTCTTCAATATCCAAGATTGTGTGACAAAAGGTGCTATACTAAAACATTCATAACTTTCAGCTCGGTTGTCCGTTTCACGCCCACGAGTAACCAAAATAGCTGGTTCATTCGTCACTGCCAAGAACAAGTTCGGCCCGAACTCTTCACTGTTCCCGGCCCAAACTTCATTTTCGGCCCGCACTTCAACCTCGGCCCGAACTTCTACCTCGGCCCGAACTCCGACCTCAGCCCGAACTTCAACCTCGGCCCGAATATCATCCTTGGCCTGAACACCGAACTTCGGCCCGAACACCACTTCGGCCCGAACATCCCACTTCGGCTCGAACACCACTTCGGCCCGAACATCCCTTTTCGGCCCGAACTCTTCAATATCCAAGATTGTGTGACAAAAGGTGCTATACTAAAACATTCATAACTTTCAGCTCGGTTGTCCGTTTCACGCCCACGAGTAACCAAAATAGCTGGTTCGTTCGTCACTGCCAAGAACAAGTTCGGCCCGAACTCTTCACTGTTCCCGGCCCAAACTTCATTTTCGGCCCGCACTTCAACCTCGGCCCGAACTTCAACCTCGGCCCGAACTCCGACCTCAGCCCGAACTTCAACCTCGGCCCGAATATCATCCTCGGCCTGAACACCGAACTTCGGCCCGAACACCACTTCGGCCCGAACATCCCACTTCGGCTCGAACACCACTTCGGCCCGAACATCCCTTTTCGGCCCGAACTCTTCAATATCCAAGATTGTGTGACAAAAGGTGCTATACTAAAACATTCATAACTTTCAGCTCGGGTGTCCGTTTCACGCCCACGAGTAACCAAAATAGCTGGTTCGTTCGTCACTGCCAAGAACAAGATCGGCCCGAACTCTTCACTGTTCCCGGCCCGAACTTCATTTTCGGCCCGAACTTCAACCTCGGCCCGAACATATCATAGATAATCATACTTACTAAAAAGAATTGGGTTCTTTTTTCAAATTTGATGTCGATAAATCCTCGAGTCTAGAAATTCATGCGCCGGGGCCCTGGCTGCACTAGCGATTGGCACATAGGGGAGTGGTTGCCCGGCTTTCTCGGCCTGGTGTCCTGCACCTCGCGTTCATGATATCTACATTCAACTGTGCCCCGGAGACACGGTCGGAGCACGCCCGCCCAGTGTGCTTCTTTCACGACATGCTCTGGTCCCGGGTGTCTTCCAGTGGTCTTCTAGCATTAGAGGAAGTCGTGTCCGTCCCGGACATCTGCAACGCCCTTCCACGCCTTTTTTTTTAATCTGGGGTGAAGGAAAAGACTGACCCCTTCGGTGACTTTCGCGGTCGCCCTCACTGAACCGACTTGAATCTGAAGTACGATTCAGATCAAGTCTTACCGAAATCGGATTTCCTTTTCGTGCCATATGCGCTTAGACTTGAATTTTTTCACCACTTCGGCCCGAACATCCCACTTCAGCCCGAACACCACTTCGGCCCGAACATCCCTCTTCGGCTTGAACTCTTCAATATCAAAGATTGTGTGACAAAAGGTGCTATACTAAAACGTTCATAACTTTCAGCTCGGGTGTCCGTTTCACGCCCACGAGTAACCAAAATAGCTGGTTCGTTCGTCACTGCCAAGAACAAGATCGGCCCGAACTCTTCACTGTTCTCGGCTCGAACTTCATTTTCGGCCCGAACTTCAACCTCGGCCCGAACTCCGACCTCGGCCCGAACTCCGACCTCGGCCCGAACTTCAACCTCGGCCCGAACATCATTCTCGGCCCGAACACCGAACTTCGGCCCGAACACCACTTCGGCCCGAACACCACTTCGGCCCGAACATCCCACTTCGGCCCGAACACCACTTCGGCCCGAACATCCCTCTTCGGCCCGAACTCTTCAATATCCAAGATTGTGTGACAAAAGGTGTTATACTAAAACATTCATAACTTTCAGCTTGGGTGTCCGTTTCACGCCCACGAGTAACAAAAATAGCTGGTTCGTTCGTCACTGCCAAGAACAAGTTCGGCCCGAACTCTTCACTGTTCCCGGACCGAACTTCATTTTCGCTCCGAACTTCAACCTCGGCCCGAACCTCAACCTCGGCCCGAACTCCGACCTCGGCCCGAACATCAACCTCGGCCCGAACATCATCCTCGGCCCGAACACCGAACTTCGGCCCGAACACCACTTCGGCCCGAACACCACTTCGGCCCGAACATCCCACTTCGGCCCGAACATCCCTCTTCGGCCCGAACTCTTCAATATCCAAGATTGTGTGACAAAAGGTGCTATACTAAAACGTTCATAACTTTCAGCTCGGGTGTCCGTTTCACGCCCACGAGTAACCAAAATAGCTGGTTCGTTCGTCACTGCCAAGAACAAGATCGGCCCGAACTCTTCACTGTTCCCGGCCCGAACTTCATTTTCGGCCCGAACGTCAACCTCGGCCCGAACTCCGACCTCGGCCCGAACTCCGACCTCGGCCCGAACTTCAACCTCGGCCCGAACATCATTCTCGGCCCGAACACCGAACTTCGGCCCGAACACCACTTCGGCCCGAACACCACTTCGGCCCGAACACCACTTCGGCCCGAACATCCCACTTCGGCCCGAACACCACTTCGGCCCGAACATCCCTCTTCGGCCCGAACTCTTCAATATCCAAGATTGTGTGACAAAAGGTGCTATACTAAAACATTCATAACTTTCAGCTCAGGTGTCCGTTTCACGCCCACGAGTAACCAAAATAGTTGGTTCGTTCGTCACTGCCAAGAACAAGTTCGGCCCGAACTCTTCACTGTTCCCGGCCCGAACTTCATTTTCGGCCCGGACTTCAACCTCGGCCCGAACTTCAACCTCGGCCCGAACTCCGACCTCGGCCCGAACTTCAACCTCGGCCCGAACATCATCCTCGGCCCGAACACCGAACTTCTGCCCGAACACCACTTCGGCCCGAACACCACTTCGGCCCGAACACCACTTCGGCCCGAACATCCCACTTCGGCCCGAACACCACTTCGGCCCGAACATCCCTCTTCGGCCCGAACTCTTCAATATCCAAGATTGTGTGACAAAAGGTGCTATACTAAAACATTCATAACTTTCAGCTCGGGTTTCCGTTTCACGCCCACGAGTAACCAAAATAGCTGGTTCGTTCGTCACTGCCAAGAACAAGTTTGGCCCGAACTCTTCACTGTTCCCGGCCCGAACTTCAACCTCGGCCCGAACTCCGACCTCGGCCCGAACTTCAACCTTGGCCCGAACATCATCCTCGGCCCGAACACCGAACTTCGGCCCGAACACCACTTCGGTCCGAACATCCCACTTCGTCCCGAACACCACTTCGGCCCGAACATCCCTCTTCGGCCCGAACTCTTCAATATCCAAGATTGTGTGACAAAAGGTGCTATACAAAAAAATTCATAACTTTCAGCTCGGGTGTCCGTTTCACGCCCACGAGTAACCAAAATAGCTGGTTCGTTCGTCACTGCCAAGAACAAGTTCGGCCCGAACTCTTCACTGTTCCCTGCCCGAACTTCATTTTCAGCCCGAAATTCAACCTCGGCCCGAACTCCGACCTCGGCCCGAACTTCAACCTCGGCCCGAACATCATCCTCGGCCCGAACACCGAACTTCGGCCCGAACAGCACTTCGGCCCGAACACCACTTCGGCCCAAACATCCCACTTCGGCCCGAACACCACTTCGGCCCGAACATCCCTCTTCGGCCCGAACTCTTCAATATCCAAGATTGTGTGACAAAAGGTGCTATACTAAAACATTCATAACTTTCAACTCGGGTGTCCGTTTCACGCCCACGAGTAACAAAAATAGCTGGTTCGTTCGTCACTGCCAAGAACAAGTTCGGCCAGAACTCTTCACTGTTCCCGACCCGAACTTCATTTTCGGCTCGGACTTCAACCTCGCCCCGAACTCCGACCTCGGCCCGAACTTCAACCTCGGCCCGAACATCATCCTCGGCCCGAACACCGAACTTCGGCCCGAACATCCCACTTCGGCCCGAACGCCACTTCGGCCCGAACATCCCTCTTCGGCCCGAACTCTTCAATATCCAAGATTGTGTGACAAAAGGTGCTATACTAAAACATTCATAACTTTCAGCTCGGGTGTCCATTTCACACCCACGAGTAACCAAAATAGCTAGTTCGTTCGTCACTGCCAAGAACAAGTTCGGCCCAAACTCTTCACTGTTCCCGGCCCGAACTTCATTTTCGGCCCGGACTTCAACCTCGGCCCGAACTTCAACCTCGGCCCGAACTCCGACCTCGGCCCGAACTTCAACCTCGGCCCGAACATCATCCTCGGCCCGAACACCGAACTTCGGCCCGAACACCACTTCGGCCCGAACACCACTTCGGCCCGAACATCCCACTTCGGCCCGAACACCACTTCGGCCCGAACATCCCTCTTCGGCCCGAACTCTTCAGTATCCAAGATTGTGTGACAAAAGGTGCTATACTAAAACATTCATAACTTTCAGCTCGGGTGTCCGTTTCACGCCCACGAGTAACCAAAATAGCTGGTTCGTTCGTCACTGCCAAGAACAAGTTCGGCCCGAACTCTTCACTGTTCCCGGCCCGAACTTCATTTTCGGCCCGAACTTCAACCTCGGCCCGAACTCCGACCTCGGCCCGAACTTCAACCTCGGACCGAACATCATCCTCGGCCCGAACACCGAACTTCGGCCCGAACACCACTTCAGCCCGAACACCAATTCGGCCCGAACATCCCACTTCGGCCCGAACACCACTTCGGTCCGAACATCCCTCTTCGGCCCGAACTCTTCAATATCCAAGATTGTGTGACAAAAGGTGCTATACTAAAACATTCATAACTTTCAGCTCGGGTGTCCGTTTCACGCCCACGAGTAACCAAAATAGCTGGTTCGTTCGTCACTGCCAAGAACAAGTTCGGCCCGAACTCTTCACTGTTCCCGGCCCGAACTTCATTTTCAGCCCGAACTTCAACCTCGGCCCGAACTTCAACCTCGGCCCGAACTCCGACCTCGGCCCGAACTTCATCCTCGGCCCGAACATCATTCTTGGCCCGAACACCACTTCGGCCCGAACAACACTTCGGCCCGAACATCCCACTTCGGCCCGAACACCACTTCGGCCCGAACATCCCTCTTCGGCCCGAACTCTTCAATATCCAAGATTGTGTGATAAAAGGTGCTATACTAAAACATTCATAACTTTCAGCTCGGGTGTCCGTTTCACGCCCACGAGTAACCAAAATAAATGGTTCGTTCGTCACTGCCAAGAACAAGTTCGGCCCGAACTCTTCACTGTTCCCGGCCCGAACTTCATGTTCGCTCCGAACTTCAACCTCGTCCCGAACTTCAACCTCGTCCTGAACTCCGACCTCGGCCCAAACTTCAACCTCGGCCAGAACTCCGACCTCGGCCCAAACTTCAACCTCGGCCCGAACATCATCCTCGGCCCGAACACCGAACTTCGGCCCGAACACCACTTCGGCCCGAACATCCCACTTCGGCCCGAACACCACTTCGGCCCGAACATCCCTCTTCGGCCCGAACTCTTCAATATCCAAGATTGTGTGACCAAAGGTGCTATACTAAAACATTCATAACTTTCAGCTCGGGTGTCCATTTCACGCCCACGAGTAACCAAAACAGCTGGTTCGTTCGTCACTGCCAAGAACAAGTTCGGCCCGAACTCTTCACAGTTCCCGGCCCGAACTTCATTTTCGGCCCGGACTTCAACCTCGGCCCGAACTTCAACCTCGGCCCGAACTCCGACCTCGGCCCGAACTTCAACCTCGGCCCGAACATCATCCTCGGCCCGAACACCACTTCGGCCCGAACACCACTTCGGCCCGAACACCACTTCGGCCCGAACATCCCACTTCGGCCCGAACACCACTTCGGCCCGAACATCCCTCTTCGGCCCGAACTCTTCAATATCCAAGATTGTGTGACAAAAGGTGCTATACTAAAACATTCATAACTTTCAGCTCGGGTGTAAGTTTCACACCCACGAGTAACCAAAATAGCTGGTTCGTTCGTCACTGCCAAGAACAAGTTCAGCCCGAACTCTTCACTGTTCCCGGCCCGAACTTTATTTTCGGCCCGAACATCAACCTCGGCCCAAAATTCAACCTCGGTCCGAACTCCGACCTCGGCCCGAACTTCAACCTCGGCGCGAACATCAACCTCGGCCCGAACACCGAACTTCGGCCCGAACACCACTTCGGCCCGAACACCACTTCGGCCCGAACATCCCACTTCGGCACGAACACCACTTCGGCCCGAACATCCCTCTTCGGCCCGAACTCTTCAATATCCAAGATTGTGTGACGAAAGTTGCTATACTAAAACATTCATAACTTTCAGCTCGGGTGTCCGTTTCACGCCCACGAGTAACCAAAATAGCTGGTTCGTTCGTCACTGCCAAGAACAAGTTCGACCCGAACTCTTTACTGTTCCCGGCCCGAACTTCAACCTCGGCCCGAACTTCAACCTCGGCCCGAACTCCGACCTCGGCTCGAACTTCAACCTCGGCCCGAACATCATCCTCGGCCCGAACACCGAACTTCGGCCCGAACACCACTTCGGCCCGAACATCCCACTTCGGCCCGAACACCACTTCGGCCCGAACATCCCTCTTCGGCCCGAACTCTTCAATATCCAAGATTGTGTGACAAAAGGTGCTATACTAAAACATTCATAACTTTCAGCTCGGGTGTCCGTTTCACGCCCACGAGTAACCAAAATAGCTGGTTCATTCGTCACTGCCAAGAACAAGTTCGGCCCGAACTCTTCACTGTTCCCGGCCCGAACTTCATTTTCGCTCCGAACTTCAACCTCGGCCCGAACTCCGACCTCGGCCCAAACTTCAACCTCGGCCCGAACATCATCCTCGGCCCGAACACCGAACTTCGGCCCAACACCACTTCGGCCCGAACATCCCACTTCGGCCCGAACACCACTTCGGCCCGAACATCCCTCTTCGGCCCGAACTCTTCAATATCCAAGATTGTGTGACCAAAGGTACTATACTAAAACATTCATAATTTTCAGCTCGGGTGTCCGTTTCACACCCACGAGTAACCAAAATAGCTGGTTCGTTCGTCACTGCCAAGAACAAGTTCGGCCCGAACTCTTCACTGTTCCCGGCCCGAACTTCATTTTCGGCCCGAACATCAACCTCGGCCCAAAATTCAACCTCGGTCCGAACTCCGACCTCGGCCCGAACTTCAACCTCGGCCCGAACATCATCCTCGGCCCGAACACCGAACTTCGGCCCGAACACCACTTCGGCCCGAACACCACTTCGGCCCGAACATCCCACTTCGGCCCGAACACCACTTCGGCCCGAACATCCCTCTTCGGCCCGAACTCTTCAATATCCAAGATTGTGTGACAAAAGTTGTTATACTAAAACATTCATAACTTTTAGCTCGGGTGTCCGTTTCACGCCCAAGAGTAACCAAAATAGCTGGTTCGTTCGTCACTGCCAAGAACAAGTTCGGCCCGAACTCTTTACTGTTCCCGGCCCGAACTTCAACCTCGGCCCGAACTTCAACCTCGGCCCGAACTACGACCTCGGCTCGAACTTCAACCTCATCCCGAACATCATCCTCGTCCCGAACATCGAACTTCGGCCCGAACACCACTTCGGCCCGAACATCCTACTTCGGCCCGAACACCACTTCGGCCCGAACATCCCTCTTCGGCCTGAACTCTTCAATATCCAAGATTGTGTGACAAAAGGTGCTATACTAAAACATTCATAACTTTCAGCTCAGGTGTCCGTTTCACGCCCACGAGTAACCAAAATAGCTGGTTCGTTCGTCACTGCCAAGAACAAGTTCGGCCCGAACTCTTCACTGTTCCCGGCCCGAACTTCATTTTCGGCCCGAACTTCAACCTCGGCCCGAACTTCAACCTCGGCCCGAACTCCGACCTCGGCCCGAACTTCAACCTCGGCCCGAACATCATTCTCGGCCCGAACACCACTTCGGCCCGAACACCACTTCGGCCCGAACATCCCACTTCGGCCCGAACACCACCTCGGCCCGAACATCCCTCTTCGGCCCGAACTCTTCAATATCCAAGATTGTGTGACAAAAGGTGCTATACTAAAACATTCATAACTTTCAGCTCGGGTGTCCGTTTCACGTCCACGAGTAACCAAAATAACTGGTTCGTTCGTCACTGCCAAGAACAAGTTCGGCCCGAACTCTTCACTTTTCCCGGCCCGAACTTCATTTTCGCTCCGAACTTCAACCTCGGCCCGAACTCCGACCTCGGCCCAAACTTCAACCTCGGCCCGAACATCATCCTCGGCCCGAACATCATCCTCGGCCCGAACACCGAACTTCGGCCCGAACACCACTTCGGCCCGAACATCCCACTTCGGCCCGAACATCCCTCTTCGGCTCGAACTCTTCAATATCCAAGATTGTGTGACCAAAGGTGCTATACTAAAACATTCATAACTTTCAGCTCGGGTGTCCGTTTCACGTCCACGAGTAACCAAAATAACTGGTTCGTTCGTCACTGCCAAGAACAAGTTCAGCCCGAACTCTTCACTTTTCCCGGCCCGAACTTCATTTTCGCTCCGAACTTCAACCTCGGCCCGAACTCCGACCTCGGCCCAAACTTCAACCTCGGCCCGAACATCATCCTCGGCCCGAACATCATCCTCGGCCCGAACACCGAACTTCGGCCCGAACACCACTTCGGCCCGAACATCCCACTTCGGCCCGAACATCCCTCTTCGGCTCGAACTCTTCAATATCCAAGATTGTGTGACCAAAGGTGCTATACTAAAACATTCATAACTTTCAGCTCGGGTGTCCGTTTCACGCACACGAGTAACAAAAATAGCAGGTTCGTTCGTCACTGCCAAGAACAAGTTCGGCCCGAAATCTTCACTGTTCCCGGCCCGAACTTCATTTTCGGCCCGAACATCAACCTCGGCCCGAAATTCAACCTCGGTCCGAACTCCGACCTCGGCCCGAACTTCAACCTCGGCCCGAACATCATCCTCGGCCCGAACACCGAACTTCGGCCCGAACACCACTTCGGCCCGAACACCACTTCGGCCCGAACATCCCACTTCGGCCCGAACACCACTTCGGCCCGAACATCCCTCTTCGGCCCGAACTCTTCAATATCCAAGATTGTGTGACAAAAGTTGCTATACTAAAACATTCATAACTTTTAGCTCGGGTGTCCGTTTCACGCCCACGAGTAACCAACATAGCTGGTTCGTTCGTCACCGCCAAGAACAAGTTCGGCGCGAACTCTTTACTGTTCCCGGCCCGAACTTCAACCTCGGCCCGAACTTCAACCTCGGCCCGAACTACGACCTCGGCTCGAACTTCAACCTCGTCCCGAACATCATCCTCGTCCCGAACACCGAACTTCGGCCCGAACACCACTTCGGCCCGAACATCCTACTTCGGCCCGAACACCACTTCGGCCCGAACATCCCTCTTCGGCCTGAACTCTTCAATATCCAAGATTGTGTGACAAAAGGTGCTATACTAAAACATTCATAATTTTCAGCTCGGGTTTCCGTTTCACACCCACGAGTAACCAAAATAGCTGGTTCGTTCGTCACTGCCAAGAACAAGTTCGGCCCGAACTCTTCACTGTTCCCGGCCCGAACTTCATTTTCAGCCCGAACATCAACCTCGGCCCAAAATTCAACCTCGGTCCGAACTCCGACCTCGGCCCGAACTTCAACCTCGGCCCGAACATCATCCTCGGCCCGAACACCGAACTTCGGCCCGAACACCACTTCGGCCCGAACACCACTTCGGCCCGAACATCCCACTTCGGCCCGAACACCACTTCGGCCCGAACATCCCTCTTCGGCCCGAACTCTTCAATATCCAAGATTGTGTGACAAAAGTTGCTATACTAAAACATTCATAACTTTTAGCTCGGGTGTCCGTTTCACGCCCACGAGTAACCAAAATAGCTGGTTCGTTCGTCACTGCCAAGATCAAGTTCGGCCCGAACTCTTTACTGTTCCCGGCCCGAACTTCAACCTCGGCCCGAACTTCAACCTCGGCCCGAACTACGACCTCGGCTCGAACTTCAACCTCGGCTCGAACATCATCCTCGGCCCGAACACCGAACTTCGGCCCAACACCACTTCGGCCCGAACATCCCACTTCGGCCCGAACACCACTTCGGCCCGAACATCCCTCTTCGGCCCGAACTCTTCAATATCCAAGATTGTGTGACCAAAGGTACTATACTAAAACATTCATAATTTTCAGCTCGGGTGTCCGTTTCACATCCACGAGTAACCAAAATAGCTGGTTCGTTCGTCACTGCCAAGAACAAGTTCGGCCCGAACTCTTCACTGTTCCCGGCCCGAACTTCATTTTCGGCCCGAACATCAACCTCGGCCCAAAATTCAACCTCGGTCCGAACTCCGACCTCGGCCCGAACTTCAACCTCGGCCCGAACATCATCCTCGGCTCGAACACCGAACTTCGGCCCGAACACCACTTCGGCCCGAACACCACTTCGGCCCGAACATCCCACTTCGGCCCGAACACCACTTCGGCCCGAACATCCCTCTTCGGCCCGAACTCTTCAATATCCAAGATTGTGTGACAAAAGTTGCTATACTAAAACATTCATAACTTTTAGCTCGGGTGTCCGTTTCACGCCCACGAGTAACCAAAATAGCTGGTTCGTTCGTCACTGCCAAGAACAAGTTCGGCCCGAACTCTTTACTGTTCCCGGCCCGAACTTCAACCTCGGCCCGAACTTCAACCTCGGCCCGAACTACGACCTCGACTCGAACTTCAACCTCGTCCCGAACATCATCCTCGTCCCGAACACCGAACTTCGGCCCGAACACCACTTCGGCCCGAACATCCTACTTCGGCCCGAACACCACTTCGGCCCGAACATCCCTCTTCGGCCTGAACTCTTCAATATCCAAGATTGTGTGACAAAAGGTGCTATACTAAAACATTCATAACTTTCAGCTCAGGTGTCCGTTCACGCCCACGAGTAACCAAAATAGCTGGTTCGTTCGTCACTGCCAAGAACAAGTTCGGCCCGAACTCTTCACTGTTCCCGGCCCGAACTTCATTTTCGGCCCGAACTTCAACCTCGGCCCGAACTTCAACCTCGGCCCGAACTCCGACCTCGGCCCGAACTTCAACCTCGGCCCGAACATCATTCTCGGCCCGAACACCACTTCGGCCCGAACACCACTTCGGCCCGAACATCCCACTTCGGCCCGAACACCACCTCGGCCCGAACATCCCTCTTCGGCCCGAACTCTTCAATATCCAAGATTGTGTGACAAAAGGTGCTATACTAAAACATTCATAACTTTCAGCTCGGGTGTCCGTTTCACGTCCACGAGTAACCAAAATAACTGGTTCGTTCGTCACTGCCAAGAACAAGTTCGGCCCGAACTCTTCACTTTTCCCGGCCCGAACTTCATTTTCGCTCCGAACTTCAACCTCGGCCCGAACTCCGACCTCGGCCCAAACTTCAACCTCGGCCCGAACATCATCCTCGGCCCGAACATCATCCTCGGCCCGAACACCGAACTTCGGCCCGAACACCACTTCGGCCCGAACATCCCACTTCGGCCCGAACATCCCTCTTCGGCTCGAACTCTTCAATATCCAAGATTGTGTGACCAAAGGTGCTATACTAAAACATTCATAACTTTCAGCTCGGGTGTCCGTTTCACGTCCACGAGTAACCAAAATAACTGGTTCGTTCGTCACTGCCAAGAACAAGTTCGGCCCGAACTCTTCACTTTTCCCGGCCCGAACTTCATTTTCGCTCCGAACTTCAACCTCGGCCCGAACTCCGACCTCGGCCCAAACTTCAACCTCGGCCCGAACATCATCCTCGGCCCGAACATCATCCTCGGCCCGAACACCGAACTTCGGCCCGAACACCACTTCGGCCCGAACATCCCACTTCGGCCCGAACATCCCTCTTCGGCTCGAACTCTTCAATATCCAAGATTGTGTGACCAAAGGTGCTATACTAAAACATTCATAACTTTCAGCTCGGGTGTCCGTTTCACGCACACGAGTAACCAAAATAGCAGGTTCGTTCGTCACTGCCAAGAACAAGTTCGGCCCGAAATCTTCACTGTTCCCGGCCCGAACTTCATTTTCGGCCCGAACATCAACCTCGGCCCGAAATTCAACCTCGGTTCGAGCTCCGACCTCGGCCCGAACTTCAACCTCGGCCCGAACATCATCCTCGGCCCGAACACCGAACTTCGGCCCGAACACCACTTCGGCCCGAACACCACTTCGGCCCGAACATCCCACTTCGGCCCGAACACCACTTCGGCCCGAACATCCCTCTTCGGCCCGAACTCTTCAATATCCAAGATTGTGTGACAAAAGTTGCTATACTAAAATATTCATAACTTTTAGCTCGGGTGTCCGTTTCACGCCCACGAGTAACCAAAATAGCTGGTTCGTTCGTCACTGCCAAGAACAAGTTCGGCGCGAACTCTTTACTGTTCCCGGCCCGAACTTCAACCTCGGCCCGAACTTCAACCTCGGCCCGAACTCCGACCTCGGCTCGAACTTCAACCTCGGCCCGAACATCATCCTCGTCCCGAACACCGAACTTCGGCCCGAACACCACTTCGGCCCGAACATCCTACTTCGGCCCGAACACCACTTCGGCCCGAACATCCCTCTTCGGCCTGAACTCTTCAATATCCAAGATTGTGTGACAAAAGGTGCTATACTAAAACATTCATAACTTTCAGCTCAGGTGTCCGTTTCACGCCCACGAGTAACCAAAATAGCTGGTTCGTTCTTCACTGCCAAGAACAAGTTCGGCCCGAACTCTTCACTGTTCCCGGCCCGAACTTCATTTTCGGCCCGAACTTCAACCTCGGCCCGAACTTCAACCTCGGCCCGAACTCCGACCTCGGCCCGAACTTCAACCTCGGCCAGAACATCATTCTCGGCCCGAACACCACTTCGGCCCGAACACCACTTCGGCCCGAACATCCCACTTCGGTCCGAACACCACCTCGGCCCGAACATCCCTCTTCGGCCCGAACTCTTCAATATCCAAGATTGTGTGACAAAAGGTGCTATACTAAAACATTCATAACTTTCAGCTCGGGTGTCCGTTTGACGTCCACGAGTAACCAAAATAACTGGTTCGTTCGTCACTGCCAAGAACAAGTTCGGCCCGAACTCTTCACTTTTCCCGGCCCGAACTTCATTTTCGCTCCGAACTTCAACCTCGGCCCGAACTCCGACCTCGGCCCAAACTTCAACCTCGGCCCGAACATCATCCTCGGCCCGAACATCATCCTCGGCCCGAACACCGAACTTCGGCCCGAACACCACTTCGGCCCGAACATCCCACTTCGGCCCGAACATCCCTCTTCGGCTCGAACTCTTCAATATCCAAGATTGTGTGACCAAAGGTGCTATACTAAAACATTCATAACTTTCAGCTCGGGTGTCCGTTTCACGCACACGAGTAACCAAAATAGCAGGTTCGTTCGTCACTGCCAAGAACAAGTTCGGCCCGAAATCTTCACTGTTCCCGGCCCGAACTTCATTTTCGGCCCGAACATCAACCTCGGCCCGAAATTCAACCTCGGCCCGAACTCCGACCTCGGCCCGAACTTCAACCTCGGCCCGAACATCATCCTCGGCCCGAACACCGAACTTCGGCCCGAACACCACTTCGGCCCGAACACCACTTCGGCCCGAACACCACTTTGGCCTGATCATCCCTCTTCGGCCCGAACTCTTCAATATCCAAGATTGTGTGACAAAAGTTGCTATACTAAAACATTCATAACTTTCAGCTCGGGTGTCCGTTTCACGCCCACGAGTAACCAAAATAGCTGGTTCGTTCGTCACTGCCAAGAACAAGTTCGGCCCGAACTCTTTACTGTTCCCGGACCGAACTTCAACCTCGGCCCGAACTTCAACCTCGGCCCGAACTCCGACCTCGGCTCGAACTTCAACCTCGGCCCGAACATCATCCTCGGCCCGAACACCGAACTTCGGCCCGAACACCACTTCGGCCCGAACACCACTTCGGCCCGAACATCCCACTTCGGCCCGAACACCACTTCGGCCCGAACATCCCTCTTCGGCCCGAACTCTTCATTATCCAAGATTGTGTGACAAAAGGTGCTATACTAAAATATTCATAACTTTCAGCTCGGGTGTCCGTTTCACGCCCACGAGTAACCAAAATAGCTGGTTCGTTCGTCACTGCCAAGAACAAGTTCGGCCCGAACTCTTCATTGTTCCCGGCCCGAACTTCATTTTCGGTCCGAACTTCAACCTCGGCCCGAACTCCGACCTCGGCCCGAACTTCAACCTCGGCCCGAACATCTTCCTCGGCCCGAACACCGAACTTCGGCCCGAACACCACTTCGGCCCGAACACCACTTCGGCCCGAACATCCCACTTCGGCCCGAACACCACTTCGGCCCGAACATCCCTCTTCGGCCCGAACTGTTCAATATCCAAGATTGTGTGACAAAAGGTGCTATACTAAAACATTCATAACTTTCTGCTCGGGTGTCCGTTTCACGCCCACGAGTAACCAAAATAGCTGGTTCGTTCGTCACTGCCAAGAACAAGTTCGGCCCGAACTCTTCACTGTTCCTGGCCCGAACTTCATTTTCAGCCCGAACTTCAACCTCGGCCCGAACTTCAACCTCGGCCCGAACAACACTTCGGCCCGAACATCCCACTTCGGCCCGAACACCACTTCGGCCCAAACATCCCTCTTCGGCCCGAACTCTTCAATATCCAAGATTGTGTGACAAAAGGTGCTATACTAAAACATTCATAACTTTCAGCTCGGGTGTCCGTTTCACGTCCACGAGTAACCAAAATAACTGGTTCGTTCGTCACTGCCAAGAACAAGTTCGGCCCGAACTCTTCACTTTTCCCGGCCCGAACTTCATTTTCGCTCCGAACTTCAACCTCGGCCCGAACTCCGACCTCGGCCCAAACTTCAACCTCGGCCCGAACATCATCCTCGGCCCGAACATCATCCTCGGCCCGAACACCGAACTTCGGCCCGAACACCACTTCGGCCCGAACATCCCACTTCGGCCCGAACATCCCTCTTCGGCTCGAACTCTTCAATATCCAAGATTGTGTGACCAAAGGTGCTATACTAAAACATTCATAACTTTCAGCTCGGGTGTCCGTTTCACGTCCACGAGTAACCAAAATAACTGGTTCGTTCGTCACTGCCAAGAACAAGTTCGGCCCGAACTCTTCACTTTTCCCGGCCCGAACTTCATTTTCGCTCCGAACTTCAACCTCGGCCCGAACTCCGACCTCGGCCCAAACTTCAACCTCGGCCCGAACATCATCCTCGGCCCGAACATCATCCTCGGCCCGAACACCGAACTTCGGCCCGAACACCACTTCGGCCCGAACATCCCACTTCGGCCCGAACATCCCTCTTCGGCTCGAACTCTTCAATATCCAAGATTGTGTGACCAAAGGTGCTATACTAAAACATTCATGGTGTCCGTTTCACGCACACGAGTAACCAAAATAGCAGGTTCGTTCGTCACTGCCAAGAACAAGTTCGGCCCGAAATCTTCACTGTTCCCGGCCCGAACTTCATTTTCGGCCCGAACATCAACCTCGGCCCGAAATTTAACCTCGGTCCGAGCTCCGACCTCGGCCCGAACTTCAACCTCGGCCCGAACATCATCCTCGGCCCGAACACCGAACTTCGGCCCGAACACCACTTCGGCCCGAACACCACTTCGGCCCGAACATCCCACTTCGGCCCGAACACCACTTCGGCCCGAACATCCCTCTTCGGCCCGAACTCTTCAATATCCAAGATTGTGTGACAAAAGTTGCTATACTAAAATATTCATAACTTTTAGCTCGGGTGTCCGTTTCACGCCCACGAGTAACCAAAATAGCTGGTTCGTTCGTCACTGCCAAGAACAAGTTCGGCGCGAACTCTTTACTGTTCCCGGCCCGAACTTCAACCTCGGCCCGAACTTCAACCTCGGCCCGAACTCCGACCTCGGCTCGAACTTCAACCTCGGCCCGAACATCATCCTCGTCCCGAACACCGAACTTCGGCCCGAACACCACTTCGGCCCGAACATCCTACTTCGGCCCGAACACCACTTCGGCCCGAACATCCCTCTTCGGCCTGAACTCTTCAATATCCAAGATTGTGTGACAAAAGGTGCTATACTAAAACATTCATAACTTTCAGCTCAGGTGTCCGTTTCACGCCCACGAGTAACCAAAATAGCTGGTTCGTTCTTCACTGCCAAGAACAAGTTCGGCCCGAACTCTTCACTGTTCCCGGCCCGAACTTCATTTTCGGCCCGAACTTCAACCTCGGCCCGAACTTCAACCTCGGCCCGAACTCCGACCTCGGCCCGAACTTCAACCTCGGCCAGAACATCATTCTCGGCCCGAACACCACTTCGGCCCGAACACCACTTCGGCCCGAACATCCCACTTCGGCCCGAACACCACCTCGGCCCGAACATCCCTCTTCGGCCCGAACTCTTCAATATCCAAGATTGTGTGACAAAAGGTGCTATACTAAAACATTCATAACTTTCAGCTCGGGTGTCCGTTTGACGTCCACGAGTAACCAAAATAACTGGTTCGTTCGTCACTGCCAAGAACAAGTTCGGCCCGAACTCTTCACTTTTCCCGGCCCGAACTTCATTTTCGCTCCGAACTTCAACCTCGGCCCGAACTCCGACCTCGGCCCAAACTTCAACCTCGGCCCGAACATCATCCTCGGCCCGAACATCATCCTCGGCCCGAACACCGAACTTCGGCCCGAACACCACTTCGGCCCGAACATCCCACTTCGGCCCGAACATCCCTCTTCGGCTCGAACTCTTCAATATCCAAGATTGTGTGACCAAAGGTGCTATACTAAAACATTCATAACTTTCAGCTCGGGTGTCCGTTTCACGCACACGAGTAACCAAAATAGCAGGTTCGTTCGTCACTGCCAAGAACAAGTTCGGCCCGAAATCTTCACTGTTCCCGGCCCGAACTTCATTTTCGGCCCGAACATCAACCTCGGCCCGAAATTCAACCTCGGCCCGAACTCCGACCTCGGCCCGAACTTCAACCTCGGCCCGAACATCATCCTCGGCCCGAACACCGAACTTCGGCCCGAACACCACTTCGGCCCGAACACCACTTCGGCCCGAACATCCCACTTCGGCCCGAACACCACTTTGGCCCGATCATCCCTCTTCGGCCCGAACTCTTCAATATCCAAGATTGTGTGACAAAAGTTGCTATACTAAAACATTCATAACTTTCAGCTCGGGTGTCCGTTTCACGCCCACGAGTAACCAAAATAGCTGGTTCGTTCGTCACTGCCAAGAACAAGTTCGGCCCGAACTCTTTACTGTTCCCGGACCGAACTTCAACCTCGGCCCGAACTTCAACCTCGGCCCGAACTCCGACCTCGGCTCGAACTTCAACCTCGGCCCGAACATCATCCTCGGCCCGAACACCGAACTTCGGCCCGAACACCACTTCGGCCCGAACACCACTTCGGCCCGAACATCCCACTTCGGCCCGAACACCACTTCGGCCCGAACATCCCTCTTCGGCCCGAACTCTTCATTATCCAAGATTGTGTGACAAAAGGTGCTATACTAAAACATTCATAACTTTCAGCTCGGGTGTCCGTTTCACGCCCACGAGTAACCAAAATAGCTGGTTCGTTCGTCACTGCCAAGAACAAGTTCGGCCCGAACTCTTCATTGTTCCCGGCCCGAACTTCATTTTCGGTCCGAACTTCAACCTCGGCCCGAACTCCGACCTCGGCCCGAACTTCAACCTCGGCCCGAACATCTTCCTCGGCCCGAACACCGAACTTCGGCCCGAACACCACTTCGGCCCGAACACCACTTCGGCCCGAACATCCCACTTCAGCCCGAACACCACTTCGGCCCGAACATCCCTCTTCGGCCCGAACTGTTCAATATCCAAGATTGTGTGACAAAAGGTGCTATACTAAAACATTCATAACTTTCTGCTCGGGTGTCCGTTTCACGCCCACGAGTAACCAAAATAGCTGGTTCGTTCGTCACTGCCAAGAACAAGTTCGGCCCGAACTCTTCACTGTTCCTGGCCCGAACTTCATTTTCAGCCCGAACTTCAACCTCGGCCCGAACTTCAACCTCGGCCCGAACAACACTTCGGCCCGAACATCCCACTTCGGCCCGAACACCACTTCGGCCCAAACATCCCTCTTCGGCCCGAACTCTTCAATATCCAAGATTGTGTGACAAAAGGTGCTATACTAAAACATTCATAACTTTCAGCTCGGGTGTCCGTTTCACGCCCACGAGTAACCAAAATAACTGGTTCGTTCGTCACTGCCAAGAACAAGTTCGGCCCGAACTCTTCACTGTTCCCGACCCGAACTTCATTTTCGCTCCGAACTTCAACCTCGGCCCGAACTCCGACCTCGGCCCAAACTTCAACCTCGGCCCGAACATCATCCTCGGCCCGAACACCGAACTTCGGCCCGAACACCACTTCGGCCCGAACATCCCACTTCGGCCCGAACACCACTTCGGCCCGAACATCCCTCTTCGGTCCGAACTCTTCAATATCCAAGATTGTGTGACCAAAGGTGCTATACTAAAACATTCATAACTTTCAGCTCGGGTGTCCATTTCACGCCCACGAGTAACCAAAACAGCTAGTTCGTTCGTCACTGCTAAGAACAAGTTCTGCCCGAACTCTTCACTGTTCCCGGCCCTCGCTTCATTTTCGGCCCGGACTTCAACCTCGGCCCGAACTTCAACCTCGGCCCGAACTCCGACCTCGGCCCGAACTTCAACCTCGGCCCGAACATCATCCTCGGCCCGAACACCGAACTTCGGCCCGAACACCACTTCGGCCCGAACATCCCACTTCGGCCCGAACACCACTTCGGCCCGAACATCCCTCTTCGCCCCGAACTCTTCAATATCCAAGATTGTGTGACAAAAGGTGCTATACTAAAACATTCATAACTTTCAGCTCGGGTGTAAGTTTCACACCCACGAGTAACCAAAATAGCTGGTTCGTTCGTCACTGCCAAGAACAAGTTCGGCCCGAACTCTTCACTGTTCCCGGCCCGAACTTCATTTTCGGCCCGAACATCAACCTCGGCCCAAAATTCAACCTCGGTCCGAACTCCGACCTCGGCCCGAACTTCAACCTCGGCCCGAACATCATCCTCGGCCCGAACACCGAACTTCGGCCCGAACACCACTTCGGCCCGAACATCCCACTTCGGCCCGAACACCACTTCGGCCCGAACATCCCTCTTCGGCCCGAACTCTTCAATATCCAAGATTGTGTGACAAAAGTTGCCATACTAAAACATTCATAACTTTCAGCTCGGGTGTCCGTTTCACGCCCACGAGTAACCAAAATAGCTGGTTCGTTCGTCACTGCCAAGAACAAGTTCGGCCCGAACTCTTTACTGTTCCCGGCCCGAACTTCAACCTCGGCCCGAACTTCAACCTCGGCCCGAACTCCGACCTCGGCTCGAACTTCAACCTCAGCCCGAACATCATCCTCGTCCCGAACTCTTCAATATCCAAGATTGTGTGACAAAAGTTGCCATACTAAAACATTCATAACTTTCAGCTCGGGCGTCCGTTTCACGCCCACGAGTAACCAAAATAGCTGGTTCGTTCGTCACTGCCAAGAACAAGTTCGGCCCGAACTCTTCACTGTTCCCGGCCCGAACTTCATTTTCAGCCCGAACTTCAACCTCGGCCCGAACTTCAACCTCGGCCCGAACTCCGACCTCGGCCCGAACTTCATCCTCGGCCCGAACATCATTCTTGGCCCGAACACCACTTCGGCCCGAACAACACTTCGGCCCGAACAACACTTCGGCCCGAACATCCCACTTCGGCCCGAACACCACTTCGGCCCGAACATCCCTCTTCGGCCCGAACTCTTCAATATCCAAGATTGTGTGATAAAAGGTGCTATACTAAAACATTCATAACTTTCAGCTCGGGTGTCCGTTTCACGCCCACGAGTAACCAAAATAAATGGTTCGTTCGTCACTGCCAAGAACAAGTTCGGCCCGAACTCTTCACTGTTCCCGGCCCGAACTTCATGTTCGCTCCGAACTTCAACCTCGTCCCGAACTCCGACCTCGGCCCAAACTTCAACCTCAGCCAGAACTCCGACCTCGGCCCAAACTTCAACCTCGGCCCGAACATCATCCTCGGCCCGAACACCGAACTTCGGCCCGAACACCACTTCGGCCCGAACATCCCACTTCGGCCCGAACACCACTTCGGCCCGAACATCCCTCTTCGGCCCGAACTCTTCAATATCCAAGATTGTGTGACCAAAGGTGCTATACTAAAACATTCATAACTTTCAGCTCGGGTGTCCATTTCACGCCCACGAGTAACCAAAACAGCTGGTTCGTTCGTCACTGCCAAGAACAAGTTCGGCCCGAACTCTTCACAGTTCCCGGCCCGAACTTCATTTTCGGCCCGGACTTCAACCTCGGCCCGAACTTCAACCTCGGCCCGAACTCCGACCTCGGCCCGAACTTCAACCTCGGCCCGAACATCATCCTCGGCCCGAACACCACTTCGGCCCGAACACCACTTCGGCCCGAACACCACTTCGGCCCGAACATCCCACTTCGGCCCGAACACCACTTCGGCCCGAACATCCCTCTTCGGCCCGAACTCTTCAATATCCAAGATTGTGTGACAAAAGGTGCTATACTAAAACATTCATAACTTTCAGCTCGGGTGTAAGTTTCACACCCACGAGTAACCAAAATAGCTGGTTCGTTCGTCACTGCCAAGAACAAGTTCAGCCCGAACTCTTCACTGTTCCCGGCCCGAACTTTATTTTCGGCCCGAACATCAACCTCGGCCCAAAATTCAACCTCGGTCCGAACTCCGACCTCGGCCCGAACTTCAACCTCGGCGCGAACATCAACCTCGGCCCGAACACCGAACTTCGGCCCGAACACCACTTCGGCCCGAACACCACTTCGGCCCGAACATCCCACTTCGGCACGAACACCACTTCGGCCCGAACATCCCTCTTCGGCCCGAACTCTTCAATATCCAAGATTGTGTGACGAAAGTTGCTATACTAAAACATTCATAACTTTCAGCTCGGGTGTCCGTTTCACGCCCACGAGTAACCAAAATAGCTGGTTCGTTCGTCACTGCCAAGAACAAGTTCGACCCGAACTCTTTACTGTTCCCGGCCCGAACTTCAACCTCGGCCCGAACTTCAACCTCGGCCCGAACTCCGACCTCGGCTCGAACTTCAACCTCGGCCCGAACATCATCCTCGGCCCGAACACCGAACTTCGGCCCGAACACCACTTCGGCCCGAACATCCCACTTCGGCCCGAACACCACTTCGGCCCGAACATCCCTCTTCGGCCCGAACTCTTCAATATCCAAGATTGTGTGACAAAAGGTGCTATACTAAAACATTCATAACTTTCAGCTCGGGTGTCCGTTTCACGCCCACGAGTAACCAAAATAGCTGGTTCATTCGTCACTGCCAAGAACAAGTTCGGCCCGAACTCTTCACTGTTCCCGGCCCGAACTTCATTTTCGCTCCGAACTTCAACCTCGGCCCGAACTCCGACCTCGGCCCAAACTTCAACCTCGGCCCGAACATCATCCTCGGCCCGAACACCGAACTTCGGCCCAACACCACTTCGGCCCGAACATCCCACTTCGGCCCGAACACCACTTCGGCCCGAACATCCCTCTTCGGCCCGAACTCTTCAATATCCAAGATTGTGTGACCAAAGGTACTATACTAAAACATTCATAATTTTCAGCTCGGGTGTCCGTTTCACACCCACGAGTAACCAAAATAGCTGGTTCGTTCGTCACTGCCAAGAACAAGTTCGGCCCGAACTCTTCACTGTTCCCGGCCCGAACTTCATTTTCGGCCCGAACATCAACCTCGGCCCAAAATTCAACCTCGGTCCGAACTCCGACCTCGGCCCGAACTTCAACCTCGGCCCGAACATCATCCTCGGCCCGAACACCGAACTTCGGCCCGAACACCACTTCGGCCCGAACACCACTTCGGCCCGAACATCCCACTTCGGCCCGAACACCACTTCGGCCCGAACATCCCTCTTCGGCCCGAACTCTTCAATATCCAAGATTGTGTGACAAAAGTTGCTATACTAAAACATTCATAACTTTTAGCTCGGGTGTCCGTTTCACGCCCAAGAGTAACCAAAATAGCTGGTTCGTTCGTCACTGCCAAGAACAAGTTCGGCCCGAACTCTTTACTGTTCCCGGCCCGAACTTCAACCTCGGCCCGAACTTCAACCTCGGCCCGAACTACGACCTCGGCTCGAACTTCAACCTCATCCCGAACATCATCCTCGTCCCGAACATCGAACTTCGGCCCGAACACCACTTCGGCCCGAACATCCTACTTCGGCCCGAACACCACTTCGGCCCGAACATCCCTCTTCGGCCTGAACTCTTCAATATCCAAGATTGTGTGACAAAAGGTGCTATACTAAAACATTCATAACTTTCAGCTCAGGTGTCCGTTTCACGCCCACGAGTAACCAAAATAGCTGGTTCGTTCGTCACTGCCAAGAACAAGTTCGGCCCGAACTCTTCACTGTTCCCGGCCCGAACTTCATTTTCGGCCCGAACTTCAACCTCGGCCCGAACTTCAACCTCGGCCCGAACTCCGACCTCGGCCCGAACTTCAACCTCGGCCCGAACATCATTCTCGGCCCGAACACCACTTCGGCCCGAACACCACTTCGGCCCGAACATCCCACTTCGGCCCGAACACCACCTCGGCCCGAACATCCCTCTTCGGCCCGAACTCTTCAATATCCAAGATTGTGTGACAAAAGGTGCTATACTAAAACATTCATAACTTTCAGCTCGGGTGTCCGTTTCACGTCCACGAGTAACCAAAATAACTGGTTCGTTCGTCACTGCCAAGAACAAGTTCGGCCCGAACTCTTCACTTTTCCCGGCCCGAACTTCATTTTCGCTCCGAACTTCAACCTCGGCCCGAACTCCGACCTCGGCCCAAACTTCAACCTCGGCCCGAACATCATCCTCGGCCCGAACATCATCCTCGGCCCGAACACCGAACTTCGGCCCGAACACCACTTCGGCCCGAACATCCCACTTCGGCCCGAACATCCCTCTTCGGCTCGAACTCTTCAATATCCAAGATTGTGTGACCAAAGGTGCTATACTAAAACATTCATAACTTTCAGCTCGGGTGTCCGTTTCACGTCCACGAGTAACCAAAATAACTGGTTCGTTCGTCACTGCCAAGAACAAGTTCAGCCCGAACTCTTCACTTTTCCCGGCCCGAACTTCATTTTCGCTCCGAACTTCAACCTCGGCCCGAACTCCGACCTCGGCCCAAACTTCAACCTCGGCCCGAACATCATCCTCGGCCCGAACATCATCCTCGGCCCGAACACCGAACTTCGGCCCGAACACCACTTCGGCCCGAACATCCCACTTCGGCCCGAACATCCCTCTTTGGCTCGAACTCTTCAATATCCAAGATTGTGTGACCAAAGGTGCTATACTAAAACATTCATAACTTTCAGCTCGGGTGTCCGTTTCACGCACACGAGTAACCAAAATAGCAGGTTCGTTCGTCACTGCCAAGAACAAGTTCGGCCCGAAATCTTCACTGTTCCCGGCCCGAACTTCATTTTCGGCCCGAACATCAACCTCGGCCCGAAATTCAACCTCGGTCCGAACTCCGACCTCGGCCCGAACTTCAACCTCGGCCCGAACATCATCCTCGGCCCGAACACCGAACTTCGGCCCGAACACCACTTCGGCCCGAACACCACTTCGGCCCGAACATCCCACTTCGGCCCGAACACCACTTCGGCCCGAACATCCCTCTTCGGCCCGAACTCTTCAATATCCAAGTTTGTGTGACAAAAGTTGCTATACTAAAACATTCATAACTTTTAGCTCGGGTGTCCGTTTCACGCCCACGAGTAACCAACATAGCTGGTTCGTTCGTCACCGCCAAGAACAAGTTCGGCGCGAACTCTTTACTGTTCCCGGCCCGAACTTCAACCTCGGCCCGAACTTCAACCTCGGCCCGAACTACGACCTCGGCTCGAACTTCAACCTCGTCCCGAACATCATCCTCGTCCCGAACACCGAACTTCGGCCCGAACACCACTTCGGCCCGAACATCCTACTTCGGCCCGAACACCACTTCGGCCCGAACATCCCTCTTCGGCCTGAACTCTTCAATATCCAAGATTGTGTGACAAAAGGTGCTATACTAAAACATTCATAATTTTCAGCTCGGGTTTCCGTTTCACACCCACGAGTAACCAAAATAGCTGGTTCGTTCGTCACTGCCAAGAACAAGTTCGGCCCGAACTCTTCACTGTTCCCGGCCCGAACTTCATTTTCGGCCCGAACATCAACCTCGGCCCAAAATTCAACCTCGGTCCGAACTCCGACCTCGGCCCGAACTTCAACCTCGGCCCGAACATCATCCTCGGCCCGAACACCGAACTTCGGCCCGAACACCACTTCGGCCCGAACACCACTTCGGCCCGAACATCCCACTTCGGCCCGAACACCACTTCGGCCCGAACATCCCTCTTCGGCCCGAACTCTTCAATATCCAAGATTGTGTGACAAAAGTTGCTATACTAAAACATTCATAACTTTTAGCTCGGGTGTCCGTTTCATGCCCACGAGTAACCAAAATAGCTGGTTCGTTCGTCACTGCCAAGAACAAGTTCGGCCCGAACTCTTTACTGTTCCCGGCCCGAACTTCAACCTCGGCCCGAACTTCAACCTCGGCCCGAACTACGACCTCGGCTCGAACTTCAACCTCGGCTCGAACATCATCCTCGGCCCGAACACCGAACTTCGGCCCAACACCACTTCGGCCCGAACATCCCACTTCGGCCCGAACACCACTTCGGCCCGAACATCCCTCTTCGGCCCGAACTCTTCAATATCCAAGATTGTGTGACCAAAGGTACTATACTAAAACATTCATAATTTTCAGCTCGGGTGTCCGTTTCACACCCACGAGTAACCAAAATAGCTGGTTCGTTCGTCACTGCCAAGAACAAGTTCGGCCCGAACTCTTCACTGTTCCCGGCCCGAACTTCATTTTCGGCCCGAACATCAACCTCGGCCCAAAATTCAACCTCGGTCCGAACTCCGACCTCGGCCCGAACTTCAACCTCGGCCCGAACATCATCCTCGGCTCGAACACCGAACTTCGGCCCGAACACCACTTCGGCCCGAACACCACTTCGGCCCGAACATCCCACTTCGGCCCGAACACCACTTCGGCCCGAACATCCCTCTTCGGCCCGAACTCTTCAATATCCAAGATTGTGTGACAAAAGTTGCTATACTAAAACATTCATAACTTTTAGCTCGGGTGTCCGTTTCACGCCCACGAGTAACCAAAATAGCTGGTTCGTTCGTCACTGCCAAGAACAAGTTCGGCCCGAACTCTTTACTGTTCCCGGCCCGAACTTCAACCTCGGCCCGAACTTCAACCTCGGCCCGAACTACGACCTCGGCTCGAACTTCAACCTCGTCCCGAACATCATCCTCGTCCCGAACACCGAACTTCGGCCCGAACACCACTTCGGCCCGAACATCCTACTTCGGCCCGAACACCACTTCGGCCCGAACATCCCTCTTCGGCCTGAACTCTTCAATATCCAAGATTGTGTGACAAAAGGTGCTATACTAAAACATTCATAACTTTCAGCTCAGGTGTCCGTTTCACGCCCACGAGTAACCAAAATAGCTGGTTCGTTCGTCACTGCCAAGAACAAGTTCGGCCCGAACTCTTCACTGTTCCCGGCCCGAACTTCATTTTCGGCCCGAACTTCAACCTCGGCCCGAACTTCAACCTCGGCCCGAACTCCGACCTCGGCCCGAACTTCAACCTCGGCCCGAACATCATTCTCGGCCCGAACACCACTTCGGCCCGAACACCACTTCGGCCCGAACACCACTTCGGCCCGAACATCCCACTTCGGCCCGAACACCACCTCGGCCCGAACATCCCTCTTCGGCCCGAACTCTTCAATATCCAAGATTGTGTGACAAAAGGTGCTATACTAAAACATTCATAACTTTCAGCTCGGGTGTCCGTTTCACGTCCACGAGTAACCAAAATAACTGGTTCGTTCGTCACTGCCAAGAACAAGTTCGGCCCGAACTCTTCACTTTTCCCGGCCCGAACTTCATTTTCGCTCAGAACTTCAACCTCGGCCCGAACTCCGACCTCGGCCCAAACTTCAACCTCGGCCCGAACATCATCCTCGGCCCGAACATCATCCTCGGCCCGAACACCGAACTTCGGCCCGAACACCACTTCGGCCCGAACATCCCACTTCGGCCCGAACATCCCTCTTCGGCTCGAACTCTTCAATATCCAAGATTGTGTGACCAAAGGTGCTATACTAAAACATTCATAACTTTCAGCTCGGGTGTCCGTTTCACGTCCACGAGTAACCAAAATAACTGGTTCGTTCGTCACTGCCAAGAACAAGTTCGGCCCGAACTCTTCACTTTTCCCGGCCCGAACTTCATTTTCGCTCCGAACTTCAACCTCGGCCCGAACTCCGACCTCGGCCCAAACTTCAACCTCGGCCCGAACATCATCCTCGGCCCGAACATCATCCTCGGCCCGAACACCGAACTTCGGCCCGAACACCACTTCGGCCCGAACATCCCACTTCGGCCCGAACATCCCTCTTCGGCTCGAACTCTTCAATATCCAAGATTGTGTGACCAAAGGTGCTATACTAAAACATTCATAACTTTCAGCTCGGGTGTCCGTTTCACGCACACGAGTAACCAAAATAGCAGGTTCGTTCGTCAATGCCAAGAACAAGTTCGGCCCGAAATCTTCACTGTTCCCGGCCCGAACTTCATTTTCGGCCCGAACATCAACCTCGGCCCGAAATTCAACCTCGGTCCGAGCTCCGACCTCGGCCCGAACTTCAACCTCGGCCCGAACATCATCCTCGGCCCGAACACCGAACTTCGGCCCGAACACCACTTCGGCCCGAACACCACTTCGGCCCGAACATCCCACTTCGGCCCGAACACCACTTCGGCCCGAACATCCCTCTTCGGCCCGAACTCTTCAATATCCAAGATTGTGTGACAAAAGTTGCTATACTAAAATATTCATAACTTTTAGCTCGGGTGTCCGTTTCACGCCCACGAGTAACCAAAATAGCTGGTTCGTTCGTCACTGCCAAGAACAAGTTCGGCGCGAACTCTTTACTGTTCCCGGCCCGAACTTCAACCTCGGCCCGAACTTCAACCTCGGCCCGAACTCCGACCTCGGCTCGAACTTCAACCTCGGCCCGAACATCATCCTCGTCCCGAACACCGAACTTCGGCCCGAACACCACTTCGGCCCGAACATCCTACTTCGGCCCGAACACCACTTCGGCCCGAACATCCCTCTTCGGCCTGAACTCTTCAATATCCAAGATTGTGTGACAAAAGGTGCTATACTAAAACATTCATAACTTTCAGCTCAGGTGTCCGTTTCACGCCCACGAGTAACCAAAATAGGTGGTTCGTTCTTCACTGCCAAGAACAAGTTCGGCCCGAACTCTTCACTGTTCCCGGCCCGAACTTCATTTTCGGCCCGAACTTCAACCTCGGCCCGAACTTCAACCTCGGCCCGAACTCCGACCTCGGCCCGAACTTCAACCTCGGCCCGAACTCCGACCTCGGCCCGAACTTCAACCTCGGCCAGAACATCATTCTCGGCCCGAACACCACTTCGGCCCGAACACCACTTCGGCCCGAACATCCCACTTCGGCCCGAACACCACCTCGGCCCGAACATCCCTCTTCGGCACGAACTCTTCAATATCCAAGATTGTGTGACAAAAGGTGCTATACTAAAACATTCATAACTTTCAGCTCGGGTGTCCGTTTGACGTCCACGAGTAACCAAAATAACTGGTTCGTTCGTCACTGCCAAGAACAAGTTCGGCCCGAACTCTTCACTTTTCCCGGCCCGAACTTCATTTTCGCTCCGAACTTCAACCTCGGCCCGAACTCCGACCTCGGCCCAAACTTCAACCTCGGCCCGAACATCATCCTCGGCCCGAACATCATCCTCGGCCCGAACACCGAACTTCGGCCCGAACACCACTTCGGCCCGAACATCCCACTTCGGCCCGAACATCCCTCTTCGGCTCGAACTCTTCAATATCCAAGATTGTGTGACCAAAGGTGCTATACTAAAACATTCATAACTTTCAGCTCGGGTGTCCGTTTCACGCACACGAGTAACCAAAATAGCAGGTTCGTTCGTCACTGCCAAGAACAAGTTCGGCCCGAAATCTTCACTGTTCCCGGCCCGAACTTCATTTTCGGCCCGAACATCAACCTCGGCCCGAAATTCAACCTCGGCCCGAACTCCGACCTCGGCCCGAACTTCAACCTCGGCCCGAACATCATCCTCGGCCCGAACACCGAACTTCGGCCCGAACACCACTTCGGCCCGAACACCACTTCGGCCCGAACACCACTTTGGCCCGATCATCCCTCTTCGGCCCGAACTCTTCAATATCCAAGATTGTGTGACAAAAGTTGCTATACTAAAACATTCATAACTTTCAGCTCGGGTGTCCGTTTCACGCCCACGAGTAACCAAAATAGCTGGTTCGTTCGTCACTGCCAAGAACAAGTTCGGCCCGAACTCTTTACTGTTCCCGGACCGAACTTCAACCTCGGCCCGAACTTCAACCTCGGCCCGAACTCCGACCTCGGCTCGAACTTCAACCTCGGCCCGAACATCATCCTCGGCCCGAACACCGAACTTCGGCCCGAACACCACTTCGGCCGGAACACCACTTCGGCCCGAACATCCCACTTCGGCCCGAACACCACTTCGGCCCGAACATCCCTCTTCGGCCCGAACTCTTCATTATCCAAGATTGTGTGACAAAAGGTGCTATACTAAAACATTCATAACTTTCAGCTCGGGTGTCCGTTTCACGCCCACGAGTAACCAAAATAGCTGGTTCGTTCGTCACTGCCAAGAACAAGTTCGGCCCGAACTCTTCATTGTTCCCGGCCCGAACTTCATTTTCGGTCCGAACTTCAACCTCGGCCCGAACTCCGACCTCGGCCCGAACTTCAACCTCGGCCCGAACATCTTCCTCGGCCCGAACACCGAACTTCGGCCCGAACACCACTTCGGCCCGAACACCACTTCGGCCCGAACATCCCACTTCGGCCCGAACACCACTTCGGCCCGAACATCCCTCTTCGGCCCGAACTGTTCAATATCCAAGATTGTGTGACAAAAGGTGCTATACTAAAACATTCATAACTTTCTGCTCGGGTGTCCGTTTCACGCCCACGAGTAACCAAAATAGCTGGTTCGTTCGTCACTGCCAAGAACAAGTTCGGCCCGAACTCTTCACTGTTCCTGGCCCGAACTTCATTTTCAGCCCGAACTTCAACCTCGGCCCGAACTTCAACCTCGGCCCGAACAACACTTCGGCCCGAACATCCCACTTCGGCCCGAACACCACTTCGGCCCAAACATCCCTCTTCGGCCCGAACTCTTCAATATCCAAGATTGTGTGACAAAAGGTGCTATACTAAAACATTCATAACTTTCAGCTCGGGTGTCCGTTTCACGTCCACGAGTAACCAAAATAACTGGTTCGTTCGTCACTGCCAAGAACAAGTTCGGCCCGAACTCTTCACTTTTCCCGGCCCGAACTTCATTTTCGCTCCGAACTTCAACCTCGGCCCGAACTCCGACCTCGGCCCAAACTTCAACCTCGGCCCGAACATCATCCTCGGCCCGAACATCATCCTCGGCCCGAACACCGAACTTCGGCCCGAACACCACTTCGGCCCGAACATCCCACTTCGGCCCGAACATCCCTCTTCGGCTCGAACTCTTCAATATCCAAGATTGTGTGACCAAAGGTGCTATACTAAAACATTCATAACTTTCAGCTCGGGTGTCCGTTTCACGTCCACGAGTAACCAAAATAACTGGTTCGTTCGTCACTGCCAAGAACAAGTTCGGCCCGAACTCTTCACTTTTCCCGGCCCGAACTTCATTTTCGCTCCGAACTTCAACCTCGGCCCGAACTCCGACCTCGGCCCAAACTTCAACCTCGGCCCGAACATCATCCTCGGCCCGAACATCATCCTCGGCCCGAACACCGAACTTCGGCCCGAACACCACTTCGGCCCGAACATCCCACTTCGGCCCGAACATCCCTCTTCGGCTCGAACTCTTCAATATCCAAGATTGTGTGACCAAAGGTGCTATACTAAAACATTCATGGTGTCCGTTTCACGCACACGAGTAACCAAAATAGCAGGTTCGTTCGTCACTGCCAAGAACAAGTTCGGCCCGAAATCTTCACTGTTCCCGGCCCGAACTTCATTTTCGGCCCGAACATCAACCTCGGCCCGAAATTTAACCTCGGTCCGAGCTCCGACCTCGGCCCGAACTTCAACCTCGGCCCGAACATCATCCTCGGCCCGAACACCGAACTTCGGCCCGAACACCACTTCGGCCCGAACACCACTTCGGCCCGAACATCCCACTTCGGCCCGAACACCACTTCGGCCCGAACATCCCTCTTCGGCCCGAACTCTTCAATATCCAAGATTGTGTGACAAAAGTTGCTATACTAAAATATTCATAACTTTTAGCTCGGGTGTCCGTTTCACGCCCACGAGTAACCAAAATAGCTGGTTCGTTCGTCACTGCCAAGAACAAGTTCGGCGCGAACTCTTTACTGTTCCCGGCCCGAACTTCAACCTCGGCCCGAACTTCAACCTCGGCCCGAACTCCGACCTCGGCTCGAACTTCAACCTCGGCCCGAACATCATCCTCGTCCCGAACACCGAACTTCGGCCCGAACACCACTTCGGCCCGAACATCCTACTTCGGCCCGAACACCACTTCGGCCCGAACATCCCTCTTCGGCCTGAACTCTTCAATATCCAAGATTGTGTGACAAAAGGTGCTATACTAAAACATTCATAACTTTCAGCTCAGGTGTCCGTTTCACGCCCACGAGTAACCAAAATTGCTGGTTCGTTCTTCACTGCCAAGAACAAGTTCGGCCCGAACTCTTCACTGTTCCCGGCCCGAACTTCATTTTCGGCCCGAACTTCAACCTCGGCCCGAACTTCAACCTCGGCCCGAACTCCGACCTCGGCCCGAACTTCAACCTCGGCCAGAACATCATTCTCGGCCCGAACACCACTTCGGCCCGAACACCACTTCGGCCCGAACATCCCACTTCGGCCCGAACACCACCTCGGCCCGAACATCCCTCTTCGGCCCGAACTCTTCAATATCCAAGATTGTGTGACAAAAGGTGCTATACTAAAACATTCATAACTTTCAGCTCGGGTGTCCGTTTGACGTCCACGAGTAACCAAAATAACTGGTTCGTTCGTCACTGCCAAGAACAAGTTCGGCCCGAACTCTTCACTTTTCCCGGCCCGAACTTCATTTTCGCTCCGAACTTCAACCTCGGCCCGAACTCCGACCTCGGCCCAAACTTCAACCTCGGCCCGAACATCATCCTCGGCCCGAACATCATCCTCGGCCCGAACACCGAACTTCGGCCCGAACACCACTTCGGCCCGAACATCCCACTTCGGCCCGAACATCCCTCTTCGGCTCGAACTCTTCAATATCCAAGATTGTGTGACCAAAGGTGCTATACTAAAACATTCATAACTTTCAGCTCGGGTGTCCGTTTCACGCACACGAGTAACCAAAATAGCAGGTTCGTTCGTCACTGCCAAGAACAAGTTCGGCCCGAAATCTTCACTGTTCCCGGCCCGAACTTCATTTTCGGCCCGAACATCAACCTCGGCCCGAAATTCAACCTCGGCCCGAACTCCGACCTCGGCCCGAACTTCAACCTCGGCCCGAACATCATCCTCGGCCCGAACACCGAACTTCGGCCCGAACACCACTTCGGCCCGAACACCACTTCGGCCCGAACATCCCACTTCGGCCCGAACACCACTTTGGCCCGATCATCCCTCTTCGGCCCGAACTCTTCAATATCCAAGATTGTGTGACAAAAGTTGCTATACTAAAACATTCATAACTTTCAGCTCGGGTGTCCGTTTCACGCCCACGAGTAACCAAAATAGCTGGTTCGTTCGTCACTGCCAAGAACAAGTTCGGCCCGAACTCTTTACTGTTCCCGGACCGAACTTCAACCTCGGCCCGAACTTCAACCTCGGCCCGAACTCCGACCTCGGCTCGAACTTCAACCTCGGCCCGAACATCATCCTCGGCCCGAACACCGAACTTCGGCCCGAACACCACTTCGGCCCGAACACCACTTCGGCCCGAACATCCCACTTCGGCCCGAACACCACTTCGGCCCGAACATCCCTCTTCGGCCCGAACTCTTCATTATCCAAGATTGTGTGACAAAAGGTGCTATACTAAAACATTCATAACTTTCAGCTCGGGTGTCCGTTTCACGCCCACGAGTAACCAAAATAGCTGGTTCGTTCGTCACTGCCAAGAACAAGTTCGGCCCGAACTCTTCATTGTTCCCGGCCCGAACTTCATTTTCGGTCCGAACTTCAACCTCGGCCCGAACTCCGACCTCGGCCCGAACTTCAACCTCGGCCTGAACATCTTCCTCGGCCCGAACACCGAACTTCGGCCCGAACACCACTTCGGCCCGAACACCACTTCGGCCCGAACATCCCACTTCGGCCCGAACACCACTTCGGCCCGAACATCCCTCTTCGGCCCGAACTGTTCAATATCCAAGATTGTGTGACAAAAGGTGCTATACTAAAACATTCATAACTTTCTGCTCGGGTGTCCGTTTCACGCCCACGAGTAACCAAAATAGCTGGTTCGTTCGTCACTGCCAAGAACAAGTTCGGCCCGAACTCTTCACTGTTCCTGGCCCGAACTTCATTTTCAGCCCGAACTTCAACCTCGGCCCGAACTTAAACCTCGGCCCGAACAACACTTCGGCCCGAACATCCCACTTCGGCCCGAACACCACTTCGGCCCAAACATCCCTCTTCGGCCTGAACTCTTCAATATCCAAGATTGTGTGACAAAAGGTGCTATACTAAAACATTCATAACTTTCAGCTCGGGTGTCCGTTTCACGCCCACGAGTAACCAAAATAACTGGTTCGTTCGTCACTGCCAAGAACAAGTTCGGCCCGAACTCTTCACTGTTCCCGACCCGAACTTCATTTTCGCTCCGAACTTCAACCTCGGCCCGAACTCCGACCTCGGCCCAAACTTCAACCTCGGCCCGAACATCATCCTCGGCCCGAACACCGAACTTCGGCCCGAACACCACTTCGGCCCGAACATCCCACTTCGGCCCGAACACCACTTCGGCCCGAACATCCCTCTTCGGTCCGAACTCTTCAATATCCAAGATTGTGTGACCAAAGGTGCTATACTAAAACATTCATAACTTTCAGCTCGGATGTCCATTTCACGCCCACGAGTAACCAAAACAGCTGGTTCGTTCGTCACTGCTAAGAACAAGTTCTGCCCGAACTCTTCACTGTTCCCGGCCCTCGCTTCATTTTCGGCCCGGACTTCAACCTCGGCCCGAACTTCAACCTCGGCCCGAACTCCGACCTCGGCCCGAACTTCAACCTCGGCCTGAACATCATCCTCGGCCCGAACACCGAACTTCGGCCCGAACACCACTTCGGCCCGAACATCCCACTTCGGCCCGAACACCACTTCGGCCCGAACATCCCTCTTCGCCCCGAACTCTTCAATATCCAAGATTGTGTGACAAAAGGTGCTATACTAAAACATTCATAACTTTCAGCTCGGGTGTAAGTTTCACACCCACGAGTAACCAAAATAGCTGGTTCGTTCGTCACTGCCAAGAACAAGTTCGGCCCGAACTCTTCACTGTTCCCGGCCCGAACTTCATTTTCGGCCCGAACATCAACCTCGGCCCAAAATTCAACCTCGGTCCGAACTCCGACCTCGGCCCGAACTTCAACCTCGGCCCGAACATCATCCTCGGCCCGAACACCGAACTTCGGCCCGAACACCACTTCGGCCCGAACATCCCACTTCGGCCCGAACACCACTTCGGCCCGAACATCTCTCTTCGGCCCGAACTCTTCAATATCCAAGATTGTGTGACAAAAGTTGCCATACTAAAACATTCATAACTTTCAGCTCGGGTGTCCGTTTCACGCCCACGAGTAACCAAAATAGCTGGTTCGTTCGTCACTGCCAAGAACAAGTTCGGCCCGAACTCTTTACTGTTCCCGGCCCGAACTTCAACCTCGGCCCGAACTTCAACCTCGGCCCGAACTCCGACCTCGGCTCGAACTTCAACCTCAGCCCGAACATCATCCTCGTCCCGAACTCTTCAATATCCAAGATTGTGTGACAAAAGTTGCCATACTAAAACATTCATAACTTTCAGCTCGGGCGTCCGTTTCACGCCCACGAGTAACCAAAATAGCTGGTTCGTTCGTCACTGCCAAGAACAAGTTCGGCCCGAACTCTTTACTGTTCCCGGCCCGAACTTCAACCTCGGCCCGAACTTCAACCTCGGCCCGAACTCCGACCTCGGCTCGAACTTCAACCTCGGCCCGAACATCATCCTCGGCCCGAACACCGAACTTCGGCCTGAACACCACTTCGGCCCGAACATCCCACTTCGGCCCGAACACCACTTCGGCCCGAACATCCCTCTTCGGCCCGAACTCTTCAATATCCAAGATTGTGTGACAAAAGGTGCTATACTAAAACATTCATAACTTTCAGCTCGGGTGTCCGTTTCACGCCCACGAGTAACCAAAATAGCTGGTTCATTCGTCACTGCCAAGAACAAGTTCGGCCCGAACTCTTCACTGTTCCCGGCCCGAACTTCATTTTCGCTCCGAACTTCAACCTCGGCCCGAACTCCGACCTCGGCCCAAACTTCAACCTCGGCCCGAACATCATCCTCGGCCCGAACACAGAACTTCGGCCCGAACACCACTTCGGCCTGAACATCCCACTTCGGCCCGAACACCACTTCGGCCCGAACATCCCTCTTCGGCCCGAACTCTTCAATATCCAAGATTGTGTGACCAAAGGTGCTATACTAAAACATTCATAACTTTCAGCTCGGGTGTCCGTTTCACACCCACGAGTAACCAAAATAGCTGGTTCGTTCGTCACTGCCAAGAACAAGTTCGGCCCGAACTCTTCACTGTTCCCGGCCCGAACTTCATTTTCGGCCCGAACATCAACCTCGGCCCAAAATTCAACCTCGGTCCGAACTCCGACCTCGGCCCGAACTTCAACCTCGGCCCGAACATCATCCTCGGCCCGAACACCGAACTTCGGTCCGAACACCACTTCGGCCCGAACACCACTTCGGCCCGAACATCCCACTTCGGCCTGAACACCACTTCGGCCCGAACATCCCTCTTCGGCCCGAACTCTTCAATATCCAAGATTGTGTGACAAAAGTTGCTATACTAAAACATTCATAACTTTCAGCTCGGGTGTCCGTTTCACGCCCACGAGTAACCAAAATAGCTGGTTCGTTCGTCACTGCCAAGAACAAGTTCGGCCCGAACTCTTTACTGTTCCCGGCCCGAACTTCAACCTCGGCCCGAACTCCGACCTCGGCTCGAACTTCAACCTCGACCCGAACATCATCCTCGGCCCGAACACCGAACTTCGGCCCGAACACCACTTCGGCCCGAACATCCCACTTCGGCCCGAACACCACTTCGGCCCGAACATCCCTCTTCGGCCCGAACTCTTCAATATCCAAGATTGTGTGACAAAAGGTGCTATACTAAAACATTCATAACTTTCAGCTCGGGTGTCCGTTTCACGCCCACGAGTAACCAAAATAACTGGTTCGTTCGTCACTGCC
The DNA here is from genome assembly GCA_963853835.1 of Calendula officinalis. Classification (NCBI taxonomy): domain Eukaryota; kingdom Viridiplantae; phylum Streptophyta; class Magnoliopsida; order Asterales; family Asteraceae; genus Calendula; species Calendula officinalis. The sequence continues at coordinate 10,761 of CAWKYE010000042.1, read as the reverse complement.
AAGAACAAGTTCGGCCCGAACTCTTCACTGTTCCCGGCCCGAACTTCATTTTCGCTCCGAACTTCAACCTCGGCCCGAACTCCGACCTCGGCCCAAACTTCAACCTCGGCCCGAACATCATCCTCGGCCCGAACATCATCCTCGGCCCGAACACCAAACTTCGGCCCGAACACCACTTCGGCCCGAACACCACTTCGGCCCGAACATCCCACTTCGGGCCGAACATCCCTCTTCGGCTCGAACTCTTCAATATCCAAGATTGTGTGACCAAAGGTGCTATACTAAAACATTCATAACTTTCAGCTCGGGTGTCCGTCACGCCCACGAGTAACCAAAATAGCAGGTTCGTTCGTCACTGCCAAGAACAAGATCGGCCCGAACTCTTCACTGTTCCCGGCCCGAACTTCATTTTCGGCCCGAACATCAACCTCGGCCCAAAATTCAACCTCGGTCCGAACTCCGACCTCGGCCCGAACTTCAAACTCGACCCGAACATCATCCTCGGCCCGAACACCGAACTTCGGCCCGAACACCACTTCGGCCCGAACACCACTTCGGCCCGAACATCCCACTTCGGCCCGAACACCACTTCGGCCCGAACATCCCTCTTCGGCCCGAACTCTTCAATATCCAAGATTGTGTGACAAAAGTTGCTATACTAAAACATTCATAACTTTCAGCTCGGGTGTCCGTTTCACGCCCACGAGTAACCAAAATAGCTGGTTCGTTCGTCACTGCCAAGAACAAGTTCGGCCCGAACTCTTTACTGTTCCCGGCCCGAACTTCAACCTCGGCCCGAACTTCAACCTCGGCCCGAACTTCAACCTCGGCCCGAACATCATCCTCGGCCCGAACACCGAACTTCGGCCCGAACACCACTTCGGCCCGAACATCCCACTTCGGCCCGAACACCACTTCGGCCCGAACATCACTCTTCGGCCCGAACTCTTCAATATCCAAGATTGTGTGACAAAAGGTGCTATACTAAAACATTCATAACTTTCAGCTCGGGTGTCCGTTTCACGCCCACGAGTAACCAAAGTAGCTGGTTCGTTCGTCACTGCCAAGAACAAGTTCGGCCTGAACTCTTCACTGTTACCGGCCCGAACTTCATTTTCGGCCCGAACTTCAACCTCGGCCCGAACTCCGACCTCGGCCCGAACTCCGACCTCGGCCCGAACTTCAACCTCGGCCCGAACATCATTCTCGGCCCGAACACCACTTCGGCCCGAACACCACTTCGGCCCGAACACCACTTCGGCCCGAACATCCCACTTCGGCCCGAACACCACTTCGGCCCGAACATCCCTCTTCGGCCCGAACTCTTCAATATCCAAGATTGTGTGACAAAAGGTGCTATACTAAAACATTCATAACTTTCAGCTCGGGTGTCCGTTTCACGCCCACGAGTAACCAAAATAACTGGTTCGTTCGTCACTGCCAAGAACAAGTTCGGCCCGAACTCTTCACTGTTCCCGGCCCGAACTTCATTTTCGCTCAGAACTTCAACCTCGGCCCGAACTCCGACCTCGGCCCAAACTTCAACCTCGGCCCGAACATCATCCTCGGCCCGAACACCAAACTTCGGCCCGAACACCACTTCGGCCCGAACACCACTTCGGCCCGAACACCACTTCGGCCCGAACATCCCACTTCGGCCCTAACATCCCTCTTCGGCTCGAACTCTTCAATATCCAAGATTGTGTGACCAAAGGTGCTATACTAAAACATTCATAACTTTCAGCTCGGGTGTCCGTTTCACGCCCACGAGTAACCAAAATAGCAGGTTCGTTCGTCACTGCCAAGAACAAGTTCGGCCCGAACTCTTCACTGTTCCCGGCCCGAACTTCATTTTCGGCCCGAACATCAACCTCGGCCCGAAATTCAACCTCGGCCCGAACTCCGACCTCGGCCCGAACTTCAACCTCGGCCCGAACATCATCCTCGGCCCGAACACCGAACTTCGGCCCGAACACCGAACTTCGGCCCGAACACCGAACTTCGGCCCGAACACCACTTCGGCCCGAACATCCCACTTCGGCCCGAACACCACTTCGGCCCGAACATCCCTCTTCGGCCCGAACTCTTCAATATCCAAGATTGTGTGACAAAAGTTGCTATACTAAAACATTCATAACTTTCAGCTCGGGTGTCCGTTTCACGCCCACGAGTAACCAAAATAGCTGGTTCGTTCGTCACTGCCAAGAACAAGTTCGGCCCGAACTCTTTACTGTTCCCGGGCCGAACTTCAACCTCGGCCCGAACTTCAACCTCGGCCCGAACTCCGACCTCGGCTCGAACTTCAACCTCGGCCCGAACATCATCCTCGGCCCGAACACCGAACTTCGGCCCGAACACCACTTCGGCCCGAACATCCCACTTCGGCCCGAACACCATTTCGGCCCGAACATCCCTCTTCGGCCCGAACTCTTCAATATCCAAGTTTGTGTGACAAAAGGTGCAATACTAAAACATTCATAACTTTCAGCTCGGGTGTCCGTTTCACGCCCACGAGTAACCAAAATAAGTGGTTCGTTCGTCACTGCCAAGAACAAGTTCGGCCCGAACTCTTCACTGTTCCCGGCCCGAACTTCATTTTCGGTCCGAACTTCAACCTCGGCCCGAACTTCAACCTCGGCCCGAACTCCGACCTAGGCCCGAACTTCAACCTCGGCCCGAACAGCATTCTCGGCCCGAACACCACTTCGGCCCGAACACCACTTCGGCCCGAACATCCCACTTCGGCCCGAACACCACTTCGGCCCGAACATCCCTCTTCGGCCCGAACTCTTCAATATCCAAGATTGTGTGACAAAAGGTGCAATACTAAAACATTCATAACTTTCAGCTCGGGTGTCCGTTTCACGCCCACGAGTAACCAAAATAAGTGGTTCGTTCGTCACTGCCAAGAACAAGTTCGGCCCGAACTCTTCACTGTTCCCGGCCCGAACTTCATTTTCGGTCCGAACTTCAACCTCGGCCCGAACTTCAACCTCGGCCCGAACTCCGACCTAGGCCCGAACTTCAACCTCGGCCCGAACAGCATTCTCGGCCCGAACACCACTTCGGCCCGAACACCACTTCGGCCCGAACATCCCACTTCGGCCCGAACACCACTTCGGCCCGAACATCCCTCTTCGGCCCGAACTCTTCAATATCCAAGATTGTGTGACAAAAGGTGCTATACTAAAACATTCATAACTTTCAGCTCGGGTGTCCGTTTCACGCCCACGAGTAACCAAAATAACTGGTTCGTTCGTCACTGCTAAGAACAAGTTCGGCCCGAACTCTTCACTGTTCCCGGCCCGAACTTCATTTTCGCTCCGAACTTCAACCTCGGCCCGAACTCCGACCTCGGCCCGAACATCATCCTCGGCCCGAACACCGAACTTCGGCCCGAACACCACTTCGGCCCGAACACCACTTCGGCCCGAACACCACTTCGGCCCGAACATCCCACTTCGGCCCGAACACCACTTCGGCCCGAACATCCCTCTTCGGCCCGAACTCTTCAATATCCAAGATTGTGTGACAAAAGTTGCTATACTAAAACATTCATAACTTTCAGCTCGGGTGTCCGTTTCATGCCCACGAGTAACCAAAATAGCTGGTTCGTTCGTCACTGCCAAGAAAAGTTCGGCCCGAACTCTTTACTGTTCCCGGCCCGAACTTCAATCTCGGCCCGAACTTCAACCTCGGCTCGAACTCCGACCTCGGCCCGAACTTCAACCTCGGCCCGAACATCATCCTAGGCCCGAACACCGAACTTCGACCCGAACACCAATTCGGCCCGAACACCACTTCGGCCCGAACATCCCACTTCGGCCCAAACACCACTTCGGCCCGAACATCCCTCTTCAGCCCGAACTCTTCAATATCCAAGATTGTGTGACAAAAGGTGCTATACTAAAACATTCATAACTTTCAGCTCGGGTGTCCGTTTCACGCCCACGAGTAACCAAAATAGCTGGTTCGTTCGTCACTGCCAAGAACAAGATCGGCTCGAACTCTTCACTGTTCCAGGCCCGAACTTCAACCTCGGCCCGAACTCCGACCTCGGCCCGAACTTCAACCTCTGCCCGAACATCATTCTCGGCCTGAACACCGAACTTCGGCCCGAACACCACTTCGGCCCGAACATCCTACTTCGGCCCGAACACCACTTCGGCCCGAACACCACTTCGGCCCGAACTCTTCAATATCCAAGATTGTGTGACAAAAGGTGCTATACTAAAACATTCATAACTTTCAGCTCGGGTGTCCGTTTCACGCCCACGAGTAACCAAAATAGCTGGTTCGTTCGTCACTGCCAAGAACAAGTTCGGCCCGAACTCTTCACTGTTTCCGGCCCGAACATCATTTTCGACCCGGACTTCAACCTCGGCCCGAACTTCAACCTCGGCCCGAACTCCGACCTCGGCCCGAATATCATCCTCGGCCCGAACATCATCCTCGGCCCGAATATCATCCTCGGCCCGAACACCGAACTTCGGCCCGAACACCACTTCGGCCCGAACATCCCACTTCGGCCCGAACATCCCTTTTCGGCCCGAACTCTTCAATATCCAAGATTGTGTGACAAAAGGTGCTATACTAAAACATTCATAACTTTCAGCTCGGGTGTCCGTTTCACGCCCACGAATAACCAAAATAGGTGGTTCGTTCGTCACTGCCAAGAACAAGATCGGCCCGAACTCTTCACTGTTCCCGGCCCGAACTTCATTTTCAGCCAGAACTTCCACCTCGGCCCGAACTTCAACCTCGGCCCGAACATCATCCTCGGCCCGAACACCGAACTTCGGCCCGAACACCACTTCGGCCCGAACATCCCACTTCGGCCCGAACACCACTTCGGCCCGAACATCCCTCTTCGGCCTGAACTCTTCAATATCCAAGATTGTGTGACAAAAGGTGCTATACTAAAACATTCATAAGTTTCAGCTCGGGTGTCCGTTTCACGCCCCCGAGTAACCAAAATAGCAGGTTCGTTCGTCACTGCCAAGAACAAGTTCGGCCCGAACTCTTCACTGTTCCCGGCCCGAACTTCATTTTCGGCCCGAACTTCAACCTCGGCCCGAACTTCGACCTCGGCCCGAACTCCGACCTCGGCCGGAACTTCAACCTCGGCCCGAACATCATCCTCGGCCCGAACACCGATCTTCGGCCCGAACACCACTTCGGCCCGAACACCACTTCGGCCCGAACATCCCACTTCGGCCCGAACACCACTTTGGCCCGAACATCCCTCTTCGGCCCGAACTCTTCAATATCCAAGATTGTGTGACAAAAGGTGCTATACTAAAACATTCATAACTTTCAGCTCGGGTGTCCGTTTCACGTCCACGAGTAACCAAATTAGATGGTTCGTTCGTCACTGCCAAGAACAAGTTCGGCCCGAACTCTTTACTGTTCCCGGCCCGAACATCATCCTCGGCCCGAACACCGAACTTCGGCCCGAGCACCACTTTGGCCCGAACACCACTTCGGCCCGAACATCCCACTTCGGCCCGAACACCACTTCGGCCCGAACATCCCTCTTCGGCCCGAACTCTTCAATATCCAAGATTGTGTGACAAAAGGTGCTATACTAAAACATTCATAACTTTCAGCTCGGGTGTCCGTTTCACGTCCACGAGTAACCAAAATAGCTGGTTCGTTCGTCACTGCCAAGAACAAGATCGGCCCGAACTCTTCACTGTTCCCGGCCCGAACTTCATTTTCGGCCCGAACTTCAACCTCGGCCCGAATATCATCCTCGGTCCGAACACCGAACTTCGGCCCGAACACCACTTCGGCCCGAACATCCCTTTTCGGCCCGAACTCTTCAATATCCAAGATTGTGTGACAAAAGGTGCTATACTAAAACATTCATAACTTTCAGCTCGGGTGTCCGTTTCACGCCCACGAGTAACCAAAATAGATGGTTCGTTCGTCACTGCCAAGAACAAGATCGGCCCGAACTCTTCACTGTTCCCGGTCCGAACTTCATTTTCGGCCAGAACTTCCACCTCGGCCCGAACTTCAACCTCGGCCCGAACATCATCCTCGGCCCGAACACCGAACTTCGGCCCGAACACCACTTCGGCCCGAACTTCCCACTTCAGCCCGAACACCACTTCGGCCCGAACATCCCTCTTCGGCCCGAACTCTTCAATATCCAAGATTGTGTGACAAAAGGTGCTATACTAAAATATTCATAAGTTTCAGCTCAGGTGTCCGTTTCACGCCCACGAGTAACCAAAATAGCAGGTTCATTCGTCACTGCCAAGAACAAGTTCGGCCCGAACTCTTCACTGTTCCCGGCCCGAACTTCATTTTCGGCCCGAATTTCAACCTCGGCCCGAACTTCGACCTCGGCCCGAACTTCAACCTCCGCCCGAACATCATCCTCGGCCCGAACACCGAACTTCGGCCCGAACACCAATTCGGCCCGAACACCACTTCGGCCCGAACATCCCACTTCGGCCCGAACACCACTTCGGCCCGAACATCCCTCTTCGGCCCGAACTCTTCAATATCCAAGAAATTGTGACAAAATGTGCTATACTAAAACATTCATAACTTTCAGCTCGGGTGTCCGTTTCACGCCCACGAGTAACCAAAATAGCTGGTTCGTTCGTCACTGCCAAGACAAGATCGGCCCGAACTCTTCACTGTTCCCGGCCCGAACTTTATTTTCGGCCAGAACTTCCACCTCGGCCCGAACTTCCACCTCGGCCCGAACTTCAACCTCGGCCCGAACACCGAACTTCGGCCCGAACACCACTTCAGCCCGAACATCCCACTTCGGCCCGAACACCACTTCGGCCCGAACATCCCTCTTCGGCCCGAACTCTTCAATATCCAAGATTGTGTGACAAAAGGTGCTATACTAAAACATTCATAAGTTTCAGCTCGGGTGTCCGTTTCACGCCCACGAGTAACCAAAATAGCAGGTTCGTTCGTCACTGCCAAGAACAAGTTCGGCCCGAACTCTTCACTGTTCCCGGCCCGAACTTCATTTTCGGCCCGAACTTCAACCTCGGCCCGAACTTCGACCTCGGCCCGAACTCCGACCTCGGCCCGAACTTCAACCTCCGCCCGAACATCATCCTCGGCCCGAACACCGAACTTCAGCCCGAACCGAACTTCGCCCCGAACACCACTTCGGCCCGAACATCCCACTTCGGCCCGAACACCCCTTCGGCCCGAACATCCCTCTTCGGCCCGAACTCTTCAATATCCAAGATTGTGTGACAAAAGGTGCTATACTAAAACATTCATAACTTTCAGCTCGGGTGTCCGTTTCACGCCCACGAGTAACCAAAATTGGTGGTTCGTTCGTCACTGCCAAGAACAAGTTCGGCCCGAACTATTCACTGTTCCCAGCCCGAACTTCATTTTCGGCCCGAACTCCGACCTCGGCCCGAACATCATCCTCGGCCCGAACACCGAACTTCGGCCCGAACACCACTTCGGCCCGAACACCACTTCGGCCCGAACATCCCACTTCGGCCCGCACACCACTTTGGCCCGAACATCCCTCTTCGGCCCGAACTCTTCAATATCCAAGATTGTGTGACAAAAGGTGCTATACTAAAACATTCATAACTTTCAGCTCGGGTGTCCGTTTCACGCCCACGAGTAACCAAAATAGCTGGTTCGTTCGTCACTGCCAAGAACAAGTTCGGCCCGAACTCTTTACTGTTCCCGGCCCGAACTTCAACCTCGGCCCGAACTTCAACCTCGGACCGAACTTTAACCTCGGCCCGAACATCATCCTCGGCCCGAACACCGAACTTCGGCCCGAACACCACTTCGGCCCGAACACCACTTCGGCCCGAACATCCCACTTCGGCCCGAACACCACTTCGGCCCGAACATCCCTCTTCGGCCCGAACTCTTCAATATCCAAGATTGTGTGACAAAAGGTGCTATACTAAAACATTCATAGCTTTCAGCTCGGGTGTCCGTTTCACGCCCACGAGTAACCAAAATAGCTGGTTCGTTCGTCACTGCCAAGAACAAGATCGGCCCGAACTCTTCACTGTTCCCGGCCCGAACTTCATTTTCGGCCCGAACTTCAACCTCGGACCGAATATCATCCTCGGTCCGAACACCAAACTTCGGCCCGAACACCACTTCGGCCCGAACATCCCTTTTCGGCCCGAACTCTTCAATATCCAAGATTGTGTGACAAAAGGTGCTATACTAAAACATTCATAACTTTCAGCTCGGGTGTCCGTTTCACGCCCACGAGTAACCAAAATAGATGGTTCGTTCGTCACTGCCAAGAACAAGATCGGCCCGAACTCTTCACTGTTCCCGGTCCGAACTTCATTTTCGGCCAGAACTTCCACCTCGGCCCGAACTTCAACCTCGGCCCGAACATCATCCTCGGCCCGAACACCGAACTTCAGCCCGAACACCACTTCGGCCCGAACATCCGACTTCGGCCCGAACACCACTTCGGCCCGAACACCACTTCGGCCCGAACATCCCTCTTCGGCCCGAACTCTTCAATATCCAAGATTGTGTGACAAAAGGTGCTATACTAAAACATTCATAACTTTCAGCTCGGGTGTCCGTTTCACGCCCACGAGTAACCAAAATAGCTGGTTCGTTCGTCACTGCCAAGAACAAGATCGGCCCGAACTCTTCACTGTTCCCGGTCCGAACTTCATTTTCGGCCAGAACTTCCACCTCGGCCCGAACTTCAACCTCGGCCCGAACATCATCCTCGGCCCGAACACCGAACTTCGGCCCGAACACCACTTCGGCCCGAACATCCCACTTCAGCCCGAACACCACTTCGGCCCGAACATCCCTCTTCGGCCCGAACTCTTCAATATCCAAGATTGGGTGACAAAAGGTGCTATACTAAAACATTCATAAGTTTCAGCTCAGGTATCCGTTTCACGCCCACGAGTAACCAAAATAGCAGGTTCGTTCGTCACTGCCAAGAACAAGTTCGGCCCGAACTCTTCACTGTTCTCGGCCCGAACTTCATTTTCGGCCCGAACTTCAACCTCGGCCCGAACTTCGACCTCGGCCCGAACTCCGACCTCGGCCCGAACTTCAACCTCGGCCCGAACATCATCCTCGGCCCGAACACCGAACTTCAGCCCGAACCGAACTTCGGCCCGAACACCACTTCGGCCCGAACATCCCACTTCGGCCCGAACACCCCTTCGGCCCGAACATCCCTCTTCGGCCCGAACTCTTCAATATCCAAGATTGTGTGACAAAAGGTGCTATATACTAAAACATTCATAAGTTTCAGCTCAGGTGTCCGTTTCACGCCCACGAGTAACCAAAATAGCAGGTTCGTTCGTCACTGCCAAGAACAAGTTCGGCCCGAACTCTTCACTGTTCCCGGCCCGAACTTCATTTTCGGCCCGAACTTCAACCTCGGCCCGAACTTCGACCTCGGCCCGAACTCCGACCTCGGCCCGAACTTCAACCTCGGCCCGAACACCGAACTTCGGCCCGAACACCACTTCAGCCCGAACATCCCACTTCGGCCCGAATACCACTTCGGCCAGAACACCACTTCGGCCCGAACATCCCTCTTCGGCCCGAACTCTTCAATATCCAAGATTGTGTGACAAAAGGTGCTATACTAAAACATTCATAAGTTTCAGCTCGGGTGTCCGTTTCACGCCCACGAGTAACCAAAATAGCAGGTTTGTTCGTCACTGCCGAGAACAAGTTCGGCCCGAACTCTTCACTGTTCCCGGCCCGAACTTCATTTTCGGCCCGAACTTCAACCTCGGCCCGAACTTCGACCTCGGCCCGAACTCCGACCTCGGCCCGAACTTCAACCTCGGCCCGAACATCATCCTCGGCCCGAACACCGAACTTCAGCCCGAACCGAACTTCGGCCCGAACACCACTTCGGCCCGAACATCCCACTTCGGCCCGAACACCCCTTCGGCCCGAACATCCCTCTTCGGCCCGAACTCTTCAATATTCAAGATTGTGTGACAAAAGGTGCTATACTAAAACATTCATAACTTTCAGCTCGCGTGTCCGTTTCACACCCACGAGTAACCAAAATAGCTGGTTCGTTCGTCACTGCCAAGAACAAGTTCGGCCCGAACTCTTCACTGTTCCCGGCCCGAACTTCATTTTCGGCCCGAACTCCGACCTCGGCCCGAACATCATCCTCGGCCCGAACACCGAACATCGGCCCGAACACCACTTCGGGCCGAACACCACTTCGGCCCGAACATCCCACTTCGGCCCGAACATCCCACTTCGGCCCGAACACCACTTTGGCCCGAACATCCCTCTTCGGCCCGAACTCTTCAATATCCAAGATTGTGTGACAAAAGGTGCTATACTAAAACATTCATAACTTTCAGCTCGGGTGTCCGTTTCACGCCCACGAGTAACCAAAATAGCTGGTTCGTTCGTCACTGCCAAGAACAAGTTCGGCCCGAACTCTTTACTGTTCCCGGCCCGAACTTCAACCTCGGCCCGAACTTCAACCTCGGACCGAACTTTAACCTCGGCCCGAACATCATCCTCGGCCCGAACACCGAACTTCGGCCCGAACACCACTTCGGCCCGAACACCACTTCGGCCCGAACATCCCACTTCGGCCCGAACACCACTTCGGCCCGAACATCCCTCTTCGGCCCGAACTCTTCAATATCCAAGATTGTGTGACAAAAGGTGCTATACTAAAACATTCATAGCTTTCAGCTCGGGTGTCCGTTTCACGCCCACGAGTAACCAAAATAGCTAGTTCGTTCGTCACTGCCAAGAACAAGATCG
>CAWKYE010000041.1:160000-167500 GCA_963853835.1 Calendula officinalis | reverse complement strand
CCTACGGCACGGGCCGAAATTGCCCGAAAACGAAAATTCTTTTTCGAAAGTCTCTTCTTTTATGATTAAAAACGATCATGCAAAATTTCGGACAAATCCCAACACATTTTAAAAATTGTGACTTATTGGCCAAATCAATGTCTGTTCCTGTCACTTAGGTTTTTGTGCATAATGTATATATAGGGGGGAGCTGTGAGAGCCAAGGGACTGACTCGCCAAGGGCCCTTTCAAGGGATTTTGGCGCCCATGGCCTGGAGGTAGCCGAGTAAATGGCACGGGGTTGTGCCTCCCCCCCAAGTCGCCGCCTAGAAAACACCCCGTGCCCGTCCCGAGCCGCACACCGTGCCCGTCGCCGATGAAAACGTGCCTGTTGCCTTGTCGAGTCCGGACATCGTGACCGGTGGTCCGGACATCGTGATCGCTGGTCCGGACATCGTGACCGCTGGTCCGGACATCGTGATCGCTGGTCCGGACATCGTGCCCCCTGGTCCGGACATCGTGCCCGCTGGTCCGGACATCGTGATCGCTGGTCCGGACATCGTGCCCGCTGGTCCGGACATCGTGATCGCTAGTCCGGACATCGTGATCGCTAGTCCGGACATCGTACACGCTGGTCCGGACATCGTGATCGCTGGTCCGGACATCGTGATCGCTCGTCCAGACATCGTGCCCGCTGGTCCGGACAGCGTGATCGCTGGTCCGGACACCTTGATTGTTTGTCCGGACATCGTGCCCGCTGGTCCGGACATCATGCCCGCTGGTCCGGACATCGTGCCCGCTGGTCCGGACATCGTGCCCGCTGGTCCGGACATCGTGATCGCTCGTCCGGACATCGTGATCGCTAGTCCGGACATCGTGATCGCTACCCCGGACATCGTGATCGCTAGCCCGGACATCGTGCCCGCTGGTCCGGACATCGTGCCCGCTGGTCCGGACATCGTGATCGCTAGTCCGGACATCGTGATCGCTAGTCCGGACATCGTGATCGCTAGCCCGGACATCGTGATCGCTAGCCCGGACATCGTGATCGCTAGCCCGCACATCGTGCCCACTGGTCCGGACATCGTGCCCGCTGGTCCGGACATCGTGCTCGCTGGTCCGGACACCGTGATCGCTGGTCCGGACATCGTGCTCGCTGGTCCGGACATCGTGCTCGCTGGTCCGGACATCGTGCTCGCTGGTCCGGACATCGTGATCGCTAGCCCGGACATCGTGCCTGATCAAAAAAAAATTGTGACTTATTGGCCAAATCAATGTCTGTTCCTGTCACTTTGGTTTTTGTACATAATGTATATATAGGTGCTAGCAGGTTGTGGCACTCGATGCGGTGTTGTTGCCTCGCAACACTGCATGCGATGATAGAGTGAGGCCGAGCGAGCCATAAAACCCTCGTCTCGATGTGGCGTTGTTGCCTCGCAACGCCAGTGGTGTGGGCTATATAATGAGGCCGAGCGAGCCATAAAACCCTCGTCTCGATGTGGCGTTGTTGCCTCGCAACGCTAGTGGTGTGGGCTATAGAATGAGGCCGAGCGAGCCATAAAACCCTCTGCTCGATGTGGCGTTGTGAGCCTCGCAACGCCTGTGGTGTCGGTTATCCAGCGAGGCCGAGCGAGCCATAAAACCCTCTGCTCGATGTGGCGTTGTGAGCCTCGCAACGCCTGTGGTGTCGGTTATCCAGTGAGGCCGAGCGAGCCATAAAACCCTCTGCTCGATGTGGCGTTGTGAGCCTCGCAACGCCTGTGGTGTCGGTTATCCAGCGAGGCCGAGCGAGCCATAAAACCCTCTGCTCGATGTGGCGTTGTGAGCCTCGCAACGCCTGTGGTGTCGGTTATCCAGCGAGGCCGAGCGAGCCATAAAACCCTCTGCTCGATGTGGCGTTGTGAGCCTCGCAACGCTACATGTGGTTGTTTGCTGGCGATATTTCCGCGAACCGTATAGCCTTAGAATATTGGCTTTACTGCATGTTCTCGTCTGATTGTTGCCTTAAGGCCCACCTAGTATTCGAATGGCTATATAGTTTAAGGGTTTGTTGTCTAGCATGTGAGGCATGGTCCCTGTGTTCCCGCATCGCTCGGTGCATTCTGGGGTTGCTTTGGCTTTTGGATGCTCGCTTGGCCTTCGGGCTGTGCGGGTGACTACTAGCTGGTGCTTCTTCGGGGGTGTCTACCGTAAAGGTGCATGAGTTGTGTTTGGTTTGTTACGGTTGGTTGGATGACTGCTTGCGCAGCGACTTCCAGGCGTGCATACCTCTTCAGCTGTGCGTCCAAGGTTTGTATCGCCTTGGTCGTGTTGTTGGTTTCCTGTGTTGCGTACCTAATCCATGGAATTGTTGGATCGATCGATGGTTATTATTCGTCTTGTGTGGCTCCTGCGGCATTAGATGAACCTTGAAGCGGTCTCAGTGATCCACGTTGTTGAAGCTCATGCATCGACGTTGTGGCTCATTGGGCATTGCTTGGACTCTTGGATATGGAAGCTGTTGTGGGCATGGGTGTCATGACCCTTTGTTTGCCCTCGTTGAGCGTTCTCGCTTCTCTCAAACGACAGCCTGCTAGGAAATTGGCTCGTTACCAGCCTGGTCGGCAACGTCGAAGAGGAATGCTACCTGGTTGATCCTGCCAGTAGTCATATGCTTGTCTCAAAGATTAAGCCATGCATGTGTAAGTATGAACAAATTCAGACTGTGAAACTGCGAATTGTAACACCTCAAATTTTCAAAACAACATTTAAATACCATTTAATTCAAAAATACATAATATTGTATCAACATCATATACCAGTTTTACAAAAACGAAAAGGTTTCTTGTTCGAGATTATCAGAGTTTACAAAAACGGTGTTACAAATTATATCTTAACCATAGGATAAGGACTCTAATCATCAACACCGAGCTAATCTCAACAAGGCCTCTTCTAAACGGGCCTCCTAGATCTTCGATCCCGAACCTGAGTACATAGCAAAAACGCAAACATAGTACGTGAGACAAAATTGCCTTGTGAGATACATGGGTTTTAGACCCGATAAACAAATAGTCAAATAATATCATTAAATCTTAAAATAATATTACTAAGTTTGTTTTGGGTCACTTTATCACTTTCATCATTGGCCAATGTCAAGATAATCGGAATGCCTCCAATCTATCAAGACCATCATTTCCACGGTAATCGGAATGCCTCCAATCTACCGGGACTCATAGGTATTGGGTAATCGGAATGCCTCCAATCTACCACTAACCTTAAGGTACCGTAGTAACCGGAATGCCTCCAATCTACTACGGCCCTAGGGACATCATCATCATTACTTATCTTTTATCGTTATGAGCTTATAGCTCCATCATTTCTCAATAAATCAATCATTTCGTTATCAAACAAGCAATTCATCATAAATCACATAAATGACTAAATTACTTAAAGACTCGACAAATCATTAGATCATAAAAACAGTTACTAGCTATGTACCCAGTTTAAAAGTCACATGTACTCACCTTAGCCAAGCTTATCCAATGTTGTGTTCCTTGAACACCAATATCACTTCTCAAGATTTGAATGCCTCAAATCCACCAACCGGTAACCTATTATCAAAACCAATACAATGGTTTGCATCATTTATCAATACTAACTACATAGTCCATGGCTAGCTAACTACTAGCACCATTTTCCCCAAAATCACCAAACCCTAAGTTCATAAATCACCACATTTTCGTGTATCCAAAACATGACCACATTTTCCTTGGCAAAATACCATAGATCTAAGTTATTTCACTTCCATTTAACCATTCATGAACAAATCCATAACTAGGGTTTATGATTCAAGCTTCCCTACTTGAATCTAAGACTTATAACACAAGAGAGATGAAGATTTACCTTAGATCTTCAACTAGGAACAAGAATCTCCAAGATTTGATGAAGAAATCAGCTCCAAATGATGGTTTGCACCCAAAATCGCCTATGAACTCGAGAGAAGAAAACTAGGGTTTATAAAATGCATTAAATGAGCTTCAACCCGTCTTTAATGCAGCCAGATAGGGGATCACGACGCGAACAATGTTCGCGACGCGAACTTTGCGTCTCTCCAATACTTCGCGATCGTTATGCTGGCGGGAACTATTCGCGACGAAAGGCCAAACTCTCTGGCCAATGTTCCCGATCGCGATCTCAACTTCGCGACGCGAAGTCCCTTAGGCAGCAGGGCTGCACTTTTTCATCTTTGGTTCGACCCGGTTTCGCTCATAACTTTCTCATACGGTGTCCAAACGACACGAAACCAATTCCTACGTTCTTTAAACGAATTATCCTTATTTAACATATTTTTGTACAATTTATTTATTTACAAAATTCGGGTCGTTACAACTATCTACCCCTTAAGGAGATTCCGTCCTCGGAATCTCATCATAGTTCACAAAGTTCGGGTATCTTTTCCGAATCTCATCCTTGACTTCCCAAGTCAAGTTTGGTCCAAGGGAATGCTTCCACTTGACCAACACCAACTCAATCTCTTTATTTCTAAGTTTCTTGGTCTTTGTCTCTAATATGGCTTCGGGTTCTTCTATCAACCGGTTCGGGGCATCAACCCGCAATTCTTGCAACGGAATTATATTTTCAACTTCACCCACGAACTTCTTCAAATAACTTACATGAAACGTATCGTGAACACCTTGAAGTTCGGGTGGGAGTTCTAACTTGAAAGCTTGCAACCCGACCCGTTTCAAAATCTTAAACGGGCCAACATACCTTGGGCTCAATTTGCCTTTCTTACCAAACCGCATTACGCCTTTCCAAGGCGATACTTTCAACATCACCATGTCTCCAACATTCAAATCATACGGTCTCTTTTTCAAACCCGAGTAGCTTCTTTGTCGATCTTGGGCTATTTTCATATTTGTTTGGATTATCCCAATCTTTTCATTGGTCAACTTAACAATTTCGGGACCCGTAAGTTTCGTCTCACCGGCCTCGAGCCAGCACGATGGAGTCCTACATTTCCTACCATACAACGCCTCATAAGGCGGCATCTTAATGGTCGATTGGTAACTATTATTGTAGGAGAACTCAACTAACGGTAAATGTTCATCCCATTTACCTCCAAAATCTAGCACACACGATCTTAGCATATCCTCAACCGTTTGAATGGTTCTCTCACTTTGACCATCGGTTTGCGGGTGGTAAGCCGTACTCAACCGCAATTTCGTTCCCAACTCTTCTTGTAACGATCTCCAAAATCTCGAGGTAAACCTCGCATCTCTATCGGACACAATCGACAACGGGACCCCATGAAGTCTTACCACTTCATCCACATACAACTTTGCCAATTTCTCAAGTGGCATGGTTTCTCGAATCGCCAAGAATAATGCACTTTTGGTCAACCGATCAACTATGACCCAAATGGCATCGTGGTTCTTGCTCGTCTTTGGTAACCCAACAATAAAATCCATTGTTATATCATCCCATTTTCCGGCCGGGATTTGCAACGATTGAGCTTCCCCGTAAGGTACTTGATGCTCGGCTTTTACTTGTGCACACGTGGCACACTTAGAAATATACTTTGCCACTCTTGCCTTCATCCCGGGCCACCAATACATCTTCTTCATATCTTGATACGTTTTTGTACTTCCCGGGTGGATCGAATACTTAGACTTATGAACATCATTTAGTAACTCCTTTCGGGTACCCCCGAACTTGGGAACCCAAATTCGACCACCGACGGTTTTCAACCCTTGCTTGTTTTCCACAAAATGTTGGTTCTTTCCCAATCGTTCTTGCCTTAACTCATCTTTTTCCATCACTTCCCGTTGGGCATTCTTGATTCGTTCTACTATACTCGAGACTACTTCAATACGTGTTAGCTTTCCCCTAATCGGCTTTTCATACACCTTCCGGCTTAAGGCGTCGGCTACCACGTTGGCCTTCCCCGCATGGTAGACAATTTCACAATCATAATCTTGTATCAATTCGATCCATCTTCTTTGCCTCATATTTAAATCTTTCTGGGTAAAAACGTATTGAAGACTTTTGTGATCCGTATACAACGTACACCTTGTACCATATAAGTAGTGTCTCCATAACTTTAAAGCAAATACTATCGCCGCCAATTCCAAATCGTGAGTCGTGTATCTTTCTTCCGCGTTCTTTAGTTGTCTCGAGGCGTAAGCAATCACTTTCCCCCGTTGCATCAAAACACAACCCAAACCTTTATGTGAAGCATCACTATACACGACGAAGTCTTCCATACCTTCGGGTAACGTGAGAATCGGGGCGTTACACAATTTTTCCTTTAATGTGGCAAATGCATTTTCTTGTTTTTCTCCCCACACAAACTCACTACTCTTTCGGGTCAACAATGTGAGTGGTGTCGCCACTCGAGAAAAGTCTTGAATAAATCGACGGTAATATCCGGCAAGGCCGAGAAAACTTCTCACTTCGGTTGGAGTTCGTGGCGGTTCCCACTTCATAACCGCTTCAATCTTCGACGGGTCAACCTTGATCCCTTCTCGCGACACGACATGACCAAGGAATTGGACTTCTCGAATCCAAAATTCACACTTTGAAAACTTAGCATACAATTTTTCTCGTTGTAGCACTTCTAATGTTTGTCTTAGATGGCTCTCGTGTTCTTCTTCGGTTTTTGAATAAATAAGAATATCGTCAATAAATACGATAAGAAACTTGTCGAGGAATGGTTTGCAAACCCGATTCATAAGATCCATAAAAATGGCCGGTGCATTAGTCAACCCAAACGGCATCACCAAAAACTCGTAATGCCCATAGCGTGTACGAAACGCCGTCTTCTCGGTATCTCCTTCTTTCACTCGAACTTGATGGTAACCCGATCTCAAATCGATCTTCGAGAAATAGTCGGCACCTTGAAGTTGATCGAACAAGTCGTCGATTCTAGGCAATGGGTACCGGTTCTTTATAGTCATCTTGTTCAACTCTCGGTAGTCGATGCACATTCTCATTGAACCGTCTTTCTTCTTAACAAACAACACGGGCGCACCCCATGGAGATGAACTTGGACGAATAAATCCTTTGTCGAGTAACTCTTGCAATTGGGACATCAATTCCCGCATTTCGGTGGGAGCCAAACGGTATGGAGCACGAGCTATCGGCGTCGCTCCCGGAACTAAATCAATACGGAATTCTACTTGCCTCTCCGGTGGCAATCCCGGTAAATCGTCGGGAAATACCTCGGGAAAATCCCGAATCACCTTTACATTTTCCACCGACTTCTTCTCTTTCCTTCCATCTAACACATATGCTAAAAAGGACGAACATCCTTTGGCTAAACATTTCCTAGCTTTAACCGCGGTCATAAGACATGGCAAATGGTGTCGTCTCTCACCATACACATAAACTTTTTCATTGTCGGGAGTCCTTATCGAGACTATCTTCTTCCCACATAAAATCTTTGCTTGATTCTCACCCAACCAATCCATACCTATAACTATATCAAAACCCGCAATTTCCATGGGTAATAAATTCACCTTAAACTTTCTCCCATCTATT
>CAWKYE010000041.1:27500-35000 GCA_963853835.1 Calendula officinalis | reverse complement strand
TATAATGAGGCCGAGCGAGCCATAAAACCCTCGTCTCGATGTGGCGTTGTTGCCTCGCAACGCTAGTGGTGTGGGCTATAGAATGAGGCCGAGCGAGCCATAAAACCCTCTGCTCGATGTGGCGTTGTGAGCCTCGCAACGCCTGTGGTGTCGGTTATCCAGCGAGGCCGAGCGAGCCATAAAACCCTCTGCTCGATGTGGCGTTGTGAGCCTCGCAACGCCTGTGGTGTCGGTTATCCAGTGAGGCCGAGCGAGCCATAAAACCCTCTGCTCGATGTGGCGTTGTGAGCCTCGCAACGCCTGTGGTGTCGGTTATCCAGCGAGGCCGAGCGAGCCATAAAACCCTCTGCTCGATGTGGCGTTGTGAGCCTCGCAACGCCTGTGGTGTCGGTTATCCAGCGAGGCCGAGCGAGCCATAAAACCCTCTGCTCGATGTGGCGTTGTGAGCCTCGCAACGCTACATGTGGTTGTTTGCTGGCGATATTTCCGCGAACCGTATAGCCTTAGAATATTGGCTTTACTGCATGTTCTCGTCTGATTGTTGCCTTAAGGCCCACCTAGTATTCGAATGGCTATATAGTTTAAGGGTTTGTTGTCTAGCATGTGAGGCATGGTCCCTGTGTTCCCGCATCGCTCGGTGCATTCTGGGGTTGCTTTGGCTTTTGGATGCTCGCTTGGCCTTCGGGCTGTGCGGGTGACTACTAGCTGGTGCTTCTTCGGGGGTGTCTACCGTAAAGGTGCATGAGTTGTGTTTGGTTTGTTACGGTTGGTTGGATGACTGCTTGCGCAGCGACTTCCAGGCGTGCATACCTCTTCAGCTGTGCGTCCAAGGTTTGTATCGCCTTGGTCGTGTTGTTGGTTTCCTGTGTTGCGTACCTAATCCATGGAATTGTTGGATCGATCGATGGTTATTATTCGTCTTGTGTGGCTCCTGCGGCATTAGATGAACCTTGAAGCGGTCTCAGTGATCCACGTTGTTGAAGCTCATGCATCGACGTTGTGGCTCATTGGGCATTGCTTGGACTCTTGGATATGGAAGCTGTTGTGGGCATGGGTGTCATGACCCTTTGTTTGCCCTCGTTGAGCGTTCTCGCTTCTCTCAAACGACAGCCTGCTAGGAAATTGGCTCGTTACCAGCCTGGTCGGCAACGTCGAAGAGGAATGCTACCTGGTTGATCCTGCCAGTAGTCATATGCTTGTCTCAAAGATTAAGCCATGCATGTGTAAGTATGAACAAATTCAGACTGTGAAACTGCGAATTGTAACACCTCAAATTTTCAAAACAACATTTAAATACCATTTAATTCAAAAATACATAATATTGTATCAACATCATATACCAGTTTTACAAAAACGAAAAGGTTTCTTGTTCGAGATTATCAGAGTTTACAAAAACGGTGTTACAAATTATATCTTAACCATAGGATAAGGACTCTAATCATCAACACCGAGCTAATCTCAACAAGGCCTCTTCTAAACGGGCCTCCTAGATCTTCGATCCCGAACCTGAGTACATAGCAAAAACGCAAACATAGTACGTGAGACAAAATTGCCTTGTGAGATACATGGGTTTTAGACCCGATAAACAAATAGTCAAATAATATCATTAAATCTTAAAATAATATTACTAAGTTTGTTTTGGGTCACTTTATCACTTTCATCATTGGCCAATGTCAAGATAATCGGAATGCCTCCAATCTATCAAGACCATCATTTCCACGGTAATCGGAATGCCTCCAATCTACCGGGACTCATAGGTATTGGGTAATCGGAATGCCTCCAATCTACCACTAACCTTAAGGTACCGTAGTAACCGGAATGCCTCCAATCTACTACGGCCCTAGGGACATCATCATCATTACTTATCTTTTATCGTTATGAGCTTATAGCTCCATCATTTCTCAATAAATCAATCATTTCGTTATCAAACAAGCAATTCATCATAAATCACATAAATGACTAAATTACTTAAAGACTCGACAAATCATTAGATCATAAAAACAGTTACTAGCTATGTACCCAGTTTAAAAGTCACATGTACTCACCTTAGCCAAGCTTATCCAATGTTGTGTTCCTTGAACACCAATATCACTTCTCAAGATTTGAATGCCTCAAATCCACCAACCGGTAACCTATTATCAAAACCAATACAATGGTTTGCATCATTTATCAATACTAACTACATAGTCCATGGCTAGCTAACTACTAGCACCATTTTCCCCAAAATCACCAAACCCTAAGTTCATAAATCACCACATTTTCGTGTATCCAAAACATGACCACATTTTCCTTGGCAAAATACCATAGATCTAAGTTATTTCACTTCCATTTAACCATTCATGAACAAATCCATAACTAGGGTTTATGATTCAAGCTTCCCTACTTGAATCTAAGACTTATAACACAAGAGAGATGAAGATTTACCTTAGATCTTCAACTAGGAACAAGAATCTCCAAGATTTGATGAAGAAATCAGCTCCAAATGATGGTTTGCACCCAAAATCGCCTATGAACTCGAGAGAAGAAAACTAGGGTTTATAAAATGCATTAAATGAGCTTCAACCCGTCTTTAATGCAGCCAGATAGGGGATCACGACGCGAACAATGTTCGCGACGCGAACTTTGCGTCTCTCCAATACTTCGCGATCGTTATGCTGGCGGGAACTATTCGCGACGAAAGGCCAAACTCTCTGGCCAATGTTCCCGATCGCGATCTCAACTTCGCGACGCGAAGTCCCTTAGGCAGCAGGGCTGCACTTTTTCATCTTTGGTTCGACCCGGTTTCGCTCATAACTTTCTCATACGGTGTCCAAACGACACGAAACCAATTCCTACGTTCTTTAAACGAATTATCCTTATTTAACATATTTTTGTACAATTTATTTATTTACAAAATTCGGGTCGTTACAACTATCTACCCCTTAAGGAGATTCCGTCCTCGGAATCTCATCATAGTTCACAAAGTTCGGGTATCTTTTCCGAATCTCATCCTTGACTTCCCAAGTCAAGTTTGGTCCAAGGGAATGCTTCCACTTGACCAACACCAACTCAATCTCTTTATTTCTAAGTTTCTTGGTCTTTGTCTCTAATATGGCTTCGGGTTCTTCTATCAACCGGTTCGGGGCATCAACCCGCAATTCTTGCAACGGAATTATATTTTCAACTTCACCCACGAACTTCTTCAAATAACTTACATGAAACGTATCGTGAACACCTTGAAGTTCGGGTGGGAGTTCTAACTTGAAAGCTTGCAACCCGACCCGTTTCAAAATCTTAAACGGGCCAACATACCTTGGGCTCAATTTGCCTTTCTTACCAAACCGCATT
Source organism: Calendula officinalis (assembly GCA_963853835.1). Classification (NCBI taxonomy): domain Eukaryota; kingdom Viridiplantae; phylum Streptophyta; class Magnoliopsida; order Asterales; family Asteraceae; genus Calendula; species Calendula officinalis. Next base: position 31,673 of record CAWKYE010000041.1, on the reverse strand, counting down.
ACGCCTTTCCAAGGCGATACTTTCAACATCACCATGTCTCCAACATTCAAATCATACGGTCTCTTTTTCAAACCCGAGTAGCTTCTTTGTCGATCTTGGGCTATTTTCATATTTGTTTGGATTATCCCAATCTTTTCATTGGTCAACTTAACAATTTCGGGACCCGTAAGTTTCGTCTCACCGGCCTCGAGCCAGCACGATGGAGTCCTACATTTCCTACCATACAACGCCTCATAAGGCGGCATCTTAATGGTCGATTGGTAACTATTATTGTAGGAGAACTCAACTAACGGTAAATGTTCATCCCATTTACCTCCAAAATCTAGCACACACGATCTTAGCATATCCTCAACCGTTTGAATGGTTCTCTCACTTTGACCATCGGTTTGCGGGTGGTAAGCCGTACTCAACCGCAATTTCGTTCCCAACTCTTCTTGTAACGATCTCCAAAATCTCGAGGTAAACCTCGCATCTCTATCGGACACAATCGACAACGGGACCCCATGAAGTCTTACCACTTCATCCACATACAACTTTGCCAATTTCTCAAGTGGCATGGTTTCTCGAATCGCCAAGAATAATGCACTTTTGGTCAACCGATCAACTATGACCCAAATGGCATCGTGGTTCTTGCTCGTCTTTGGTAACCCAACAATAAAATCCATTGTTATATCATCCCATTTTCCGGCCGGGATTTGCAACGATTGAGCTTCCCCGTAAGGTACTTGATGCTCGGCTTTTACTTGTGCACACGTGGCACACTTAGAAATATACTTTGCCACTCTTGCCTTCATCCCGGGCCACCAATACATCTTCTTCATATCTTGATACGTTTTTGTACTTCCCGGGTGGATCGAATACTTAGACTTATGAACATCATTTAGTAACTCCTTTCGGGTACCCCCGAACTTGGGAACCCAAATTCGACCACCGACGGTTTTCAACCCTTGCTTGTTTTCCACAAAATGTTGGTTCTTTCCCAATCGTTCTTGCCTTAACTCATCTTTTTCCATCACTTCCCGTTGGGCATTCTTGATTCGTTCTACTATACTCGAGACTACTTCAATACGTGTTAGCTTTCCCCTAATCGGCTTTTCATACACCTTCCGGCTTAAGGCGTCGGCTACCACGTTGGCCTTCCCCGCATGGTAGACAATTTCACAATCATAATCTTGTATCAATTCGATCCATCTTCTTTGCCTCATATTTAAATCTTTCTGGGTAAAAACGTATTGAAGACTTTTGTGATCCGTATACAACGTACACCTTGTACCATATAAGTAGTGTCTCCATAACTTTAAAGCAAATACTATCGCCGCCAATTCCAAATCGTGAGTCGTGTATCTTTCTTCCGCGTTCTTTAGTTGTCTCGAGGCGTAAGCAATCACTTTCCCCCGTTGCATCAAAACACAACCCAAACCTTTATGTGAAGCATCACTATACACGACGAAGTCTTCCATACCTTCGGGTAACGTGAGAATCGGGGCGTTACACAATTTTTCCTTTAATGTGGCAAATGCATTTTCTTGTTTTTCTCCCCACACAAACTCACTACTCTTTCGGGTCAACAATGTGAGTGGTGTCGCCACTCGAGAAAAGTCTTGAATAAATCGACGGTAATATCCGGCAAGGCCGAGAAAACTTCTCACTTCGGTTGGAGTTCGTGGCGGTTCCCACTTCATAACCGCTTCAATCTTCGACGGGTCAACCTTGATCCCTTCTCGCGACACGACATGACCAAGGAATTGGACTTCTCGAATCCAAAATTCACACTTTGAAAACTTAGCATACAATTTTTCTCGTTGTAGCACTTCTAATGTTTGTCTTAGATGGCTCTCGTGTTCTTCTTCGGTTTTTGAATAAATAAGAATATCGTCAATAAATACGATAAGAAACTTGTCGAGGAATGGTTTGCAAACCCGATTCATAAGATCCATAAAAATGGCCGGTGCATTAGTCAACCCAAACGGCATCACCAAAAACTCGTAATGCCCATAGCGTGTACGAAACGCCGTCTTCTCGGTATCTCCTTCTTTCACTCGAACTTGATGGTAACCCGATCTCAAATCGATCTTCGAGAAATAGTCGGCACCTTGAAGTTGATCGAACAAGTCGTCGATTCTAGGCAATGGGTACCGGTTCTTTATAGTCATCTTGTTCAACTCTCGGTAGTCGATGCACATTCTCATTGAACCGTCTTTCTTCTTAACAAACAACACGGGCGCACCCCATGGAGATGAACTTGGACGAATAAATCCTTTGTCGAGTAACTCTTGCAATTGGGACATCAATTCCCGCATTTCGGTGGGAGCCAAACGGTATGGAGCACGAGCTATCGGCGTCGCTCCCGGAACTAAATCAATACGGAATTCTACTTGCCTCTCCGGTGGCAATCCCGGTAAATCGTCGGGAAATACCTCGGGAAAATCCCGAATCACCTTTACATTTTCCACCGACTTCTTCTCTTTCCTTCCATCTAACACATATGCTAAAAAGGACGAACATCCTTTGGCTAAACATTTCCTAGCTTTAACCGCGGTCATAAGACATGGCAAATGGTGTCGTCTCTCACCATACACATAAACTTTTTCATTGTCGGGAGTCCTTATCGAGACTATCTTCTTCCCACATAAAATCTTTGCTTGATTCTCACCCAACCAATCCATACCTATAACTATATCAAAACCCGCAATTTCCATGGGTAATAAATTCACCTTAAACTTTCTCCCATCTATTTCCAATTCACAATTCCGACACATATGTTGAACTATGGAGGTTTTACCATCCGCAATTTCTATATCATAAATTTCATCAAGAAGTTCTAATGGCACATTCAACATCACAACAAAATCATGTGACACAAACGAATAAGTAGCACCCGAGTCAAATAAGATCCGGGCGGGAATAGAATTTACGAGTAGGGTACCTGAAACGACATCGTGGGCCTCCTTGGCTTCTTCTCGGGTAAGTTGGAAGGACCGTCCCTTGACCTTTGTCGGCTCCGCTTTCTTTTGAGCGGTCGACACCATGGTCTCACTTCCCTTCTTCGGGCATGCATTGCTATAGTGCCCTTTTTCATGGCACGAATAGCACTCAATTTCATCCAACGGTTTGACCCGGCAATCCCTTGCCAAATGTCCCGGCCTTCCACACTTGAAACACGACTTTGAGTCCACCAAACATTCTCCCTTGTGGTCTTTGCCACACTTCTTACAAGCACCAACACTCGATTGTTTAGAGAAGGTCGGAGTGAACTTTCCCTTCTTCACCGAACCCGAGCTCCCCTCAAACTTCCTCTTCTCAAACTTTTCAAACTTCGGCCTCTCGTTGATTCTTCTTTGGCCAACCTCTTCAACATTTCTCGCCGCACCGATAGCTTCATCGAGTGTGGCGGCCCTTTTAACCTCCAATTCATACTCCCACGGGAGTCCATTAGCATAACGAACAATCCGGGATCTCTCATCCGGATACAATTTGATCACAAACGGGATTAATCCCGTGAACTTTTTAGTGTACTCATCGACACTCAAACTTCCTTTCTTCAAATGTACAAACTCCTCTTGAAGTTTCTCCAAGTTCCTCTCGGGGCAAAACTTTGCCTTTAACCGCTTCACAAACTCTTCCCAAGTCATCTTGTACACCGCCCTTTTTCCCAACGTTTCATACATGGTGTCCCACCACACGAGGGCCTCATCCTTTAACAAACGAGAAGCATAGATTACCATATCACCTTCCTTGCATTTACTAGCTTCAAGGACTTGTTCAGTTTCACGGATCCAACGGATCGTGACTTTCGGTTCGGAGCTACCATAGTAGTTATCGGGCTTAAAGGCCATAAAGTTCTTATACGTGCACCCCTTCCTTTCCCTTGGCTCGGGCTCACTTTCATCTTCTTCCGTTGATGATTTCTCAGTTTGCGCAACACTACTTGACTTGCTCTTTGTGCGGGGTGGAGATTCCTCCCGCCTTTCACGTGCCCTATGCTCATTGAGAAGTCGGTTCACATCCTCGTTCACTATGTCCCTCATTTGATTGAACATAGTTTGGAGGTGTTCTACGGTGACCGGGGTGTGAGTATTCCTTTCAACACCCGAATTTTCCTCCCCTTCCCGAGGTGGAGGACCAAACACCGGTTCGACAATGTTGTTCGAATCTTGCCCTTGATCAAGTGGG
>CAWKYE010000040.1:0-2500 GCA_963853835.1 Calendula officinalis | reverse complement strand
CGTTGCGAGGCAACAACGCCACATCGAGACGAGGGTTTTATGGCTCGCTCGGCCTCATTATATAGCCCACACCACTGGCGTTGCGAGGCAACAACGCCACATCGAGACGAGGGTTTTATGGCTCGCTCGGCCTCACTCTATCATCGCATGCAGTGTTGCGAGGCAACAACACCGCATCGAGTGCCACAACCTGCTAGCACCTATATATACATTATGTACAAAAACCAAAGTGACAGGAACAGACATTGATTTGGCCAATAAGTCACAATTTTTTTTTGATCAGGCACGATGTCCGGGCTAGCGATCACGATGTCCGGACCAGCGAGCACGATGTCCGGACCAGCGAGCACGATGTCCGGACCAGCGAGCACGATGTCCGGACCAGCGATCACGGTGTCCGGACCAGCGAGCACGATGTCCGGACCAGCGGGCACGATGTCCGGACCAGTGGGCACGATGTGCGGGCTAGCGATCACGATGTCCGGGCTAGCGATCACGATGTCCGGGCTAGCGATCACGATGTCCGGACTAGCGATCACGATGTCCGGACTAGCGATCACGATGTCCGGACCAGCGGGCACGATGTCCGGACCAGCGGGCACGATGTCCGGGCTAGCGATCACGATGTCCGGGGTAGCGATCACGATGTCCGGACTAGCGATCACGATGTCCGGACGAGCGATCACGATGTCCGGACCAGCGGGCACGATGTCCGGACCAGCGGGCACGATGTCCGGACCAGCGGGCACGATGTCCGGACCAGCGGGCACGATGTCCGGACAAACAATCAAGGTGTCCGGACCAGCGATCACGCTGTCCGGACCAGCGGGCACGATGTCTGGACGAGCGATCACGATGTCCGGACCAGCGATCACGATGTCCGGACCAGCGTGTACGATGTCCGGACTAGCGATCACGATGTCCGGACTAGCGATCACGATGTCCGGACCAGCGGGCACGATGTCCGGACCAGCGATCACGATGTCCGGACCAGCGGGCACGATGTCCGGACCAGGGGGCACGATGTCCGGACCAGCGATCACGATGTCCGGACCAGCGGTCACGATGTCCGGACCAGCGATCACGATGTCCGGACCACCGGTCACGATGTCCGGACTCGACAAGGCAACAGGCACGTTTTCATCGGCGACGGGCACGGTGTGCGGCTCGGGACGGGCACGGGGTGTTTTCTAGGCGGCGACTTGGGGGGGAGGCACAACCCCGTGCCATTTACTCGGCTACCTCCAGGCCATGGGCGCCAAAATCCCTTGAAAGGGCCCTTGGCGAGTCAGTCCCTTGGCTCTCACAGCTCCCCCCTATATATACATTATGCACAAAAACCTAAGTGACAGGAACAGACATTGATTTGGCCAATAAGTCACAATTTTTAAAATGTGTTGGGATTTGTCCGAAATTTTGCATGATCGTTTTTAATCATAAAAGAAGAGACTTTCGAAAAAGAATTTTCGTTTTCGGGCAATTTCGGCCCGTGCCGTAGGCTTAATTCGGGCCGGGTAGGACTTTCTCGAGGTTAAGTAAGAGATAAGCAAAAATTTCGTCGGAGTGGCATTTTCGTTTTTGGATGTGACCCGTTTACGGCACAAGTTGACGTCGGGAACAAAGTTTTATTTTTTTCGGGCGCGTTTGGCCCGTGGCCCGGTGCAAGGGCGCTTCGGCCGGGAGTGGTTCGTCCTCGCCAAACCATGTATACATGTACAATGTGTGATTTCAAGCTAACCCTTCATGATTCCTCTCTATGGGCGTACATAGCATTTTGTTTTATTTTTTTGGGCGAATGCGGTATCGGGCCCGAGGGTAGGGCGTTTCGCGTCGTAGGCTTAATTCGGTCCGGGTAGGACTTTGGCGAGGTTACGTAGAGAAGCATCCTCAATTGTCGTCGGATTGCCACGAGAGTTTAGACCCGTTGAGATCGTTATACAGATTGCCACGAGAGTAGGCGTCGGGCAACAAAGTTTTATTTTTTCCGGGGGAGTTTGGCCCGTTGCCCGGTGCTCCGGCTTGGTTGGCCGCGGTTGGTACGAAACAATGTGTATACACACACTCATTGTTGGCACAATACTTATACATATATTTTTCTTTGTTTTCGTTCGGGGAAGGACTTATCGGGCTCGTATGACGTGTCGGGCGGGCTACGTCTTGCGGTAGTAACCGGGTGTTAACCTCCCCGGACGGTTTGCCACGACTCATTGCGCCATGTTTGCGACGATTTTAGCAAGGACGACGCTTCCGGTGACGGCTCGTTAGCCTAGCCCGTTGGCGGTCTCAAACGACACCGGGCGTCGGTTGGGCATTGTGGGGGCGCCGGTGGTCTGGGTACCTCTACAGCTTTGAACCGAAAACCAACTCCGTATCGGTGTAGGGGGGGGAGGCATCACCCTCCTGCCCCTATATATACAGATTGATCAAAAGGCTATGTGACAGGAACGGACGTTGAGACTGCCAATCAGTCACAAAAATCATCGTTAGGGTGGCGCACAAC
>CAWKYE010000039.1:0-18135 GCA_963853835.1 Calendula officinalis | reverse complement strand
GTTCTTGGCAGTGACGAACGAACCAGCTATTTTGGTTACTCGTGGACGTGAAACGGACATCCGAGCTGAAAGTTAGGAATGTTTTAGTATAGCGCCTTTTGTCACACAATCTTGGATATTGAAGAGTTCGGGCCAAAGAGGGATGTTCGGGCCGAAGTGTTGTTCGGGCTGAAGTGGGATGTTCGGGCCGAAGTGGTGTTCGGGCCGAAGTGGTGTTCGAGCCGAAGTTCGGTGTTCGGGCCGAGGATGATGTTCGGGCCGAGGTTGAAGTTCGGGCCGAGGTCGGAGTTCGGGCCGAGGTCGGAGTTCGGGCCGAGGTTGAAGTTCGGACCGAGGTTGAAGTTCGGGCCGAAAATGAAGTTCGGGCCGGGAACAGTGAAGAGTTCGGGCCGAACTTGTTCTTGGCAGTGACGAACGAACCAGCTATTTTGGTTACTCGTGGCCGTGAAACGGACACCCGAGCTGAAAGTTATGAATGTTTTATTATAGCACCTTTTGTCACACAATCTTGGATATTGAAGAGTTCGGGCCGAAGAGGGAGGTTCGGGCCGAAGTGGTGTTCGGACCGAAGTGGGATGTTCGGGCTGAAGTGGTGTTCCGGCCGAAGTGGTGTTCGGGCCGAAGTTCGGTGTTCGGGCCGAGGATGATGTTCGGTCCGAGGTTGGAGTTCGGGGCGAGGTCGGAGTTCGGGCCGAGGTTGCAGTTCGGGCCGAGGTTGAAGTTCGGGCCGAAAATGAAGTTCGGGCCGGGAAAAGTGAAGAGTTCGGGCCGAACTTGTTCTTGGCAGTGACGAACGAACCAGCTATTTTGGTTACTCGTGAGCGCGAAACGGACACCCGAGCTGAAAGTTATGAATGTTTTAGTATAGCACCTTTTGTCACACAATCTTGGATATTGAAGAGTTCGGGCCGAAGAGGGAGGTTCGGGCCGAAGTGGTGTTCGGACCGAAGTGGGATGTTCGGGCTGAAGTGGTGTTCCGGCCGAAGTGGCGTTCGGGCCGAAGTTCGGTGTTCGGGCCGAGGATGATGTTCGGGCCGAGGTTAGAGTTCGGGCCGAGGTCGGAGTTCGGGCCGAGGTTGCAGTTCGGGCCGAGGTTGAAGTTCGGGCCGAAAATGAAGTTCGGGCCGGGAATAGTGAAGAGTTCGGGCCGAACTTGTTCTTGGCAGTGACGAACGAACCAGCTATTTTGGTTACTCGTGGGCGCGAAACGGACACCCGAGCTGAAAGTTATGAATGTTTTAGTATAGCACCTTTTGTCACACATTCTTGGATATTGAAGAGTTCGGGCCGAAGAGGAATGTTCGGGCCGAAGTGGTGTTCGGGCCGAAGTGGGATGTTCGGCCGAAGTGGTGTTAGGGCCGAAGTGGTGTTCGGGCCGAAGTTCGGTGTTCGGGCCGAGGATGATGTTCGGGCCGAGGTTGAAGTTCGGGCCGAGGTCGGAGTTCGGGCCGAGGTTGAAGTTCGGGCCGAGGTTGAAGTTCGGGCCGAAAATGAAGTTCGGCCCGGGAACAGTGAAGAGTTTGGGACGAACTTGTTCTTGGCAGTGACGAACGAACCAGCTATTTTGGTTACTCGTGGGCGTGAAACGGACACCCGAGCTGAAAGTTATGAATGTTTTAGTATAGCACCTTTTGTCACACAATCTTGGATATTGAAGAGTTCGGGCCGAAGAGGGATGTTCGGGCCGAAGTGGTGTTCGGACCGAAGTGGTGTTCGGGCCGAAGTGGTGTTCGGGCCGAAGTTCGGTGTTCGTGCCGAGGATGATGTTCGGGCCGAGGTTGAAGTTCGGGCCGAGGTCGGAGTTCGGGACGAGATCGAAGTTCGGGCTGAGGTTGAAGTTCGGGCCGGGAACAGTGAAGAGTTCAGGCCGAACTTGTTCTTGGCAGTGACGAACGAACCAGCTATTTTGGTTACTCGTGGGCGTGAAACGGACACCCGAGCTGAAAGTTATGAATGTTTTAGTATAGCACATTTTGTCACACAATCTTGGATATTGAAGAGTTCGGGCCGAAGAGGGATGTTCGGGCCGAAGTGGTGTTCGGGCCGAAATGGGATGTTCGGGCCGAAGTGGGATGTTCGGGCCGTAATGGTGTTCGGGCCGAGGATGATGTTCGGGCCGAGGTTAGAGTTCGGGCCGAGGTTGGAGTTCGGGCCGAGGTCGGAGTTCGGGCCGAGGTCGGAGTTCGGGCCGAGGTTGAAGTTCGGGCCGAAAATGAAGTTCGGGCCGGGAACAGTGAAGAGTTCGGGCCGAACTTGTTCTTAGCAGTGACGAACGAACCAGCTATTTTGGTTACTCGTGGGCGTGAAACGGACACCCGAGCTGAAAGATATGAATGTTTTAGTATAGCACCTTTTGTCACACAATCTTGGATATTGAAGAGTTCGGGTCGAAGAGGGATGTTCGGGCCGAAGTGGTGTTCGGGCCGAAGTGGGATGTTCGGCCGAAGTGTTGTTCGGGCCGAAGTGGTGTTGGGGCCGAAGTTCGGTGTTCGGGCCGAGGATTATGTTCGGGCCGAGGTTGAAGTTCGGGCCGAGGTCGGAGTTCTGGCCGAGGTTGAAGTTCGGGCCGAGGTTGAAGTTCGGGCCGAAAATGAAGTTCGGCCCGGGAACGGTGAAGAGTTCGGGCCGAACTTGTTCTTGGAAGTGACGAACGAACCAGCTATTTTGGTTACTCGTGGGCGTGAAACGGACACCCGAGCTGAAAGTTATGAATGTTTTAGTATAGCACCTTTTGTCACACAATCTTGGATATTGACGAGTTCGGGCCGTAGAGGGATGTTCGGGCCGAAGTGGTGTTCGGGCCGAAGTGGGATGTTCGGGCCGAAGTGGTGTTCGGGCCGAAGTTCGGTGTTCGGGCCGAGGATGAAGTTCGGGCCGAGGTCGGAGTTCGGGCCGAGGTTGAAGTTCGGGCCGAGGTTGAAGTTCGGGCCGAAAATGAAGTTCGTGCCGGGAACAATGAAGAGTTCGGGCCGAACTTGTTCTTGGCAGTGACGAACGAACCAGCTATTTTGGTTACTCGTGGGCGTGAAACGGACACCCGAGCTGAAAGTTATGAATGTTTTAGTATAACACCTTTTGTCACACAATCTTGGATATTGAAGAGTTCGGGCCGAAGAGGGATGTTCGGGCCGAAGTGGTGTTCGGGCCGAAGTGGTGTTCGGGCCGAAGTTCGGTGTTCGGGCCGAGGATGATGTTCGGGCCAAGGTTGAAGATCGGGCGGAGGTCGGAGTTCGGGACGAGGTCGAAGTTCGGGCTGAGGTTGAAGTTCGGGCCGAGAACAGTGAAGAGTTCGGGCCGAACTTGTTCTTGGCAGTGACGAACGAACCAGCTATTTTGGTTACTCGTGGGCGTGAAACGGACACCCGAACTGAAAGTTATGAATGTTTTCGTATAGCATATTTTGTCACACAATCTTGGATATTGTAGAGTTCGGGCCGAAGAGGGATGTTCGGGCCGAAGTGGTGTTCGGGCCGAAGTGGGATGTTCGGGCCGAAGTGGGATTTTCGGGCCGAAGTGGTGTTCGGGCCGAAGTGGTGTTCGGGCAGAAGTTCGGTGTTCGGGCCGAGGATGATGTTCGGGCCGAGGTTAGAGTTCGGGCCGAGGTTGGAGTTCGGGCCGAGGTTGGATTTCTGGCCGAGGTCGGAGTTCGGGCCGAGGTCGGAGTTCTGGCCGAGGTTGAAGTTCGGGCCAAAAATGAAGTTCGGGCCGGGAACAGTGAAGAGTTCGGGCCGAACTTGTTCTTGGCAGTGACGAACGAACCAGCTATTTTGGTTACTCGTGGGCGTGAAACGGACACCCGAGCTGAAAGTTATGAATGTTTTAGTATAGCACCTTTTGTCACACAATCTTGGATATTGAAGAGTTCGGGCCGAAGAGGGATGTTCGGGCCGAAGTGGTGTTCGGGCCGAAGTGGGATGTTCGGGCCGAAGTGGTGTTCGGGCCGAAGTGGTGTTCGGGCCGAAGTGGTGTTCGGCCGAAGTTCGGTGTTCGGGCCGAGGATGATGTTCGGGCCGAGGTTGAAGTTCGGGCCGAGGTCGGAGTTCGGGACGAGGTCGAAGTTCGGGCTGAGGTTGAAGTTCGGGCCGGGAACAGTGAAGAGTTCGGGCCGAACTTGTTCTTGGCAGTGACGAACGAACCAGCTATTTTGGTTACTCGTGGGCGTGAAACGGACACCCGAGCTGAAAGTTATGAATGTTTTAGTATAGCACATTTTGTCACACAATCTTGGATATTGAAAAGTTCGGGCCGAAGAGGGATGTTCGGGCCGAAGTGGTGTTCGGGCCGAAGTGGTGTTCGGGCCGAAGTGGGATGTTCGGGCCGAAGTGGGATGTTCGGGCCGAAATGGTGTTCGGGCCGAAGTTCGGTGTTCGGGCCGAGGATGATGTTCGGGCCGAGGTTAGAGTTCGGGCCTAGGTTGGAGTTCGGGCCGAGGTCGGAGTTCGGGCCGAGGTTGAAGTTCGGGCCGAAAATGAAGTTCGGGCCGGGAACAGTGAAGAGTTCGGGCCGAACTTGTTCTTGGCAGTGACGAACGAACCAGCTATTTTGGTTACTCGTGGGCGTGAAACGGACTCCCGAGCTGAATGTTATGAATGTTTTAGTATTGCACCTTTTGTCACACAATCTTGGATATTGAAGAGTTCGGGCCGAAGAGGGATGTTCGGGCCGAAGTGGTGTTCGGGCCGAAGTGGGATGTTCGACCGAAGTGGTGTTCGGGCTGAAGTTCGGTGTTCGGGCCGAGGATGATGTTCGGGCCGAGGTTGAAGTTCGGGCCGAGGTCGGAGTTCGGGCCGTGGTTGAAGTTCGGGCCGAGGTTGAAGTTCGGGCCGGGAACAGTGAAGAGTTCGGGCCGAACTTGTTCTTGGCAGTGACGAACGAACCAGCTATTTTGGTTACTCGTGGGCGTGAAACGGACACCCGAGCTAAAAGTTATGAATGTCTTAGTACAGCACCTTTTGTCACACAATCTTGGATATTGAAGAGTTCGGGCCGAAGAGGGATGTTCGGGCCGAAGTGGTGTTCGGGCCGAAGTTTGGTGTTCGGGCCGAGGATGATGTTCGGGCCGAGGTTGAAGTTCGGGCCGAGGTCGGAGTTCGGGACGAGGTCGAAGTTCGGGCTGAGGTTGAAGTTCGGGCCGGGAACAGTGAAGAGTTCGGGCCGAACTTGTTCTTGGCAGTGACGAACGAACCAGCTATTTTGGTAACTCGTGGGTGTGAAACGGACACCCGAACTGAAAGTTATGAATGTTTTCGTATAGCACATTTTGTCACACAATCTTGGATATTGAAGAGTTCGGGCCGAAGAGGGATGTTCGGGCCGAAGTGGTGTTCGGGCCGAAGTGGGATGTTCGGGCCGAAGTGGGATGTTCGGGCCGAAGTGGTGTTCGGGCCGAAGTGGTGTTCGGGCTGAAGTTCGGTATTCGGGTCGAGGATGATGTTCGGGCCGAGGGTAGAGTTCTGGCCGAGGTCGGAGTTTGGGCCGAGGTCGGAGTTCGGGCCGAGGTTGAAATTCGGGCCGAAAATGAAATTCGGGCCGGGAACAGTGAAGAGTTCGGGCCGAACATGTTCTTGGCAGTGACGAACGAACCAGCTATTTTGGTTACTCGTGGGCGTGAAACGGACACCCGAGCTGGAAGTTATGAATGTTTTAGTATAGCACCTTTTGTCACACAATCTTGGATATTGAAGAGTTCGGGCCGAAGAGGTATGTTCGGGCCGAAGTGGTGTTCGGGCCGAAGTGGGATGTTCAGCCGAAGTGGTGTTAGGGCCGAAGTGGTGTTCGGGCCGAAGTTTGGTGTTTGGGCCGAGGATGATGTTCGGGCCGAGGTTGAAGTTCGGGCCGAGGTCGGAGTTCGGGACGAGGTCGAAGTTCGGGCTGAGGTTGAAGTTCGGGCCGGGAACAGTGAAGAGTTCGGGCCGAACTTGTTCTTGGCAGTGACGAACGAACCAGCTATTTTGGTTACTCGTGGGCGTGAAACGGACACCCGAACTGAAAGTTATGAATGTTTTCGTATAGCACATTTTGTCACACAATCTTGGATATTGAAGAGTTCGGGCCGAAGAGGGATGTTCGGGCCGAAGTGGTGTTCGGGCCGAAGTGGGATGTTCGGGCCGAAGTGGGATGTTCGGGCCGAAGTGGTGTTCGGGCTGAAGTTCGGTATTCGGGTCGAGGATGATGTTCGGGCCGAGGGTAGAGTTCTGGCCGAGGTCGGAGTTTGGGCCGAGGTCGGAGTTCGGGCCGAGGTTGAAGTTCGGGCCGAAAATGAAGTTCGGGCCGGGAACAGTGAAGAGTTCGGGCCGAACTTGTTCTTGGCAGTGACGAACGAACCAGCTATTTTGGTTACTCGTGGGCGTGAAACGGACACCCGAGCTGGAAGTTATGAATGTTTTAGTATAGCACCTTTTGTCACACAATCTTGGATATTGAAGAGTTCGGGCCGAAGAGGAATGTTCGGGCCGAAGTGGTGTTCGGGCCGAAGTGGGATGTTCAGCCGAAGTGGTGTTAGGGCCGAAGTGGTGTTCGGGCTGAAGTTCGGTGTTCGGGCCGAGGATGATGTTCGGGCCGAAGTTGAAGTTCGGGCCGAGGTCGGAGTTCGGGCCGAGGTTGAAGTTCGGGCCGAGGTTGAAGTTCGGGCCGGGAACAGTGAAGAGTTCGGGCCGAACTTGTTCTTGGCAGTGACGAACGAACCAGCTATTTTGGTTACTCGTGGTCGTGAAACGGACACCCGAGCTGAAAGTTATGAATGTTTTAGTATAGCACATTTTGTCACACAATCTTGGATATTGAAAAGTTCGGGCCGAAGAGGGATGTTCGGGCCGAAGTGGTGTTCCGGCCGAAGTGGTGTTCGGGCCGAAGTGGGATGTTCGGGCCGAAGTGGGATGTTCGGGCCGAAATGGTGTTCGGGCCGAAGTTCGGTGTTCGGGCCGAGGATGATGTTCGGGCCGAGGTTATAGTTCGGGCCTAGGTTGGAGTTCGGGCCGAGGTCGGAGTTCGGGCCGAGGTCGGAGTTCGGGCCGAGGTTGAAGTTCGGGCCGAAAATGAAGTTCGGGCCGGGAACAGTGAAGAGTTCGGGCCGAACTTGTTCTTGGCAGTGACGAACGAACCAGCTATTTTGGTTACTCGTGGGCGTGAAACGGACTCCCGAGCTGAATGTTATGAATGTTTTAGTATAGCACCTTTTGTCACACAATCTTGGATATTGAAGAGTTCGGGCCGAAGAGGGATGTTCGGGCCGAAGTGGTGTTCGGGCCGAAGTGGGATGTTCGACCGAAGTGGTGTTCGGGCCGAAGTTCGGTGTTCGGGCCGAGGATGATGTTCGGGCCGAGGTTGAAGTTCGGGCCGAGGTCGGAGTTCGGTCCGTGGTTGAAGTTCGGGCCGAGGTTGAAGTTCGGGCCGGGAACAGTGAAGAGTTCGGGCCGAACTTGTTCTTGGCAGTGACGAACGAACCAGCTATTTTGGTTACTCGTGGGCTTGAAACGGACACCCGAGCTGAAAGTTATGAATGTTTTAGTATAGACCTTTTGTCACACAATCGTGGATATTGACGAGTTCGGGCCGCAGAGGGATGATCGGGCCGAAGTGGTGTTCGGGCCGAAGTGGGATGTTCGGGCCGAAGTTCGGTGTTCGGGCCGAGGATGAAGTTCGGGCCGAGGTCGGAGTTCGGGCCGAGGTTGAAGTTCGGGCCGAGGTTGAAGTTCGGGCCGAAAATGAAGTTCGGGCCGGGAACAGTGAAGAGTTCGGGCCGAACTTGTTCTAGGCAGTGACGAACGAACCAACTATTTTTGTTACTCGTGGGCGTGAAACGGACACCCGAGCTGAAAGTTATGAATGTCTTAGTACAACACCTTTTGTCACACAATCTTGGATATTGAAGAGTTCGGGCCGAAGAGGAATGTTCGGGCCGAAGTGGTGTTCGGGCCGAAGTGGGATGTTCAGCCGAAGTGGTGTTAGGGCCGAAGTGGTGTTCGGGCCGAAGTTTGGTGTTCGGGCCGAGGATGATGTTCGGGCCGAGGTTGAAGTTCGGGCCGAGGTCGGAGTTCGGGACGAGGTCGAAGTTCGGGCTGAGGTTGAAGTTCGGGCCGGGAACAGTGAAGAGTTCGGGCCGAACTTGTTCTTGGCAGTGACGAACGAACCAACTATTTTGGTTACTCGTGGGCGTGAAACGGACACCCGAACTGAAAGTTATGAATGTTTTCGTATAGCACATTTTGTCACACAATCTTGGATATTGAAGAGTTCGGGCCGAAGAGGGATGTTCGGGCCGAAGTGGTGTTCGGGCCGAAGTGGGATGTTCGGGCCGAAGTGGGATGTTCGGGCCGAAGTGGTGTTCGGGCCGAAGTGGTGTTCGGGCCGAAGTGGTGTTCGGGCTGAAGTTTGGTATTCGGGTCGAGGATGATGTTCGGGCCGAGGGTAGAGTTCTGGCCGAGGTCGGAGTTTGGGCCGAGGTCGGAGTTCGGGCCGAGGTTGAAGTTCGGGCCAAAAATGAAGTTCGGGCCAGGAACAGTGAAGAGTTCGGGCCGAACTTGTTCTTGGCAGTGACGAACGAACCAGCTATTTTGGTTACTCGTGGGCGTGAAACGGACACCCGAGCTGGAAGTTATGAATGTTTTAGTATAGCACCTTTTGTCACACAATCTTGGATATTGAAGAGTTCGGGCCGAAGAGGAATGTTCGGGCCGAAGTGGTGTTCGGGCCGAAGTGGGATGTTCAGCCGAAGTGGTGTTAGGGCCGAAGTGGTGTTCGGGCCGAAGTTCGGTGTTCGGGCCGAGGATGATGTTCGGGCCGAGGTTGAAGTTCGGGCCGAGGTCGGAGTTCGGGCCGAGGTTGAAGTTCGGGCCGGGAACAGTGAAGAGTTCGGGCCGAACTTGTTCTTGGCAGTGACGAACGAACCAACTATTTTGGTTACTCGTGGGCGTGAAACGGACACCCGAGCTAAAAGTTATGAATGTTTTAGTATAGCACCTTTTGTCACACAATCTTGGATATTGAAGAGTTCGGGCCGAAGAGGAATGTTCGGGCCGAAGTGGTGTTCGGGCCGAAGTGGGATGTTCGGCCGAAGTGGTGTTAGGGCCGAAGTGGTGTTTGGACCGAAGTTCGGTGTTCGGGCCGAGGATGATGTTCGGGCCGAGGTTGAAGTTCGGGCCGAGGTCGGAGTTCGGGCCGAGGTTGAAGTTCGGGCCGAGGTTGAAGTTCGGGCCGAAGTTGAAGTTCGGGCCGGGAACAGTGAAGAGTTCGGGCCGAACTTGTTCTTGGCAGTGACGAACGAACCAGCTATTTTGGTTACTCGTGGGCGTGAAACGGACACCCGAGCTGAAAGTTATGAATGTTTTAGTATAGCACCTTTTGTCACACAATCTTGGATATTGACGAGTTCGGGCCGAAGAGGGATGTTCGGGCCGAAGTGGTGTTCGGGCCGAAGTGGGATGTTCGGGCCGAAGTGGTGTTCGGGCCGAAGTTCGGTGTTTGGGCCGAGGATGAAGTTCGGGCCGAGGTCGGAGTTCGGGCCGAGGTTGAAGTTCGGGCCGAGGTTGAAGTTCGGGCCAAAAATGAAGTTCGGGCCGGGAACAGTGAAGAGTTCGGGCCGAACTTGTTCTTGGCAGTGACGAACCAGCTATTTTGGTTACTCGTGGGCGTGAAACGGACACCCGAGCTGAAAGTTATGAATGTTTTTGTATAGCACCTTTTGTCACACAATCTTGGATATTGAAGAGTTCGGGCCGAAGAGGGATGTTCGGGCCGAAGTGGTGTACGGGCCGAAGTGGGATGTTCGGGCCGAAGTGGTGTTCGGGCCGAAGTGGTGTTCGGGCCGAAGTTTGGTGTTCGGGCCGAGGATGATGTTCGGGCCGAGGTTGAAGTTCGGGCCGAGGTCGGAGTTCGGGAAGAGGTCGAAGTTCGGGCTGAGGTTGAAGTTCGGGCCGGGAACAGTGAAGAGTTCGGGCCGAACTTGTTCTTGGCAGTGACGAACGAACTAGCTATTTTGGTTACTCGTGGGCATGAAACGGACACCCGAACTGAAAGTTATGAATGTTTTCGTATAGCACATTTTGTCACACAATCTTGGATATTGAAGAGTTCGGGCCGAAGAGGGATGTTCGGGCCGAAGTGGTGTTCGGGCCGAAGTGGGATGTTCGGGCCGAAGTGGGATGTTCGGGCCGAAGTGGTGTTCGGGCTGAAGTTCGGTATTCGGGCCGAGGATGATGTTCGGGCCGAGGTCGGAGTTCGGGCCGAGGTTGAAGTTCGGGCCGAAAATGAAGTTCTGGCCGGGAACAGTGAAGAGTTCGGGCCGAACTTGTTCTTGGCAGTGACGAACGAACCAGCTATTTTGGTTACTCGTGGGCGCGAAACGGACACCCGAGCTGAAAGTTATGAATGTTTTAGTATAGCACCTTTTGTCACACAATCTTGGATATTGAAGAGTTCGGGCCGAAGAGGGAGGTTCGGGCCGAAGTGGTGTTCGGACCGAAGTGGGATGTTCGGGCTGAAGTGGTGTTCCGGCCGAAGTGGTGTTCGGGCCGAAGTTCGGTGTTCGGGCCGAGGATGATGTTCGGACCGAGGTTGGAGTTCGGGCCGAGGTCGGAGTTCGGGCCGAGGTTGCTGTTCGGGCCGAGGTTGAGGTTCGGGCCAAAAATGAAGTTCGGGCCGAGAATAGTGAAGAGTTCGGGCCGAACTTGTTCTTGGCAGTGACGAACGAACCAGCTATTTTGGTTACTCGTGGGCGCGAAACGGACACCCGAGCTGAAATTTATGAATGTTTTAGTATAACACCTTTTGTCACACAATCTTGGATATTGACGAGTTCGGGCTGAAGAGGAATGTTCGGGCCGAAGTGGTGTTCGGGCCGAAGTGGGATGTTCGGCCGAAGTGGTGTTAGGGCCGAAGTGGTGTTCGGGCCGAAGTTCGGTGTTCGGCCCGAGGATGATGTTCGGGCCGAGGTTGAAGTTCGGGCCGAGGTCGGAGTTCGGGCCGAGGTTGAAGTTCGGGCCGAGGTTGAAGTTCGGGCCGAAAATGAGGTTCGGCCCGGGAACAGTGAAGAGTTTGGGCCGAACTTTTTCTTGGCAGTGAAGAACGAACCAGCTATTTTGGTTACTCGTGGGCGTGAAACGGACACCCGAGCTGAAAGTTATGAATGTTTTAGTATAGCACCTTTTGTCACACAATCTTGGATATTGACGAGTTCGGGCCGAAGAGGGATGTTCGGGCCAAAGTGGTGTTTGGGCCGAAGTGGGATGTTCGGGCCGAAGTGGTGTTCGGGCCGAAGTTCGGTGTTCGGGCCGAGGATGAAGTTCGGGCCGAGGTCGGAGTTCGGGCCGAGGTTGAAGTTCGGGCCGAGGTTGAAGTTCGGGCCGAAAATGAAGTTCGGGCCGGGAACAGTGAAGAGTTCGGGCCGAACTTGTTCTTGGCAGTGACGAACCAACCAGCTATTTTGGTTACTCGTGGGCGTGAAACCGACACCCGAGCTGAAAGTTATGAATGTTTTAGTATAGCACCTTTTGTCACACAATCTTGGATATTGAAGAGTTCGGGCCGAAGAGGGATGTTCGGGCCGAAGTGGTGTTCGGGCCGAAGTGGTGTTCGGGCCGAAGTGGTGTTCGGGCCGAAGTTCGGTGTTCGGGCCGAGGATGATGTTCGGCCGAGGTTGAAGTTCGGGCCGAGGTCGGAGTTCGGGACGAGATCGAAGTTCGGGCTGAGGTTGAAGTTCGGGCCGGGAACAGTGAAGAGTTCAGGCCGAACTTGTTCTTGGCAGTGACGAACGAACCAGCTATTTTGGTTACTCGTGGGCGTGAAACGGACACCCGAGCTGAAAGTTATGAATGTTTTAGTATAGCACATTTTGTCACACAATCTTGGATATTGAAGAGTTCGGGCCGAAGAGGGATGTTCGGGCCGAAGTGGTGTTCGGGCCGAAATGGGATGTTCGGGCCGAAGTGGGATGTTCGGGCCGAAATGGTGTTCGGGCCGAAGATCGGTGTTCGGGCCGAGGATGATGTTCGGGCCGAGGTTAGAGTTCGGGCCGAGGTTGGAGTTCGGGCCGAGGTCGGAGTTCGGGCCGAGGTCGGAGTTCGGGCCGAGGTTGAAGTTCGGGCCGAAAATGAAGTTCGGGCCGGGAACAGTGAAGAGTTCTGGCCGAACTTGTTCTTGGCAGTGACGAACGAACCAGCTATTTTGGTTACTCGTGGGTGTGAAACGGACACCCGAGCTGAAAGTTATGAATGTTTTAGTATAGCACCTTTTGTCACACAATCTTGGATATTGAACAGTTCGGGCCGAAGAGGGATGTTCGGGCCGAAGTGGTGTTCGGGCCGAAGTGGGATGTTCGGCCGAAGTGGTGTTCGGGCCGAAGTGGTGTTCGGGCCGAAGTTCGGTGTTCGGGCCGAGGATTATGTTCGGGCCGAGGTTGAAGTTCGGGCCGAGGTCGGAGTTCGGGACGAGGTCGAAGTTCGGGCTGAGGTTGAAGTTCGGGTCGGGAACAGTGAAGAGTTCGGGCCGAACTTGTTCTTGGCAGTGACGAACGAACAGCTATTTTGGTTACTCGTGGGCGTGAAACGGACACCCGAACTGAAAGTTATGAATGTTTTCGTATAGCACATTTTGTCACACAATCTTGGATATTGAAGAGTTCGAGCCGAAGAGGGATGTTCGGGCCGAAGTGGTGTTCGGGCCGAAGTGGGATGTTCGGGCCGAAGTGGGATTTTCGGGCCGAAGTGGTGTTCCGGGCGAAGTGGTGTTCGGGCTGAAGTTCGGTGTTCGGGCCGAGGATGATGTTCGGGCCGAGGTTAGAGTTCGGGCCGAGGTTGGAGTTCGGGCCGAGGTTGGATTTCGGGCCGAGGTCGGAGTACGGGCCGAGGTCGGAGTTCGGGCCGAGGTTGAAGTTCGGGCCGAAAATGAAGTTCGGGCCGGGAACAGTGAAGAGTTCGGGCCGAACTTGTTCTTGGCGGTGACGAACGAACCAACTATTTTGGTTACTCGTGGGCGTGAAACGGACACCCGAGCTGAAAGTTATGAATATTTTAGTATAGCACCTTTTGTCACACAATCTTGGATATTGAAGAGTTCGGGCCGAAGAGGGATGTTCGGGCCGAAGTGGTGTTCGGGCCGAAGTGGGATGTTCGGGCCGAAGTGGTGTTCGAGCCGAAGTGGTGTTCGGGCCGAAGTGGTGTTCGGGCCGAAGTTCGGTGTTCGGGCCGAGGATGATGTTCGGGCCGAGGTTGAAGTTCGGGCCAAGGTCGGAGTTCGGGACGAGGTCGAAGTTCGGGCTGAGGTTGAAGTTCGGGCCGGGAACAGTGAAGAGTTCGGGCCGAACTTGTTCTTGGCAGTGACGAACGAACCAGCTATTTTGGTTACTCGTGGGCGTGAAACGGACACCCAAGCTGAAAGTTATGATTGTTTTAGTATAGCACATTTTGTCACACAATCTTGGATATTGAAGAGTTCGGGCCGAAATGGGATGTTCGGGCCGAAGTGGGATGTTCGGGCCGAAATGGTGTTCGGGCCGAAGTTCGGTGTTCGGGCCGAGGATGATGTTCGGGCCGAGGTTAGAGTTCGGGCCGAGGTTGGAGTTCGGGCCGAGGTCGGAGTTCGGGCCGAGGTCGGAGTTCGGGCCGAGGTTGAAGTTCGGGCCGAAAATGAAGTTCGGGTCGGGAACAGTGAAGAGTTCGGGCCGAACTTGTTCTTGGCAGTGACGAACGAACCAGCTATTTTGGTTACTCGTGGGTGTGAAACGGACACCCGAGCTGAAAGTTATGAATGTTTTAGTATAGCACATTTTGTCACACAATCTTGGATATTGAAGAGTTCGGGCCGAAGAGGGATGTTCGGGCCGAAGTGGTGTTCGGGCCGAAATGGGATGTTCGGGCCGAAGTGGGATGTTCGGGCCGAAATGGTGTTCGGGCCGAAGTTCGGTGTTCGAGCCGAGGATGATGTTCGGGCCGAGGTTAGAGTTCGGGCCGAGGTTAGAGTTCGGGCCGAAGTGGTGTTCGGGCCGAAGTGGGATGTACGGCCGAAGTGGTGTTAGGTCCGAAGTGGTGTTCGGGCTGAAGTTCGGTGTTCGGGCCGAGGATGATGTTCGGGCCGAGGTTGAAGTTCGGGCCGAGGTCGGAGTTCGAACCGAGGTTTAAGTTCGGGCCGAGGTTGAAGTTCGGGCCGAGGTTGAAGTTCGGGCCGGGAACAGTGAAGAGTTCGGGCCGAACTTGTTCTTGGCAGTGACGAACGAACCATCTATTTTGGTTACTCGTGGGCGTGAAACGGACACCCGTGCTGAAAGTTATGAATGTTTTAGTATAGCACCTTTTGTCACACAATCTTGGATATTGACGAGTTCGGGCCGAAGAGGGATGTTCGGGCCGAAGTGGTGTTCGGGCCGAAGTGGGATGTTCGGGCCGAAGTGGTGTTCCGGCCGAAGTTCGGTGTTCGGGCCGAGGATGAAGTTCGGGCCGAGGTCGGAGTTCGGACCGAGGTTGAAGTTCGGGCCGAGGTTGAAGTTCGGGCCGAAAATGAAGTTCAGGCTGGGAACAGTGAAGAGTTCGGGCCGAACTTGTTCTTGGCAGTGACGAACCAACTATTTTGGTTACTCGTGGGCGTGAAACGGACACCCGAGCTGAAAGTTATGAATGTTTTAGTATAGCACCTTTTGTCACACAATCTTGGATATTGAAGAGTTCGGGCCGAAGAGGGATGTTCGGGCCGAAGTGGTGTTCGGGCCGAAGTGGGATGTTCGGGCCGAAGTGGTGTTCGGGCCGAAGTGGTGTTCGGGCCGAAGTTTGGTGTTCGGGCCGAGGATGATGTTCGGGCCGAGGTTGAAGCTCGGGCCGAGGTCGGAGTTCGGGACGAGGTCGAAGTTCGGGCTGAGGATGAAGTTCGGGCCGGGAACAGTGAAGAGTTCGGGCCGAACTTGTTCTTGGCAGTGACGAACGAACCAGCTATTTTGGTTACTCGTGGGCGTGAAACGGACACCCGAACTGAAAGTTATGAATGTTTTCGTATAGCACATTTTGTCACACAATCTTGGATATTGAAGAGTTCGGGCCGAAGAGGGATGTTCGGGCCGAAGTGGTGTTCGGGCCGAAGTGGGATGTTCGGGCCGAAGTGGGATGTTCGGGCCGAAGTGGTGTTCGGGCCGAAGTGGTGTTCGGGCTGAAGTTCGGTATTCGGGCCGAGGATGATGTTCGGGCCGAGGGTAGAGTTCGGGCCGAGGTTGGAGTTCGGGCCGAGGTTGGAGTTCGGGCCGAGGTTGAAGTTCGGGCCGAGGTTGAAGTTCGGGCCGAAAATGAAGTTCGGGCCGGGAACAGTGAAGAGTTCGGGCCGAACTTGTTCTTGGCAGTGACGAACGAACCAGCTATTTTGGTTACTCATGGGCGTGAAACGGAC
The DNA here is from genome assembly GCA_963853835.1 of Calendula officinalis. Taxonomy (NCBI): domain Eukaryota; kingdom Viridiplantae; phylum Streptophyta; class Magnoliopsida; order Asterales; family Asteraceae; genus Calendula; species Calendula officinalis. Next base: position 2,775 of record CAWKYE010000039.1, on the reverse strand, counting down.
ACCCGAACTGAAAGTTATGAATGTTTTAGTATAGCACATTTTGTCACACAATCTCGGATATTGAAGAGTTCGGGCCGAAGAGGAATGTTCGGGCCGAAGTGGGATGTTCGGCCGAAGTGGTGTTAGGTCCGAAGTGGTGTTCGGGCTGAAGTTCGGTGTTCGGGCCGAGGATGATGTTCGGGCCGAGGTTGAAGTTCGGGCCGAGGTCGGAGTTCGAGTCGAGGTTTAAGTTCGGGCCGAGGTTGAAGTTCGGGCCGAGGTTGAAGTTCGGGCCGGGAACAGTGTAGAGTTCGGGCCGAACTTGTTCTTGGCAGTGACGAACGAACCATCTATTTTGGTTACTCGTGGGCGTGAAACGGACACCCGTGCTGAAAGTTATGAATGTTTTAGTATAGCACCTTTTGTCACACAATCTTGGATATTGACGAGTTCGGCCCGAAGAGGGATGTTCGGGCCGAAGTGGTGTTCGGGCCGAAGTGGGATGTTCGGGCCGAAGTGGTGTTCCGGCCGAAGTTCGGTGTTCGGGCCGAGGATGAAGTTCGGGCCGAGGTCGGAGTTCGGACCGAGGTTGAAGTTCGGGCCGAGGTTGAAGTTCGGGCCGAAAATGAAGTTCAGGCCGGGAACAGTGAAGAGTTCGGGCCGAACTTGTTCTTGGCAGTGACGAACCAGCTATTTTGGTTACTCGTGGGCGTGAAACGGACACCCGAGCTGAAAGTTATGAATGTTTTAGTATAGCACCTTTTGTCACACAATCTTGGATATTGAAGAGTTCGGCCCGAAGAGGGATGTTCGGGCCGAAGTGGTGTTCGGGCCGAAGTGGGATGTTCGGGCTGAAGTGGTGTTCGGGCCGAAGTGGTGTTCGGGCCGAAGTTTGGTGTTCGGGCCGAGGATGATGTTCGGGCCGAGGTTGAAGTTCGGGCCGAGGTCGGAGTTCGGGACGAGGTCGAAGTTCGGGCTGAGGTTGAAGTTCGGGCCGGGAACAGTGAAGAGTTCGGGCCGAACTTGTTCTTGGCAGTGACGAACGAACCAGCTATTTTGGTTACTCGTGGGCGTGAAACGGACACCCGAACTGAAAGTTATGAATGTTTTCGTATAGCACATTTTGTCACACAATCTTGGATATTGAAGAGTTCGGGCCGAAGATGGATGTTCGGGCCGAAGTGGTGTTCGGGCCGAAGTGGGATGTTCGGGCCGAAGTGGGATGTTCGGGCCGAAGTGGGATGTTCGGGCCGAAGTGGTGTTCGGGCCGAAGTGGTGTTCGGGCTGAAGTTCGGTATTCGGGCCGAGGATGATGTTCGGGCCGAGGGTAGAGTTCGGGCCGAGGTTGGAGTTCGGGCCGAGGTTGGAGTTTGGGCCGAGGTTGAAGTTCGGGCCGAGGTTGAAGTTCGGGCCGAAAATGAAGTTCGGGCCGGGAACAGTGAAGAGTTCGGGCCGAACTTGTTCTTGGCAGTGACGAACGAACCAGCTATTTTGGTTACTCGTGGGCGTGAAACGGACACCCGAACTGAAAGTTATGAATGTTTTAGTATAGCACATTTTGTCACACAATCTTGGATATTGAAGAGTTCGGGCCGAAGAGGGATGCTCGGGCCGAAGTGGTGTTCGGGCCGAAGTGGGATGTTCGGGCCGAAGTGGGATGTTCGGGCCGAAGTGGTGTTCGGGCCGAAGTGGTGTTCGGGCCGAAGTTCGGTGTTCGGGCCGAGGATGATGTTCGGGCCGAGGTTAGAGTTCGGGCCGAGGTTGGAGTTCGGGCCAAGGTTGGAGTTCTGGCCGAGGTCGGAGTTCGGGCCGAGGTCGGAGTTCGGGCCGAGGTTGAAGTTCGGGCCGAAAATGAAGTTCGGGCCGGGAACATTGAAGAGTTCGGGCCGAACTTGTTCTTGGCAGTGACGAACGAACCAGCTATTTTGGTTACTCGTGGGCGTGAAACGGACACCCGAGCTGAAAGTTATAATGTTTTAGTATAGCACCTTTTGTCACACAGTCTTGGATATTGAAGAGTTCGGGCCGAAGAGGGATGGTCGGGCCGAAGTGGTGTTCAGGCCGAAGTGGGATGTTCGGGCCGAAGTGGTGTTCGGGCCGAAGTGGTGTTCGGACCGAAGTGGTGTTCGGGCCGAAGTTCGGTGTTCTGGCCGAGGATGATGTTCGGGCCGAGGTTGAAGTTCGGGCCGAGGTCGGAGTTCGGGACGAGGTCGAAGTTCAGGCTGAGGTTGAAGTTCGGGCCGGGAACAGTGAAGAGTTCGGGCCGAACTTGTTCTTGGCAGTGACGAACGAACCAGCTATTTTGGTTACTCGTGGGCGTGAAACGGACACCCGAGTTGAAAGTTATGAATGTTTTAGTATATCACCTTTTGTCACACAATCTTGGATATTGAAGAGTTCGGGCCGAAGAGGGATGTTCGGGCCGAAGTGGTGTTCGGGCCGAAGTGGGATGTTCGGGCCGAAGTGGTGTTCGGGCCGAAGTGGTGTTCGGGCCGAAGTTTGGTGTTCGGGCCGAGGTTGAAGTTCGGGCCGAGGTCGGAGTTCGGGACGAGGTCGAAGTTCGGGCTGAGGTTGAAGTTCGGGCCGGGAACAGTGAAGAGTTCGGGCCGAACTTGTTCTTGGCAGTGACGAACGAACCAGCTATTTTGGTTACTCGTGGGCGTGAAACGGACACCCGAGCTGAAAGTTATGAATGTTTTAGTATATCACCTTTTGTCACACAATCTTGGATATTGAAGAGTTCGGGCCGAAGAGGGATGTTCGGGCCGAAGTGGTGCTCGGGCCGAAGTGGGATGT
>CAWKYE010000038.1:0-45722 GCA_963853835.1 Calendula officinalis | reverse complement strand
GCTCAAAAGTCAAGGCTCAAGGCTCAACACTCAAGGGTCAAGGGTCAAGGCTCATGTCTCGAGGCTCAAGGCTCAAGGCTCAAGGCTTAAGGCTCAAGGTTCAAGGAAAAACACTCAAGGCACAAGGCTCAAAGCTCGAAGCTAGAGGGTCAAGGGTCAACGCTCAAGGCTCAAGGATCAAGGATCAAGGCTCAAGTCATGGCTCAAGGGCCAGGATTCAAGGCAAAAGGCTGAAGGCTCAAGGCTCAAGGCTCAAGGCTCAAGGCTCAAGGCTCAAGGCTCAAGGCTTAAGGTTCAAGGTTCAATGAAAAAGGCTCAAGGCTCAAGGCTCAAGGCTCTAGGCTCAAGGCTCAAGGCTCAAGGCTCAAGGCTCAAGGCTCAAGGCTCAAGGGTCAAGGCTCGAGGCTCGAGGCTCGAGGCTCGAGGCTCAAGCCTCAAGGCTCAAGTCACGGCTCAAGGGTCAAGGGTCAAGGGTTAAGGCTCATGTCTCAAGGCTCAAGGCTTAAGGCTCAAGGCTCAAGGCTCAAGGTTCAAGGAAAAAGGCTCAAGGCTCAAGGCTCAAAGCTCAAGGCTCTAGGCTAAAGGGTCAAGGGTCAAGGCTCGAGGCTCAAGGCTCAAGGCTTAAGGCTCAAGGCTCAAGGCTCAAAGCTCAAGGCTCAAGGCTCAAGGCTCAAGGCTCAAGGCTCAAGGCTCAAGGCTCCAGGCTAAAGGGTCAAGGGTCAAGGCTCAAGGCTCGAGGCTCGAGGCTCGAGGCTCAAGGCTCGAGGCTCAAGGCTTAAGGCTCAAGGTTCAAGGAAAAAGGCTCAAGGCTCAAGGCTCAAGGCTCTAGGCTCAAGGCTCAAGGCTTAAGGGTCAAGGGTCAAGGCTCGAGGATCGAGGCTCCAGGCTCAAGGGTCAAGGCTCAAGGCTCAAGGCTCTAGGCTTAAGGCTCAAGGATTAAGGCTTCAGGCTCAAGGTTCAAGGTTCATGGAAAAAGGCTGAAGGCTCAAGGTCAAGGGTCAAGGCTCAAAAGTCAAGGCTCAAGGCACAACACTCAAGGGTCAAGGGTCAAGGCTCATGTCTCAAGGCTCAAGGCTCAAGGCTCAAGGCTCAAGGCTCAAGGCTCAAGGCTCAAGGTTCAAGGCTCAAGGTTCAAGGCTCAAGGTTCAAGGAAAAAGGCTCAAGGCTCAAGGCTCAAGGCTCAAGGCTCAAGGCTAAAGGGTCAAGGGTCAAGGGTCAAGGCTCGAGGCTCGAGGCTCCAAGCTCAAGGCTCAAGGCTCCAGGCTTAAGGCTCAAGGCTTAAGGCTTCAGGCTCAAGGTTCAAGGTTAATGGAAAAAGGCTCAAGGCTCAAGGCTCAAGTCATGACTCTAGGGTCAAGGCTCAAAAGTCAAGGCTCAAGGCACAACACTCAAGGGTCAAGGGTCAAGGCTCATGTCTCAAGGCTCAAGGCTCAAGGCTCAAGGCTCAAGGCTCAAAGGTCAAGGCTCGAGGCTTGAGGCTCGAGGCTCGAGGCTCCGGGCTCGAGGCTCAAGGCTCAAGGCTCAAAGCTCAAGGCTCAAGGCTCAAGGCTCAAGGCTCAAGGCTCAAGGCTTAAAGCTCAAGGCTCAAGGTTCAAGGTACATGGAAAAAGGCTGAAGGCTCAAGGCTCAAGGCTCAAAGCTCAAGGCTCAAGGCTCAAGGCTCAAGGCTCCAGGCATAAGGCTCAAGGCTTAAGGCTTAAGGCTCAAGGTTCAAGGTTCGTGGAAAAAGGCTCAAGGCTCAAGGCTCAAGTCACGGCTCAAGGATCAAGGCTCAAAAGTCAAGGCTCAAGGCACAACACTCAAGGGTCAAGGGTCAAGGGTCAACGGTCAAGGGTCAAGGCTCATGTCTCAGGGCTCAAGGCTCAAGGCACAAGGCTCATGGCTCAAGGCTCAAGGATCAAGGCTCAAGGCTCAACGCTCAAGGCTCAAGGCTTAAGGCTCAAGCCTCAAGGCTCAAGGCTCAAGGCTCAAGGCTCAAGGCTAAAGGGTCAAAGGTCAAGGCTCGAGGCTCGAGGTTCGAGGTTCGAGGTTCCAGGCTCCAGGCTCAGGGCTCAAGGCTCAAGGCTCAAGGCTCAAGACTCAAGGCTCCTCAAGGCTCAAGGCTCAGGGCTCGAGGCTCAAGGCTCCAGCGATCGAGGCTAAAGGCTCCAGGGGTCAAGGCTACAGGCTCAAGGCTCCAGGCTCCAGGCTCAAGGCTCAAGGATCAACATTCAAGGCTTAAGGCTCAAGGGTCACGGCTCAAGTGTCAGAGTCAAAAGTCAAGGCTCAAGTCACGGCTCAAGGGTCAAGGCTCAAAAGTCAAGGCTCAAGGCGCAACACTCAAAGGTCAAGGGTCAAGGCTCAAGTCTCAAGGCTCAAGGCTCGAGGCTCGAGGCTCGAGGCTCAAGGCTCCAGGCTCAAGGCTCCAGGCTCAAGGCTCGAGGCTCAAGCCTCAAGGCTCGAGGCATAAAGCTCAAGGCTGAAGGCTTAAGGCTCAAGGCTCTAGGCTCAAGCCTCCAGGCTCAGGGCTCCAGGCTCAAGGCTCAAGGCTCAAGGCTCAAGGCTCAAGGCTCAAGGCTCAAGGTTCAAGGCTCCAGGATCAAGGCTCAAGCCTCGGCTTAAGGGTCAGGACTCAAGGCAAAAGGCTCAAGGATCAAGGCTCAAGGCTCAAGGCTCAAGGCTCAAGGCTCATGGCTCAAGGCTCAAGGCTCAAGGTTCATGGCTCAAGGCTCAAGGCCCAAGGCTCAAAGCTCAAGGCTCAAGGCTTATGGTTCAAGGTTCAAGGAAAAAGGCTCAAGGCTCAAGGCTCAAGGCTAAATGGTCAAGGGTCTAGGGTCAAGGCTCGAGGCTCGAGGCTCAAGGCGCAAGGCTCAAGGCTCAAGGCTCAAGCGTCAAGGCTCCTCAAGGCTCAAAGCTCAGGGCTCGAGGGTCAGGGCTCCAAGGCTCAAGCCTCCAGGGTCAAGGCTCAAGGCTCAAGGCTCAAGGCTCAAGGCTCAAGGCTCAATGCTCAAGGCTCAAGGCTCAAGGCTCAAGGCTCAAGGCTCAAGGCTCAAGGCTCAAGGCTCAAGGCTCAAGGCTCAAGGCTCGAGGCTCAAGGCTCAAGGCTCAAGGTTCAAGGTTCAAGGCTCAAGACTTAAGGCTCCAGGTTCAAGAGAAAAGGAAAAAGGATCAAGGTTCAAGGGTCAAGGTTCAAGGCTCAAGGCTCAAGGATCAAGGATCAAGGCTAAAGGTTCATGGAAAAAAGCTCAAGGCATAACACTCAAGGGTAGAGGGTCAACGTTCAAGGGTCAAGGGTCAAGGCTCAAGGCTCAAGGCTCAAGTCACGGCTCAAGGGTCAAGGCTCAAAAGTCAAGGCTCGAGGCTCAACACTCAAGGGTCAAGGGTCAAGGCTCAAGGCTCATGTCTCAAGGCTCAAGGCTCAAGGATCAAGGATCAAGGCTCAAGGCTCAAAGCTCAAGGTTCAAGGCTCGAGGCTCAAGGCTCGAGGCTCGAGGCTCGAGGCTCGAGGCTCGAGGCTCCGGGATCAAGGCTCAAGGCTCAATGCTCAAGGCTCAAGGCTCCAGGCTCAAGGTTCAAGGCTCCATGCTCAAGGCTCAAGGCTCAAGGCTCAAGGCTCAAGGCTCAAGACTCAAGGCTCCTGAAGGCTCAAGTGTCAGGGCTCGAGGCTCAAGGCTCCAGGGTCAAGGCTCAAGGCTCAAGGCTCAAGGCTCAAGGCTCAAGGCTCGAGGCTCGAGGTTCGAGGTTCGAGGCTCGAGGCTCGAGGCTCGAGGCTCAAGGCTCAAGGCTCAAGGCTCCAGGCTCAAGTCACGGCTCAAGGGTCAAGGGTCAAGGGTTAAGGCTCATGTCTCAAGGCTCAAGGCTCAAGGCTCAAGGCTCTAGGCTCAAGGCTCAAGGCTCAAGGCTCAAGGTTCAAGGAAAAAGGCTCAAGGCTCAAAGCTCAAGGCTCAAGGCTAAAGGGTCAAGGGTCAAGGCTCCAGGCTCGAGGCTCGAGGCTCAAGGTTCAAGGCTCAAGGCTCAAGGCTCAAGGCTGAAAGCTCAAGGCTCAAGGCTCAAGGCTCAAAGCTCAAGGCTCAAGGCCCAACGCTCAAGGCTCAAGGCTCAAGGCTCAAGGCTCAAGGCTCAAGGCTCAAGGCTAAAGGGTCAAGGGTCAAGGATCCAGGCTCGAGGCTCGAGGCTCAAGGCTCAAGGCTCGGGTGTCTTCGAGGGTATGATGTTCTCACCTTCTTCTTTGTTGCACGATTTGGGTTTAGAGATTCGGTCATTGGTGGATCTTGGTGGTTGAATTAAATTTTTAAATATACGTTTCTGCTGCGTTTTCGAACCCACCAAAATCCAACAAATAAACCCTAGATTAACATACTCTCCTCCTCTATCAGATCGAAGTATCTTGATTGACTTGCCCAATTGGTTCTCAACTTTATTTTGGAATGTCTTGAACACCTCAATGGTTTCTGACTTATGTTTAACCAAGTAAACATATTCATACCTACTGTAGTCATCTATAAAGGTTACGCAATATCTACAATTATTCCTTGTAAGGTGTTTAAATGGACCACACACATCAGTGTGTATGATGTCTAATAAACCCTTAGCCCTCTCACTAACACCCGTGAAGAGAGCTTTAGTCATCTTTCCCAATAAGCAAGATTCGCATACATCGTTTGAACTATGTTCAAACGATACCAAGTACCCAATTTCTTGAAGATTGGAGATGCGAGTCTTGTTAACATGGCCAAGTCGACTATGCGATAAGGATAATTTATCCAAAGTATCTTTGGATGTCAAACCAATTTGCATGATTGTCTTTTATTACTAACATGTGCATCTATCTCATATATGCAATTAACCGATAATGCTTTAAAATAACAATCACCATTCTTATAACAAGAAATTGTGCCATCGCTATTGAAAGCAAACTTAAAACCCTCAGCATATAAAGCAAAATATGAAATAATATTTCTTGCCATAAGTGGCGAATATCGTACATCTTTTAACAAAATAGAGAAACTAGATCTAAAGGGCAATAACACAATTCCTTTGGTTTCAACTGGGACAACTTCTCTATTTCCCATGATGAGATCTTGTTCTCCAACCATCAACCTCTCACTTTCCCATAGCACCTGCATTGTATTACAAATATGAGTGCTACAACCGGTATCTAAAACCCAGTTTTGCGAAGTAGAGGTTTGGTACAATTCAATCAAGTACATCTTTTGTTTTGAAGTAGCTCCAACTCCTTTAGCTTTTAGCTTGTTGAGTTCCTCAAGGTATGTTGGGCAGCTACGGCGGAAATGCCCCATTTCCCGCAATAGAAGTAGTCTGCATCTTCCGGTGTCATGGCTTGAGGAATTTTTCCTCTAGCCATCTTTGCCGAAGTGGGCTTAGGCTTGGGCGCACCAACCTTGCCTTTACCCTTACCTTGAGTGGTAGGGGTGGACTTTCCTTCCCGAATTCCAAGGACGGAATGTGTTGGGTTGGGCTTTCTTTTGGTCATGGTAGACATAGCGGTCTTCAACAAACCATGAAGCTCCATGATGGACTTGTCCATCCCATGCATATGATATTTCATTACAAACTGTTCATATGATGTAGTGTAACACCCTAAAATTTACAAGATTTTTGAAATTTTTGAAAACAAAATGATAATTAAAAAGGTCCCATAAATAAATCTCAGATATAAATATTTACATTTAAAACGTAATTGTTGCGGAAAAAGTTTTAAATAAAATTAAAGTTTTAAATAATAATTATTGTTCCACAACAACTTTTGAATATACAGCCGTCAACCGTCCACCTTCTCTCTTCCTTTGCTAGTACCTGAAACAGTGGGGGAAAGTTTGGGTCAGCTGGGAAGCTGAGTGAATAATCTCAAAATGCATACAATCATAACATACAACACATGAGGGCACATCGGTGTACTCCTACTCAGATTCTACTCAATTAATTACTCAGATTTAGTTCTCAGATTTTATTACTCAGATTTTAATTTATATAGCGCGCTTGTGTGATTTGGGACGAGAGATCAACCTCTCCCCTCCTCACACCTCAGATAGGCGTAAGCCAAAACTCAGACGGGAGTGATCCCAAAACTCAGACGGGAATAATCCCAAAACTCAGACGGGAGGTGATCCCAAGATAGGCATATAGCCAAAAACTCAGATGTGTGTTATTATGTTTTATTATCTCTTTAACATAATTATCTCAGATTGCCCTAGCAAGTAGTAGCACAGAATGACCCTGTGCCGAGCTCGGTTACCCAGGCACAATGTCTCAGATCATGAATAAATCAACAGATGCTCAGATACTCAGATAACAGGTCAAACTCAGATAACAGATCGAACTCAGATAACAGCTCAAACTCAGATAACAATTATGGTGTAAGAAATGTAACACATAAGTCATGCATGTACAACGTTAAAACTGAATACACGGTGAGAATACTCACCTCGAGAAAATGTAAGCTCCAAAGGATCCTCAATACTCTAAGGCGCTGCTCGGTTATTCCTAGACGATCCTAAAAGCATAAAAATGAAACCCGAATTACAATCCGTTCCAAGGACTTAATTTAGAAAACTGGCAGCACCCGTCGGTCTCACGGAAACTGCTATTACTCCTAAACGGTTCGCTAGATTATTTCCATATTTTTACTGTATAAAATAGGCAATCGGAACTACAATTCATTGTGAGATGGTCACTGGCCAAAACAGACTCTAAGGGCCTCAAAACAGTATCGCAAGACAGACATGTTGTGCAGGTCACGTTTCCTAACAGCAGCATACTAAATTAGCTATAACTTTTAAACCGTAATTCAGATTGACGAGAGGGTTGCGGCGTTGAAAAGCTAACTCAGAAATCAAGGTCCCAGCAGGGGCAAAAAACTCAAAATGTTATTCCAAGTAGGTTAAAAACAATTTAGAACAGTAGGGCAGATTCTGTCTAAAACAATGTTGATTTACAAAACTTGTTTTAGCAACCCGACCCGTCACCGAAAATCCCGCGTACTTAGAATTTCTATCCGACAGCTGAAAAATATTATTTACTTGAATTCTATCTGTTTCTAAAAACTTGATGGTAAAAGTTCTTGATTGGGAAACCGAGAACCCTACGGGTTCGGTTTCCTCTTCGGTTAAAGATTCCCGATTTAAGAACGAATGAGACAATAACCCAACCCACCGGGCATCCCGAGGCTCCACCTCAGCAGCCCGGTTGACAATTCTAAGGCCAATGGTTCCTTCACAATTTCACAATAATCTAATTACTCGAACTAATGAACGGCTAAAACCAAAAGGAATTGAAACAACAACAAATAAACGGAACTATAATCCACGGCCCTAGTGTACAACCTGCATAAGCAATTTAGTTTATGGAAGAATTCAGATTTAAATAGAATTCAAGCGCAACAATTGAGAAGGCAGCAAAACGAGGCTTACCAACAAAAAGAAGCACTCGACGGGGATAGCTACACGAGATCAGAACTCGAAGGTTGTTCCTGCTCGGTCACTAGGAAAAACGGGGTAAACAATTTAGAATTATCGAGGAGAAATACAACTGAATTTAGATACCGAACTTACCACTCAAGTGTAATAAACCCGCTCGATTGAAGAACCGACGAACAAAAGGGAGATGTTGATTGTTGCGGCTGGAATGGAAGAGGAAGAAAAACGAGGAAGATGCTCTAGACTGCACACGAATGACGGAATATGGAAGGTAGCGGCTGGATTTTTGGGGTAGAATTAATGGTTAATACGTTTCCTATTTCTCTCTTATGTCGACATAATGTTGACGTCTTAATCCTGATCATTAATAAGCGTGGGCTGGTCTCATAGGCCCTCAACAATCTCGGTCACAATACTCCTCCTAAGCCCACCGAATTTTGTGATGCGGTATCATGGCCTTATTATAACCGGTCTCGAGCAGAGAAAGAAAAAGAAATACAACGACCCAAGAACTTATAGTAACTAGATTAGGAGTTCGGCCCTTGGCCTATTGGCCGGGCCTCGAGGTCCTCAAAACTTCGATATAAGCTTAGCACCAATCACGGCTCAGAAAAATCTATTCACTAAGTAGAACTAACTCACACCCTCGGGAAATTTAAACGTTGCGAATATGAAACGTCACGAAAACGAAATGTCTCATAATTAATCGCTTGCACAACACGAGGCGTCACGCAATAAAATCATATAAATACGAAATCAAAACGTCACACATTAATCGCTTAGTAATATCGACTAAGTAATACAATCATGTTTTAAAAAGAATAAAACGTAATTAAATTTAATTATAAAATTTGGGGCGTTACATGTAGGAAGTGACCTAAGGATAAAATCCACGGCCAATTCCTTCCCAATGGAGAATCCTAACTTCTCCAAGCGTTCCATGTTAGCTTTCATACGCAACATGTGAGCGCTCACATCCCCGCCTTCGAGGAGTTTACAATCAAGCACGTTCTTGAGACACTTGTACCGCTCTAGCTTTGCTTGTTGTTGGAACATGTCCCACAGTTATACAATAAGCTCGTAAGCGTACAAATGATCCATTTGCTTTTGAAGATCAGGAGTCATTTTGCTCAACATTAGACATGAAATGTCCTCAATTTCTTTCATGAGACGTTCATGTGCATCACGTGTTGCTTTAATTTCATCCTCCCCTGGTGCATCGGGAAGAGGCCCTTCAATAAAGTGCATCTTTCCTTCATGGCGGAGAACAAGTTTTAGTTGTCTCTCCCAATCAAGGAAATTTGCACCATTGAGTTTCTCCTTTTCAAGGAAAACTCTTAAAGAAACATTGGTGGCGGTGGTGTGGTTTGAAGATGCCATCTATTAAAATAACAACGTAGTTTTTGTTTGTTTGATGGGTCCTGGTTTAATATATTACCCAAAACATTTTGTATTTAACAAGGGCTAAGAATCCATATTTCACAATACATTATGAAGGGTATGCCGCGGATCATAATGTAAATCTATTTCTTGCGGTATCCTTTGTACCGCTTCATAGTCGACACTATAACCTCTTAGCTTCTTCCGTGATCGCTTGACAACCATTGTGTCAATTGACATGTTTGATCCCTACATGCACTAACCTCAAACCAAATTTTAAATGACTCGGTTTCGCTCGACAATCATTTAAAACCTAATTTGAAGTTTGTAAATCGACCATCTAGATCCACGATAAGTCCATTACCAAATTGGCTCGGTTTCACTCGACAACCAACTTAAATAAGGAGCTTATGCTCACCTCCATCTTCCTTTACAAGACATGGCTCAGTTTCGCTCGGCAACCGACCTTGCTCCACAAGATTTAAGTGGTGACATTCCAATGGATAGTGCAAGATTTACATTTTGTGAGAAATCATATAAATCATCCAACATGATACGCGCTGAAACATTTTAATTATAACAGTTCGGCTAATGCATGACGACCAACTATAACAAAGTGAGTCACACTCACCTTCCACACTGTCAATTCAAAGATCGGCCCGGCTAATGCACGACAACCGACTTTGTTTAGCAAGATTTGGGTGGCGTCATCATTTAGACAATAAAATTGACATTCTCTAAAAAACGGATTTTTGTTTCTTTTAAATATTGATTAATTACTTTTGTGACAAAAACATTTTTCACCTTTTAATTAATCTATAGCGAGTGATTTAATTAAACCATTTTTAATTTATTTATTTACCATTGCGAAAATCTAACAACCAAGTAAATAAATAATCATCACACGCATTCAACATAAAATTGGTAACCATGCCCAAATCCTATTAATTTTTCCGGTGAGCCAACCCGGGAAAAACTCGGTCAACTATGGACAAACAATGACCTTCCATGTGAGCTCCCACTAAATCCGCCGTCTCCATTATACTTCATCGAATCCATGGTTGCCTAGACATCACTTCATGATTCCATTTGGTTGTATTTTGACCTACATTTTACAAGTACTTAGAAAATATAGAAATGGCTAACAAGCCACAAAATCCTGCTAACTAGTACACATACAAATGAAAATCAATGGCATGCAAGCCATAATTAATAAATATTACATACCAAAATTAATAAATTATTAATTACAAACCACTGTGACAAAGTCACCAAATGAATAACAACAAAACACAAGGCACAAGGTCAAGGACATGATGCTTACCAATCTATTAGCTACTACATACATGAAAGCTAAAATGGTGTGCCAACAACCATTGAAAAATATTTCGACAAAGATTCGAAATCAAACACTCAAGGCACAATGAATCTTTGTATGTAATAATTACACACATAACACAAATATATGCATGCATGCATTTCATGCCAAAACCATGACATACATATAAGTGTGTGAGTCAAAATATTAAAGGTTTAGCAAGGCTAAAACCCGAAATCTAAACTTTCGCAAAAACCGATCCTCAAATCGTTTTTCAATCCCGAAATGTGCAAGATTCGTTTATAGTAGGCTCTGGTACCACTGTTGGATTATGGTGGGTTCAAAACGCAGCGGAAACATATATTTAAAATTAAATTTAACCACCAAAATCCACCAAGGACCGAATCTCTAAACCCGAATCATGCAACAAAGAGAAGAGAGAATATCATACCCTTGAAGACACCCGCAAGAATGATGATGATGATGAGTGGATGATGGTCACGAGTTAGTTCCCCTCTACCGTTTATCCACACTGAGTTACCGTTCCTTTCAAGTTGCTAGGCCGACACCGAAAAGCTCAAGGTCTTCTTAGTTTTCGGTGAACTAACACTTGAATATTTAGAGAGAGTTTTGTGAAAGCCTTGAGATTACTTTTTGCCATGAAGATGATGATATAAGGCCACCAAAAAACGTGCACAAGGAAGTGCAAGGAGTAATCATCATCTCTACATGTATTGGACCACAAAATGGTCCAATAGAAAAGAAGCACTCGCTTGTGGAAGAGTAATCATTAAGTCTCCATGCATTGGACCATTAAAATGGTCCAATCACATCTTTAATGAAGTCTCCCATTTATTAATTAAGAGTCTCCCATATTAAACATGGGTCTCCCTTATAATGGAGCAGTGGTAACTGAGCAGTAGTAACCGAGCAATAGTAACTGAGCAGACTAAACTGAGCAGTAGTAACTCAGTAGTTGTAACTGAGATCTCCCTTATTAACTAAGGTTCTACCTTATTAACTAAGGTTCTACCGTATTAACAAAGGTTACCCTTTATTAATTCTCTCATATAATCAAGTGTATCCGGAAAGGAATTCCCCCGGCGTGTGACCCGATAGGCTCGTGTTTTATCAGCCGTGATACCCGTACGCGTGTGTCGGTGGCCAGAATTCCAACAGATATCTATAGGGTATAGGTCATGTCTAGTAGTTATAATGGTTCAAGGGCCATCGGTATGAGTTATGGTCATCTAGTGGTTATAATGGTTCAAGGGCCATGGTTATGAGTTATGGACACCTATTACATGTAAAATAGATATCTATAGGCTATTGGTCATGCCTCGTAGTTATAATGTTTCATGGGTCATTGGTATGAGTTATGGACATCTAGTGGTTATAATGGTTCAAGGGCCATGGTTATGGGTTATGGACACCTATTACTTGTAAAATGGATATTTGTAGGCTATTGGTCATGGCTAGTAGTTATAATGGTTCAAGGGCCATCACTATGAGTTATGGACATCTAGTGGTTATAATGGTTCAATGGCCATGGTTATGGGTTATGGACACCTATTACTTGTAAAATGGATATCTATAGGCTATTGGTCATGGGTAGTATTTATAATGGTTCAAGGGCCATCGGTATGAGTTATGGACATCTTGTGGTTATAATGGTTCAAGGGCCATGGTTATGAATGGTTTCATTGACACTGATTGACCACTTGGGTCAACCTCCTAGTCACTTGGTTCGAACCATACTGACCAAGAACATGAACTTGTTCTTGACCGGTTGAAACCAACTAGCTGATTTAATCCCTAAAAGCGGACGTGGGATTAAACCTAATCCTTAAACCCTAAAGGATTGGGATCTTGGAAATCTGGATTTGATTAACAATGAAAGAAACCTTGTACCAAAAAATTGAACACACACACATAGCTTGTGTGTGTTCGTCGACCATCAACCAAAGAACCCTAGGGTTCTTTGGCCGAATTCGAACAAGAGGAGAAGAGGGGAAAAGGGTTTCCCAAAACATACCTTAGTTAATGCTTAAGATAGATCCACTGATGATGAACAAATCGAGCGATCTTCTAGTTGATCTAAGCAATGAACTTGTTCTACAATACTTGAAGAACACGAAGAACGAAGAACACCAAGTGATGGTGTTCTTGGGTTTCGGCTGATCGAAGGGAACAAGGAGGGAGGGAATTCGTGTGATGTACAAGAGGTTTTAGGGTTACCCTAAGCCTCTTATTTATAGATAAAAAAGTTGCGTTTAGGACCCTCTAGTTCAGTTAATATTAGATCTTTAATTAACCTTCCTTTTAACACTTCCACCCCTTATAGTTTAACTAGTTTATTATTGTCGCGCTTAACTATTAAATGTCTAGTATTAATACACAAATAATTCGGCACCCATATATGATTTAATAGTTTTAAATCATATCATGGATAATCTATAATTAACACATTGTATATTTACTCAACTAGTAAATGTACAAATACTTGAATTAATTAGTTAGTTAAACTAATCTAGTAATAAGTTAAACTTAACATAATACTTAACTAATTCATAATGACTATTATGAATCATTCCTCTTCGTAGTATCATTGCTTATCTTGCTCGTATTACATGCACTCACCGGTGTGACCCTTAAGTGTTTCGTAGGCATGGACGTATCATCATAGGTTGACTAACTGTGCACATAAATCCTTCAGACTCCCACTTGTGCAAGTTTGTAACCTTTATCTTAATGATACGAGTTACAGTGGCCTTCTAGATGGGCATGTAGGTAACCAACCCCATAAAAACAGCTTATGTAACCCAGGTATAGTTTTGAAAAACTCTTTAATAGCGTCTCCTAGTAAAGAACACTTTGTCTGTACTTCTTGGGCAATTATGTTAGGTTTATCACTTGCAGAACGATATTTGTGATAACAAATACGAGCATGGTAGAAAATATCAACTCCTGTATTCGAAATCATTTCATGACTTCTTGATTCAAACTGTTGTGATAAACGACAAAGATCAAATCAGTTCGTTTGGGCATTTCCATGCACTTTCCAGTTATCTCATCATGTCAAAGGACCCATAAATATCTCTCCTAAAAAAAGGAGGTGCAATTACCATCTTGTTATATTTCGATTCAAAATACAAATTCCTTTGTACCCAGTAAAGCCTTGAATGACAACCATATTTCAGAATTGTCTAAGACGAACCAAAGCGCATTAGTCATTGTATCTCAAACCAAATACCTCAGGCTTAAGGACAATACTAGTGAATAATACTTTTGAACTTTTCAACCATGAAGTATTATCACGGTAGCTATCTTCGAAGAACTTCGAATCTACCACCAAATATCGCGATGACGTTAACGTCCCATCGAGGTTCCCACCAAGACGAGTAGTCACGGATTTATATCTTTTTGAATAAAGAAACTTTTATTCATGGATGTTGTAAAACATACAAATTCTGAATTACAATGATACTAACTCATGTATTATTCCTCACTGGACATATATACTGAATTACTAGTGGACCATTACTTATCCTTTGCGTTTGTGTTGATTGCTCAATGACTCCTTAATTGCAACTTTTATCACTAATCACAATTAGTCATTTCTATTAAACTAAAGACATAAGACGAGTATTCACGAATACTATTACTTTTGTCTTTGCTAGATATTGTTCATGCAATAGTTAGAACATATTCTAGTTTTGCCTTTTTATATGATTCGGTAAACATAGGAGGATTGGAAAATTACTCCTTTAGTTTCTTGCATCTATAAAACTTGCCTTGTAACTAAATCTCTTTTAGCTACTTGATTTGTAGAAATTCTTACTAGTTAAAGATATTTCCTTAAATGATTAATCTTGTTCACTGGAGTGTGAACATCCTATTAGATATGCAATAATTAATCACAAGACTTGTGATCACGCTATTAGGTTTGTAATAATCTAATCAATGATCATTTATCTCTCTTAACTCTTTGGCTAACGACTTGGTAATTCCTTGTTGTTAATGTCCTAACTAACTTTACTATATTCACTAGTACCTCTAGTGAATATGTTAGTCATAGCTCCCACTAAATTTTATGGAAATAAGCATCACTTAAACTACTACTTTTGACATAGTCAAAACTTATAGTTTAATCCTTTAAGAATTAATCTATTATCAAAGTCATCCTTTGGATTTGCGAATATCCAACATTCTTGATAAGGGAATCATGACTTTCATTGATAACAGTATCTAACAAGTTTAAGACACTTGAAACGATACTTTCAATTCTTAAGTGTATTAGTATCTTTTAAGAATTTCATTTAATGCCAAAGTCATTTCTTGGATTTCTCAAATATCCATTATTCCTATTAGGGAATTATGACTTGATTAAATATTATATTTATTACAAGTATAAAAGACTTGCAATAGTACCTTTTGATTCTTAAATACTCTAATATAGTTTGTTTCTTTTAAGAGTTCATTTAATGTCTAAGTGATTTCACTTGGATTTTACGAATATCCAATTATTCCTATTAAGGAATTATGACTTCATTAAATTCCTTCATTACAAGTATAAAAGACTTGTAATAATACTCTTTAAAGTGTATCTTGATTATATCCAATATAATCATATTATATTAATACTAATATTTAAAACGTACTATCATAAGTAATTTAATACTAATATCTTGATTATTATTGTTGCACTTAACTATTAAATGTCTAGTATTAATACACTAATAATTCGACACCCATATACACGAATTATATACTTGTATTTATACTTTTAATAATTAATTATATAATAACATTTATATAATTTATACAACAATATTATCCAATTTACTATATGATTTAATAGTTTTAAATAATATCATGGATAATCTATAATTAACACGTTGTATATTTACTCAACTAGTAAATGTACAAATACTTGTATTAATTAGTTAGTTAAACTAATCTAGTAATAAGTTAAACTTAACTTAATACTTAACTGATTCATAATGACTATTATGAATCATTCCTCTTCGTAGTATCATTGCTTATCTTGCTCGTATTACATGCACTCACCGGTGTGACCCTTAAGTGTTTCGTAGGCATGGATGTATCATCATAGGTTGACTAACTGTGCTCATAAATCCTTCAGGTTATGGGTTATGGACACCTATTACTTGTAAAATGGATATCTATAGGCTATTGGTCATGGCTAGTAGTTATAATGGTTCAAGGGTCATCGGCATGAGTTATGGATATCTATAATCATTTAAGGGCCATGGTTATGGGTTGTGGAACCTATTACATCTAAAATAGATATATAGGCTATTGGTCATGGCTAGTAGTTATAATGGTTCAAGGGCCATCGATTAGAGTTATGGACATCTAGTGGTTATAATGGTTCAAGAGCCATGGTTATGGGTTATGGACACCTTTTACTGGTAAAATGGATATCTCTAGACTATTGGTCATGGCTAGTAGTTATAATGGTTCAAGGGCCATTGGTATGAGTTATGGACATCTGGTGGTTATAATGGTTCAAAGGCCATGGTTATGGCTTATGGACATCTACTACTTGTAAAACGGATAACTATAGGCTATTGGTCATGGCTAGTAGTTATGATGGTTCAAGGAACATCTCTATGAGTTATGGACATCTAATGGTTCAAGGGCTATGGTTATGGGTTATGGACACCTATTAGTTGTAAAATAGGTATCTATAGGCTATTGGTCATGGCTAGTAGTTATAACGGTTCAAGGGCCATCACTAAGAATTATGGACATCTAGTGGTTATAATGGTTCAATGGCCATGGATATGGGTTATGTACACCTATTACTTGTAAGATGGATATCTATAGGTTATTGGTCATGGCAAGTAGTTATAATGGCTCAAGGGCCATCGGTATGACTTACGGACATCTTGTGGTTATAATGGTTCAAGGGCCATGGTTATGGGATATGGACACATATTTCTTGTAAAATGGATATCTGTAGGCTATTGGTCATGGCTAGTAGTAATAATGGTTCAAGGGTCATCGGTATGAGTTATGGATATCTATATTTGTTCAAGGGCCATGGTTATGGGTTGTGGACACCTATTACTTGTAAAATGGATATATAGGCTATTGGTCATGGCTAGTAGTTATAATGGTTCAAGGGCCATCGATATGAGTTATGGACATCTAGTGGCTATAATGGTTCAAGATCCATGGTTACGGGTTATGGACACCTATTACTTGTGATATGGATGTCTATAGGCTATTGGTCGTGGCTAGTAGTTTTAATGGTTCAAGGGCCATTGGTATGAGTTATGGACATCTAGTGGTTATAATGGTTCAAGGGCCATGGTTATGGGTTATGGATACCAATACTTGTAAAATGAATATCTATAGGCTATTGGTCATGTCTAGTAGTTATAATTATTCAAGGGTCATCGCTATGAGTTATGGACATCTAGTGGTTATAATGGTTTAAGCCGAGGATGATGTTCGGGTCGAGGTTGAAGTTCGGGCCGAGGTCGGAGTTCGGGACGAGATTGAAGTACGGGCCGAGGTTGAAGTTCGGGCCGAAAATGAAGTTCAGGTCGGGAACAGTGAAGAGTTCGGGCCGAACTTGTTCTTGGCAGTGACGAACGAACCAGCTATTTTGGTTACTCGTGGGCGTGAAACGGACACCCGAGTTGAAAGTTATGAATGTTTTAGTATAGCAGCTTTTGTCACACAATCTTGGACATTGAAGAGTTCGGGCCGAAGAGGGATGTTCGGGCCGAAGTGGGATGTTCGGGCCGAAGTGGTGTTCGGGCCGAAGTGGTGTTCGGGCCGAAGTTCGGTGTTCGGGCCGAGGATGATGTTCGGGCTGAGGTTGAAGTTCGGGCCGAGGTCGGAGTTCGGCCCGAGGTTGAAGTTCGGGCCGATGTTTAAGTTCGGGCCGAAAATGAAGTTCGGGCCGGGAACAGTGAAGAGGTCGGGCCGAACTTGTTCTTGGCAGTGACGAACGAACCAGCTATTTTGGTTACTCGTGGGCGTGAAACGGACACCCGAGCTGAAAGTTATGAATGTTTTAGTATAACACATTTTGTCACACAATCTTGGATATTGAAGAGTTCGGGCGAAGAGGGATGTTCAGGCCGAAGTGGGATGTTCGGGCCGAAGTGGTGTTCGGGACGAAGTGGTGTTAGGGCCGAGGATGATGTTCGGGCCGAGGATGAAGTTCGGGCCGAGGTCAGAGTTCGGACCGAGGTTGAAGTTCGGACCGAGGTTGAAGTTCGGGCAGAAAATGAAGTTCGGGCCGGGAACAGTGAAGAGTTCGGGCCGAACTTGTTCTTGGCAGTGACGAACGAACCAGCTATATTGGTTACTCGTGGGTGTGAAACGGACACCCGAGCTGAAAGTTATGAATGTTTTAGTATAGCACCTTTTGTCACACAATCTTGGATATTGAAGAGTTCGGGCCGAAGAGGGATGTTCGGGCCGAAGTGGTGTTCGGGCCGAAGTGTGGTGTTCGGGCCGAAGTGGTGTTCGGGCCGAAGTACGGTGTTCAGGCCGAGGATGATGTTCGGGTCGAGGTTAAAGTTCGGGCCGAGGTCGGAGTTCGGGCCGAGGTTGAAGTACGGGCCGAGGTTGAAGTTCGGGCCGAAAATGAAGTTCGGGTCAGGAACAGTGAAGAGTTCGGGCCGAACTTGTTCTTGGCAGTGACGAACGAACCAGCTATTTTGGTTACTCGTGGGCGTGAAACGGACACCCGAGCTGAAAGTTATGAATGTTTTAGTATAGCACCTTTTGTCACACAATCTTGGATATTGAAGAGTTCGGGCGAAGAGGGATGTTCAGGCCGAAGTGGTGTTCGGGCCGAAGTGGGATGTTCGGGCCGAAGTGGGATGTTCGGGCCGAAGTGCTGTTCGGGCCGAAGTGGTGTTCGGGCCGAAGTTCGGTGTTCGGGCCGAGGATGATGTTCGAGCCGAGGTTGAAGTTCGGGCCGAGGTCGGAGTTCGGCCCGAGGTTGAAGTTCGGGCCGAGGTTTGAGTTCGGGCCGAAAATGAAGTTCGGGCCGGGAACAGTGAAGAGTTCGGGCCGAACTTGTTCTTGGCAGTAACGAACGAACCAGCTATTTTGGTTACTCGTGGGCGTGAAACGGACACCCGAGCTGAAAGTTATGAATGTTTTAGTATAACACCTTTTGTCACACAATCTTGGATATTGAAGAGTTCGGGCGAAGAGGGATGTTTAGGCCGAAGTGGTGTTCGGGCCGAAGTGGGATGTTCGGGCCGAAGTGGTGTTCGAGCCGAAGTTCGGTGTTCGGGCCGAGGATGATGTTCGGGCCGAGGTTGAAGTTCGGGCCGAGGTCGGAGTTTGGCCCGAGGTTAAAGTTCGGTCCGAGTTTGAAGTTCGGGCCGAAAATGAAGTTCGGGCCGGGAACAGTGAAGAGTTCGGGCCGAACTTGTTCTTGGCAGTGACCAACGAACCAGCTATTTTGGTTACTCGTGGGCGTGAAACGGACACCCGAGCTGAAAGTTATGAATGTTTTAGTATAGCACCTTTTGTCAAACAATCTTGGATATTGAAGAGTTCGCGCTGAAGAGGGATGTTCGGGCCGAAGTGGTGTTCGGGCCGAAGTGGGATGTTTGGGACGAAGTGGTGTTCGGGCCGAAGTGGTGTTCGGGGCGAAGTTCGGTGTTCGGTCGAGGATGATGTTCGTGCCGAGGTTGAAGTTCGGCCGAGGTCGGAGTTCGGGTCGAGGTCGGAGTTCGGGCCGAGGTTGATGTTCGGGCCGAAAATGAAATTCGGGCCGGGAACAGTGAAGAGTTCGGGCCGAACTTGTTCTTGGCTGTGACGAACGAACCAGCTATTTTGGTTACTCGTGGGCGTGAAACGGACACCCGAGCTGAAAGTTACGAATGTTTTAGTATAGCACCTTTTGTCACACAATCTTGGATATTGAAGAGTTCGGGCCGAAGAGGGATGTTCGGGCCGAAGTGGTGTTCGGGCCGAAGTGGGATGTTCGGGCCGAAGTGGTGTTCGGGCCGAAGTTCGGTGTTCGGGCCGAGGATGATGTTCGGGCCGAGGTTGAAGTTCGGGCCGAGGTCGGAGTTCGGGCCGAGGTTGAAGTTCGGGCCGAGGTTGAAGTTCGGGCAGAAAACGAAGTTCGGGCCGGGAACAGTGAAGAGTTCGGGCCGAACTTGTTCTTGGCAGTGACGAACGAACCAGCTATTTCGGTTACTCGTGGGCGTGAAACGGACACTCGAGCTGAAAGTTATGAATGTTTTAGTATAGCACCTTTTGTCACACAATCTTGGATATTGAAGAGTTTGGGCCGAAGAGGGATGTTCGGGCCGAAGTGGTGTTCGGGCCGAAGTGGTGTTCGGGCCGAAGTGGGATGTTCGGGCCGAAGTGGTGTTCGGGACGAAGTGGTGTTAGGGCCGAAGTCCGGTGTTCGGGCCGAGGATGATATTCGGGCCGAGGTTGGAGTTCGTGCCGAGGTCGGAGTTCGGGCCGAGGTTGAAGTTTGGGCCGAGGTTGAAGTTCGGGCCGAGGTTGAAGTTCGGACCGAAAATGAAGTCCGGGCCGGGAACAGTGAAGAGTTCGGGCCGAACTTGTTCTTGGCAGTGACGAACGAACCAGCTATTTTGGTTACTCGTGGGCGTGAAACCGACACCCGAGCTGAAAGTTATGAATGTTTTAGTATAGCACCTTTTGTCACACAATCTTGGATATTGAAGAGTTCGGGCCGAAGAGGGATGTTCGGGCCGAAGTGGTGTTCGGGCCGAAGTGGTGTTCAGGCCGAAGTGTGGTGTTCGGGCCGAAGTAGTGTTCGGGCCGAAGTACGGTGTTCGGGCCGAGGATGATGTTCGGGTCGAGGTTGAAGTTCGGGCCGAGGTCGGAGTTCGGGACGAGATTGAAGTACGGGCCGAGGTTGAAGTTCGGGCCGAAAATGAAGTTCAGGTCGGGAACAGTGAAGAGTTCGGGCCGAACTTGTTCTTGGCGGTGACGAACGAACCAGCTATTTTGGTTACTCGTGGGCGTGAAACGGACACCCGAGCTGAAAGTTATGAATGTTTTAGTATATCAGCTTTTGTCACACAATCTTGGATATTGAAGAGTTCGGGCCGAAGAGGGATGTTCGGGCCGAAGTGGTGTTCGGGCCGAAGTGGTGTTCGGGCCGAAGTTCGGTGTTCGGGCCGAGGATGATGTTAGGGCCGAGGTTGAAGTTCGGGCCGAGGTCGGAGTTCGGCCCGAGGTTGAAGTTCGGGCCGATGTTTGAGTTCGGGCCGAAAATGAAGTTCGGGCCGGGAACAGTGAAGAGGTCGGGCCGAACTTGTTCTTGGCAGTGACGAACGAACCAGCTATTTTGGTTACTCGTGGGCGTGAAACGGACACCCGAGCTGAAAGTTATGAATGTTTTAGTATAACACATTTTGTCACACAATCTTGGATATTGAAGAGTTCGGGCGAAGAGGGATGTTCAGGCCGAAGTGGTGTTCGGGCCGAAGTGGGATGTTCGGGCCGAAGTGGTGTTCGCGCCGAAGTGGTGTTCGGGCAGAAGTTCGGTGTTCGGGCCGAGGATGATGTTCGGGTCGAGGTTGAAGTTCGGGCCGAGGTCGGAGTTCGGGCCGAAGTTGAAGTTCGGGCCGAGGTTGAAGTTCGGGCCGAAAATGAAGTTCGGGCCGGGAACAGTGAAGAGTTCGGGCCGAACTTGTTCTTGGCAGTGACGAACGAACCAGCTATTTTGGTTACTCGTGGGCGTGAAACGGACACCCGAGCTGAAAGTTATGAATGTTTTAGTATAGCACCTTTTGTCACACAATCTTGGATATTGAAGAGTTCGGGCGAAGAGGGATGTTCGGGCCGAAGTGGTGTTCGGGCCGAAGTGTGGTGTTCGGGCCGAAGTGGTGTTCGGGCCGAAGTACGGTGTTCAGGCCGAGGATGATGTTCGGGTCGAGGTTAAAGTTCGGGCCGAGGTCGGAGTTCGGGCCGAGGTTGAAGTACGGGCCGAGGTTGAAGTTCGGGCCGAAAATGAAGTTCGGGTCAGGAACAGTGAAGAGTTCGGGCCGAACTTGTTCTTGGCAGTGACGAACGAACCAGCTATTTTGGTTACTCGTGGGCGTGAAACGGACACCCGAGCTGAAAGTTATGAATGTTTTAGTATAGCACCTTTTGTCACACAATCTTGGATATTGAAGAGTTCGGGCGAAGAGGGATGTTCAGGCCGAAGTGGTGTTCGGGCCGAAGTGGGATGTTCGGGCCGAAGTGGGATGTTCGGGCCGAAGTGCTGTTCGGGCCGAACTGGTGTTCGGGCCGAAGTTCGGTGTTCGGGCCGAGGATGATGTTCGAGCCGAGGTTGAAGTTCGGGCCGAGGTCGGAGTTCGGCCCGAGGTTGAAGTTCGGGCCGAGGTCGGAGTTCGGGCCGAAAATGAAGTTCGGGCCGGGAACAGTGAAGAGTTCGGGCCGAACTTGTTCTTGGCAGTAACGAACGAACCAGCTATTTTGGTTACTCGTGGGCGTGAAACGGACACCCGAGCTGAAAGTTATGAATGTTTTAGTATAACACCTTTTGTCACACAATCTTGGATATTGAAGAGTTCGGGCGAAGAGGGATGTTTAGGCCGAAGTGGTGTTCGGGCCGAAGTGGGATGTTCGGGCCGAAGTGGTGTTCGAGCCGAAGTTCGGTGTTCGGGCCGAGGATGATGTTCGGGCCGAGGTTGAAGTTCGGGCCGAGGTCGGAGTTTGGCCCGAGGTTAAAGTTCGGTCCGAGTTTGAAGTTCGGGCCGAAAATGAAGTTCGGGCCGGGAACAGTGAAGAGTTCGGGCCGAACTTGTTCTTGGCAGTGACCAACGAACCAGCTATTTTGGTTACTCGTGGGCGTGAAACGGACACCCGAGCTGAAAGTTATGAATGTTTTAGTATAGCACCTTTTGTCAAACAATCTTGGATATTGAAGAGTTCGCGCTGAAGAGGGATGTTCGGGCCGAAGTGGTGTTCGGGCCGAAGTGGGATGTTTGGGCCGAAGTGGTGTTCGGGCCGAAGTGGTGTTCGGGGCGAAGTTCGGTGTTCGGTCGAGGATGATGTTCGTGCCGAGGTTGAAGTTCGGCCGAGGTCGGAGTTCGGGTCGAGGTCGGAGTTCGGGCCGAGGTTGATGTTCGGGCCGAAAATGAAATTCGGGCCGGGAACAGTGAAGAGTTCGGGCCGAACTTGTTCTTGGCAGTGACGAACGAACCAGCTATTTTGGTTACTCGTGGGCGTGAAACGGACACCCGAGCTGAAAGTTATGAATGTTTTAGTATAGCACCTTTTGACACACAATCTTGGATATTGAAGAGTTCGGGCGAAGAGGGATGTTCAGGCCGAAGTGGTGTTCGGGCCGAAGTGGGATGTTCGGGCCGAAGTGGGATGTTCGGGCCGAAGTGCTGTTCGGGCCGAACTGGAGTTCGGGCCGAAGTTCGGTGTTCGGGCCGAGGATGATGTTCGAGCCGAGGTTGAAGTTCGGGCCGAGGTCGGAGTTCGGCCCGAGGTTGAAGTTCGGGCCGAGGTCGGAGTTCGGGCCGAAAATGAAGTTCGGGCCGGGAACAGTGAAGAGTTCGGGCCGAACTTGTTCTTGGCAGTAACGAACGAACCAGCTATTTTGGTTACTCGTGGGCGTGAAACGGACACCCGAGCTGAAAGTTATGAATGTTTTAGTATAACACCTTTTGTCACACAATCTTGGATATTGAAGAGTTCGGGCGAAGAGGGATGTTTAGGCCGAAGTGGTGTTCGGGCCGAAGTGGGATGTTCGGGCCGAAGTGGTGTTCGAGCCGAAGTTCGGTGTTCGGGCCGAGGATGATGTTCGGGCCGAGGTTGAAGTTCGGGCCGAGGTCGGAGTTTGGCCCGAGGTTAAAGTTCGGTCCGAGTTTGAAGTTCGGGCCGAAAATGAAGTTCGGGCCGGGAACAGTGAAGAGTTCGGGCCGAACTTGTTCTTGGCAGTGACCAACGAACCAGCTATTTTGGTTACTCGTGGGCGTGAAACGGACACCCGAGCTGAAAGTTATGAATGTTTTAGTATAGCACCTTTTGTCAAACAATCTTGGATATTGAAGAGTTCGCGCTGAAGAGGGATGTTCGGGCCGAAGTGGTGTTCGGGCCGAAGTGGGATGTTTGGGCCGAAGTGGTGTTCGGGCCGAAGTGGTGTTCGGGGCGAAGTTCGGTGTTCGGTCGAGGATGATGTTCGTGCCGAGGTTGAAGTTCGGCCGAGGTCGGAGTTCGGGTCGAGGTCGGAGTTCGGGCCGAGGTTGATGTTCGGGCCGAAAATGAAATTCGGGCCGGGAACAGTGAAGAGTTCGGGCCGAACTTGTTCTTGGCAGTGACGAACGAACCAGCTATTTTGGTTACTCGTGGGCGTGAAACGGACACCCGAGCTGAAAGTTACGAATGTTTTAGTATAGCACCTTTTGTCACACAATCTTGGATATTGAAGAGTTCGGGCCGAAAAGGGATGTTCGGGCCGAAGTGGTGTTCGGGCCGAAGTGGGATGTTCGGGCCGAAGTGGTGTTCGGGCCGAAGTTCGGTGTTCGGGCCGAGGATGATGTTCGGGCCGAGGTTGAAGTTCGGGCCGAGGTCGGAGTTCGGGCCGAGGTTGAAGTTCGGGCCGAGGTTGAAGTTCGGGCAGAAAACGAAGTTCGGGCCGGGAACAGTGAAGAGTTCGGGCCGAACTTGTTCTTGGCAGTGACGAACGAACCAGCTATTTCGGTTACTCGTGGGCGTGAAACGGACACTCGAGCTGAAAGTTATGAATGTTTTAGTATAGCACCTTTTGTCACACAATCTTGGATATTGAAGAGTTTGGGCCGAAGAGGGATGTTCGGGCCGAAGTGGTGTTCGGGCCGAAGTGGGATGTTCGGGCCGAAGTGGTGTTCGGGACGAAGTGGTGTTAGGGCCGAAGTCCGGTGTTCGGGCCGAGGATGATGTTCGGGCCGAGGTTGGAGTTCGTGCCGAGGTCGGAGTTCGGGCCGAGGTTGAAGTTTGGGCCGAGGTTGAAGTTCGGGCCGAGGTTGAAGTTCGGACCGAAAATGAAGTCCGGGCCGGGAACAGTGAAGAGTTCGGGCCGAACTTGTTCTTGGCAGTGACGAACGAACCAGCTATTTTGGTTACTCGTGGGCGTGAAACCGACACCCGAGCTGAAAGTTATGAATGTTTTAGTATAGCACCTTTTGTCACACAATCTTGGATATTGAAGAGTTCGGGCCGAAGAGGGATGTTCGGGCCGAAGTGGTGTTCAGGCCGAAGTGTGGTGTTCGGGCCGAAGTAGTGTTCGGGCCGAAGTACGGTGTTCGGGCCGAGGATGATGTTCGGGTCGAGGTTGAAGTTCGGGCCGAGGTCGGAGTTCGGGACGAGATTGAAGTACGGGCCGAGGTTGAAGTTCGGGCCGAAAATGAAGTTCAGGTCGGGAACAGTGAAGAGTTCGGGCCGAACTTGTTCTTGGCGGTGACGAACGAACCAGCTATTTTGGTTACTCGTGGGCGTGAAACGGACACCCGAGCTGAAAGTTATGAATGTTTTAGTATATCAGCTTTTGTCACACAATCTTGGATATTGAAGAGTTCGGGCCGAAGAGGGATGTTCGGGCCGAAGTGGTGTTCGGGCCGAAGTGGTGTTCGGGCCGAAGTTCGGTGTTCGGGCCGAGGATGATGTTAGGGCCGAGGTTGAAGTTCGGGCCGAGGTCGGAGTTCGGCCCGAGGTTGAAGTTCGGGCCGATGTTTGAGTTCGGGCCGAAAATGAAGTTCGGGCCGGGAACAGTGAAGAGGTCGGGCCGAACTTGTTCTTGGCAGTGACGAACGAACCAGCTATTTTGGTTACTCGTGGGCGTGAAACGGACACCTGAGCTGAAAGTTATGAATGTTTTAGTATAACACATTTTGTCACACAATCTTGGATATTGAAGAGTTCGGGCGAAGAGGGATGTTCAGGCCGAAGTGGTGTTCGGGCCGAAGTGGGATGTTCGGGCCGAAGTGGTGTTCGCGCCGAAGTGGTGTTCGGGCAGAAGTTCGGTGTTCGGGCCGAGGATGATGTTCGGGTCGAGGTTGAAGTTCGGGCCGAGGTCGGAGTTCGGGCCGAGGTTGAAGTTCGGGCCGAGGTTGAAGTTCGGGCCGAAAATGAAGTTCGGGCCGAAAATGAAGTTCGGGCCGGGAACAGTGAAGAGTTCGGGCCGAACTTGTTCTTGGCAGTGACGAACGAACCAGCTATTTTGGTTACTCGTGGGCGTGAAACGGACACCCGAGCTGAAAGTTATGAATGTTTTAGTATAGCACCTTTTGTCACACAATCTTGGATATTGAAGAGTTCGGGCCGAAGAGGGATGTTCGGGCCGAAGTGGTGTTCGGGCCGAAGTGGGATGTTCGGGCCGAAGTGGTGTTCGCGCCGAAGTGGTGTTCGGGCCGAAGTTCGGTGTTCGGGCCAAGGATGATGTTCGGGTCGAGGTTGAAGTTCGGGCCGAGGTCGGAGTTCGGGCCGAGGTTGAAGTTCGGGCCAAGGTTGAAGTTCGGGCCGAGGTCGGAGTTCGGGCCGAGGTTGAAGTTCGGGCCAAGGTTGAAGTTCGGGCCGAAAATGAAGTTCGGGCCGGGAACAGTGAAGAGTTCGGGCCGAACTTGTTCTTGGCAGTGACGAACGAACCAGCTATTTTGGTTACTCGTGTGCGTGAAACGGACACTCGAGCTGAAAGTTATGAATGTTTTAGTATAGCACCTTTTGTCACACAATCTTGGATATTGAAGAGTTCGGGCCGAAGAGGGATGTTCGGGCCGAAGTGGTGTTCGGGCCAAAGTGGGATGTTCGGGCCGAAGTGGTGTTCGGGCCGAAGTGGTGTTCGGGCCGAAGTTCGGTGTTCGGGCTGAGGATGATGTTCGGGCCGAGGTTGAAGTTCGGGCCGAGGTCGGAGTTCGGGCCGAGGTTGAAGTTCGGGCCGAAAATGAAGTTCGGGCCGGGAACAGTGAAGAGATCGGGCCGAACTTGTTCTTGGCAGTGACGAACGAACCAGCTATTTTGGTTACTCGTGGGCGTGAAACGGACACTCGAGCTGAAAGTTATGAATGTTTTAGTATAGCACCTTTTGTCACACAATCTTGGATATTGAAGAGTTCGGGCCGAAGAGGGATGTTCGGGCCGAAGTGGTGTTCGGGCCGAAGTGGTGTTCGGGCCGAAGTTCGGTGTTCGGGCTGAGGATGATGTTCGGGCCGAGGTTGAAGTTCGGGCCGAGGTCGGAGTTCGGGCCGAGGTTAAAGTTCGGGCCGAAAATGAAGTTCGGGCCGGGAACAGTGAAGAGTTCGGGCCGAACTTGTTCTTGGCAGTGACGAACGAACCCACTATATTGGTTACTCGTGGGCGTGAAACGGACACCCGAGCTGAAAGTTATGAATGTTTTAGTATAGCATCTTTTGTCACACAATCTTGGATATTGAAGAGTTCGGGCCGAAGAGGGATGTTCGGGCCGAAGTTATAATGGGTGTCCAAAACTGATACTGATGGCCCATGAACCATTATAACTAGTAACCATGACCAGTAGCCTATAGATATCCATTTTACAAGTAATAGGTGTCCATAACCCATAACCAAGGCCAGTGAACCATTATAACCACTACATGTCCATAACTCATATCGATGGTCCTTGAACCATTTAACTACTAACCATGACCAATAGCCTATAAATATCCATTTTACAAGTAATAGGTGTCCATAACCCATAACCAAGGCCAGTGAACCATTATAACCACTACATGTCCATAATTCATATCGATGGCCCTTGAACCATTATAACTACTAGCCATGACCAATAGCCTATAGATATCCATTTTACAAGTAATAGGTGTCCATAACCCATAACCATGGTCCTTGAATCATTATAACCACTAGATGTCCATAACTGATACTGATGGCCCTTGAACCATTATAACTACTAGCCATGTCCAATAGCCTACAGATATCCATTTTACAAGTAATAGATGTCCACAACCCATAACCATGGTTCTTGAACCATTATAACCACTAGATGTCCATAACTGATACTGATGGCCCATGAACCATTATAACTAGTAACCATGACCAGTAGCCTATACATATACATTTTACAAGTAATAGGTGTCCATAACCCATAACCAAGGCCAGTGAACCATTATAACCACTACATGTCCATAACTCATATCGATGGCCCTTGAACCATTGTAACTACTAGCCATGACCAATAGCCTATAGATATCCATTTTACAAGTAATAGGTGTCCATAACCCATAACCATGGTCCTTGAACCATTATAACCAGTTGTCCATAACTGATACTGATGGCCCTTGAATGATTATAACTACTAGCCATGGCCAATAGCCTATAAATATCCATTTTACAGGTAATAGGTGTCGATAATCCATAACCAAGGCCAGTGAACCATTATAACCACTGCATGTCCATAACTCATATCGATGGCCCTTGAACCATTATAACTACTAGCCATGCCAATAGCCTATAGATATCCATTTAACAAGTAATAGGTGTCCATAACCCATAACCATGGTCCTTGAATCATTATAACCACTAGATGTCCATAACTGATACTGATGGCCCTTGAACCATTATAACTACTTGCCATGTCCAATAGCCTACAGATATACATTTTACAAGTAATAGGTGTCCATAACCCATAACCATGGTTCTTGAACCATTATAACCACTAGATGTCCATAACTGATACTGATGGCCCATGAACCATTATAACTAGTAACCATGACCAGTAGCCTATAGATATCCATTTTACAAGTAATAGGTGTCCATAACCCATAACCAAGGCCAGTGAACCATTATAACCACTACATGTCCATAACTCATATCGATGGCCCTTGAACCATTATAACTACTAGCCATGCCAATAGCCTATAGATATCCATTTTACAAGTAATAGGTGTCCATAACCCATAACCATGGTCCTTGAATCATTATAACCACTAGATGTCCATAACTGATACTGATGGCCCTTGAACCATTATAACTACTAGCCATGTCCAATAGCCTACAGATATCCATTTTAAAAGTAATAGGTGTCCATAACCCATAACCATGGTCCTTGAATCATTATAACCACTAGATGTCCATAACTGATACTGATTGCCCTTGAACCATTATAACTACTAGCCATGTCCAATAGCCTACAGATATACATTTTACAAGTAGTAGGTGTCCATAACCCATAACCATGGTTCTTGAGCCATTATAACCACTTGATGTCCATAACTGATATTGATGGCCCATGAACCATTATAACTAGTAACCATGACCAGTAGCCTATAGATATCCATTTTACAAGTAATAGGTGTCCATAACACATAACCAAGGCCAGTGAACCATTATAACCACTACATGTCCATAACTCATATCGATGGCCCTTGTACCATTATAACTACTAGCCATGTCCAATAGCCTACAGATATCCATTTTACAAGTAATAGGTGTCCATAACCCATAACCATGGTTCTTGAACCATTATAACCACTAGATGTCCATAACTGATATTGATGGCCCATGAACCATTTTAACTAGTAACCTTGACCAGTACCCTATAGATATCCATTTTACAAGTAATAGGTGTCCATAACCCATAACCAAGGCCAGTGAACCATTATAACCACTACATGTCCATAACTCATATCGATGGCCCTTGAACCATTGTAACTACTAGCCATGACCAATAGCCTATAGATATCCATTTTACAAGTAATAGGTGTCCATAACCCATAACCATGGTCCACCATTATAACCAGTAGTTGTCCATAACTGATACTGATGGCCCTTGAATGATTATAACTACTAGCCATGACCAATAGCCTATAAATATCCATTTTACAGGTAATAGGTGTCCATAATCCATAACCAAGGCCAGTGAACCATTATAACCACTGCATGTCCATAACTCATATCGATGGCCCTTTAACCATTATAACTACTAGCCATGCCAATAGCCTATAGATATCCATTTAACAAGTAATAGGTGTCCATAACCCATAACCATGGTCCTTGAATCATTATAACCACTAGATGTCCATAACTGATACTGATGGCCCTTGAACCATTATAACTACTTGCCATGTCCAATAGCCTACAGGTATACATTTTACAAGTAATAGGTGTCCATAACCCATAACCATGGTTCTTGAA
The DNA here is from genome assembly GCA_963853835.1 of Calendula officinalis. Lineage (NCBI taxonomy): Eukaryota > Viridiplantae > Streptophyta > Magnoliopsida > Asterales > Asteraceae > Calendula > Calendula officinalis. The sequence continues at coordinate 16,454 of CAWKYE010000038.1, read as the reverse complement.
CCATTATAACCACTAGATGTCCATAACTGATACTGATGGCCCATGAACCATTATAACTAGTAACCATGACCAGTAGCCTATAGATATCCATTTTACAAGTAATAGGTGTCCATAACCCATAACCAAGGCCAGTGAACCATTATAACCACTACATGTCCATAACTCATATCGATGGCCCTTGAACCATTATAACTACTAGCCATGCCAATAGCCTATAGATATCCATTTTACAAGTAATAGGTGTCCATAACCCATAACCATGGTCCTTGAATCATTATAACCACTAGATGTCCATAACTGATACTGATGGCCCTTGAACCATTATAACTACTAGCCATGTCCAATAGCCTATGAATATCCATTTTAAAAGTAATAGGTGTCCATAACCCATAACCATGGTCCTTGAATCATTATAACCACTAGATGTCCATAACTGATACTGATGGCCCTTGAACCATTATAACTACTAGCCATGTCCAATAGCCTATAGATATACATTTTACAAGTAGTAGGTGTCCATAACCCATAACCATGGTTCTTGAGCCATTATAACCACTTGATGTCCATAACTGATATTGATGGCCCATGAACCATTATAACTAGTAACCATGACCAGTAGCCTATAGATATCCATTTTACAAGTAATAGGTGTCCATAACCCATAACCAAGGCCAGTGAACCATTATAACCACTACATGTCCATAACTCATATCGATGACCCTTGTACCATTATAACTACTAGCCATGTCCAATAGCCTACAGATATCCATTTTACAAGTAATAGGTGTCCATAACCAATAACCATGGTTCTTGAACCATTATAACCACTAGATGTCCATAACTGATATTGATGGCCCATGAACCATTTTAACTAGTAACCTTGACCAGTACCCTATAGATATCCATTTTACAAGTAATAGGTGTCCATAACCCATAACCAAGGCCAGTGAACCATTATAACCACTACATGTCCATAACTCATATCGATGGCCCACGAACCATTATAACTACTAGCCATGACCAATAGTCTATAGATATCCATTTTACAAGTAATAGGTGTCCATAACCCATAACCATGGCCAGTGAACCATTATAACCACTACATGTCCATAACTCATATCGATGGCCCTTGTACGATTATAATTACTAGCCATGTCAATTAGCCTACAGATATCCATTTTACAAGTAATAGGTGTCCATAACCCATAACCATGGTTCTTGAACCATTATAACCACTAGATGTCCATAACTGATATTGATGGCCCATGAACCATTTTAACTAGTAACCTTGACCAGTACCCTATAGATATACATTTTACAAGTAATAGGTGTCCATAACCCATAACCAAGGCCATTGAACCATTATAACCACTACATGTCCATAACTCATATCGATGGCCCCTGAACCATTATAACTACTAGCCATGACCAATAGTCTATAGATATCCATTTTACAAGTAATGGGTGTCCATAACCCATAACCATGGTCCTTGAACCATTATAACAACTAGATGTCCATAACTGATACTGATGGCCCTTGAACCATTATAACTACTAGCCATGACCGATAGCCTATAAATATACATTTTACAAGAAACAGGTGTCCATAACCCATAACCAAGGCCATTGAACCATTACAACCACTACATGTCCATAACTCATATCGATGGCCCTTGAACCATTATAACTACTAGCCATGACCAATAGCCTAGAGATATCCATTTTAAAAGTAATAGGTGTCCATTACGCATAACAATCGTCCCTGAACCATTATAACCACTAGATTCCCATAACTGATACTGTCGGCCCTTGAACCATTATAACTACTAGCCATGACCAATAGCCTATAGATATCCATTTTACAAGTAATAGGTGTCCATAACCCATAACCATGGTCCTTGAATCATTATAACCACTAGATGTCCATAACTGATACTGATGGCCCTTGAACCATTATAACTACTAGCCATGTCCAATAGCCTACAGATATCCATTTTACAAGTAATAGGTGTCCATAACCCATAACCATGGATCCTAAACCATGATAACAACTAGATGTCCATAACTGATACTGATGGCCCTTGAACCATTATAACTAGTAGCCATAACCAATAGCCTATAGATATCGATTTTACAAGTAATAGGTGTCCTTAACCCATAACCAAGGCCAGTGAACCATTATAACCACTACATGTCCATAACTCATATCGATGGCCCTTGAACCATTATAACTACTAGCCATGACCAATAGCCTATATAGATATCCATTTTACAAGTAATAGGTATCCATAACCCATAACCAAGGCCATTGAACCATTATAACCACTACATGTCCATAACTCATATCGATGGCCCTTGGACCATTATAACTACTAGCCATGACCAATAGCCTATAGATAACCATTTTACAAGTAATAGGTGTCCGTTACCCATAACAATCATCGTCGAACCATTATAACCACTAGATGTCCATACTGACACTGATGGCCCTTGAACCATTATAACTACTAGCATTGACCAATAGCCTATGGATATCCATTTTACAAGTAATAGGTGTCCATAACCCATAACCATGTTCCTTGAATCATTATAACCACTAGATGTCCATGACTGATACTGATGGCCCTTGAACCATTATAACTACTAGCCATATCCAATAGCCTACAGATATCCATTTTACAAGTAATAGGTGTCCATAACCCATAACCATGGTTCTTGAACCATTATAACCACTAGATGTCCATAACTGATATTGATGGCCCATGAACCATTTTAACTAGTAACCTTGACCAGTACCCTATAGATATCCATTTTACAAGTAATAGGTGTCCATAACCCATAACCAAGGCCAGTGAACCATTATAACCACTACATGTCCATAACTCATATCGATGGCCCTTGAACCATTGTAACTACTAGCCATGACCAATAGCCTATAGATATCCATTTTACAAGTAATAGGTGTCCATAACCCATAACCATGGTCCACCATTATAACCAGTAGTTGTCCATAACTGATACTGAGGGCCCTTGAATGATTATAACTACTAGCCATGACCAATAGCCTATAAATATCCATTTTACAGGTAATAGGTGTCCATAATCCATAACCAAGGCCAGTGAACCATTATAACCACTGCATGTCCATAACTCATATCGATGGCCCTTGAACCATTATAACTACTAGCCATGCCAATAGCCTATAGATATCCATTTAACAAGTAATAGGTGTCCATAACCCATAACCATGGTCCTTGAATCATTATAACCACTAGATGTCCATAACTGATACTGATGGCCCTTGAACCATTATAACTACTTGACATGTCCAATAGCCTACGGGTATACATTTTACAAGTAATAGGTGTCCATAACCCATAACCATGGTTCTTGAACCATTATAACCACTAGATGTCCATAACTGATACTGATGGCCCATGAACCATTATAACTATTAACCATGACCAGTAGCCTATAGATATCCATTTTACAAGTAATAGGTGTCCATAACCCATAACCAAGGCCAGTGAACCATTATAACCACTACATGTCCATAACTCATATCGATGGCCCTTGAACCATTATAACTACTAGCCATGCCAATAGCCTATAGATATCCATTTTACAAGTAATAGGTGTCCATAACCCATAACCATGGTCCTTGAATCATTATAACCACTAGATGTCCATAACTGATACTGATGGCCCTTGAACCATTATAACTACTAGCCATGTCCAATAGCCTATGAATATCCATTTTAAAAGTAATAGGTGTCCATAACCCATAACCATGGTCCTTGAATCATTATAACCACTAGATGTCCATAACTGATACTGATGGCCCTTGAACCATTATAACTACTAGCCATGTCCAATAGCCTACAGATATACATTTTACAAGTAGTAGGTGTCCATAACCCATAACCATGGTTCTTGAGCCATTATAACCACTTGATGTCCATAACTGATATTGATGGCCCATGAACCATTATAACTAGTAACCATGACCAGTAGCCTATAGATATCCATTTTACAAGTAATAGGTGTCCATAACCCATAACCAAGGCCAGTGAACCATTATAACCACTACATGTCCATAACTCATATCGATGGCCCTTGTACCATTATAACTACTAGCCATGTCCAATAGCCTACAGATATCCATTTTACAAGTAATAGGTGTCCATAACCCATAACCATGGTTCTTGAACCATTATAACCACAAGATGTCCATAACTGATATTGATGGCCCATGAACCATTTTAACTAGTAACCTTGACCAGTACCCTATAGATATCCATTTTACAAGTAATAGGTGTCCATAACCCATAACCAAGGCCATTGAACCATTATAACCACTACATGTCCATAACTCATATCGATGGCCCTTGGACCATTATAACTACTAGCCATGACCAATAGCCTATAGATAACCATTTTACAAGTAATAGGTGTCCGTTACCCATAACAATCGTCGTCGAACCATTATAACCACTAGATGTCCATACTGACACTGATGGCCCTTGAACCATTATAACTACTAGCATTGACCAATAGCCTATGGATATCCATTTTACAAGTAATAGGTGTCCATAACCCATAACCATGTTCCTTGAATCATTATAACCACTAGATGTCCATGACTGATACTGATGGCCCTTGAACCATTATAACTACTAGCCATATCCAATAGCCTACAGATATCCATTTTACAAGTAATAGGTGTCCATAACCCATAACCATGGTTCTTGAACCATTATAACCACAAGATGTCCATAACTGATATTGATGGCCCATGAACCATTTTAACTAGTAACCTTGACCAGTACCCTATAGATATCCATTTTACAAGTAATAGGTGTCCATAACCCATAACCAAGGCCAGTGAACCATTATAACAACTAGATGTCCATAACTGATACTGATGGCCCTTGAACCATTATAACTACTAGCCATGACCGATAGCCTATAAATATACATTTTACAAGAAACAGGTGTCCATAACCCATAACCATGGTCCACCATTATAACCAGTAGTTGTCCATAACTGATACTGATGGCCCTTGAATGATTATAACTACTAGCCATGACCAATAGCCTATAAATATCCATTTTACAGGTAATAGGTGTCCATAATCCATAACCAAGGCCAGTGAACCATTATAACCACTGCATGTCCATAACTCATATCGATGGCCCTTGAACCATTATAACTACTAGCCATGCCAATAGCCTATAGATATCCATTTAACAAGTAATAGGTGTCCATAACCCATAACCATGGTCCTTGAATCATTATAACCACTAGATGTCCATAACTGATACTGATGGCCCTTGAACCATTATAACTACTTGCCATGTCCAATAGCCTACAGGTATACATTTTACAAGTAATAGGTGTCCATAACCCATAACCATGGTTCTTGAACCATTATAACCACTAGATGTCCATAACTGATACTGATGGCCCATGAACCATTATAACTAGTAACCATGACCAGTAGCCTATAGATATCCATTTTACAAGTAATAGGTGTCCATAACCCATAACCAAGGCCAGTGAACCATTATAACCACTACATGTCCATAACTCATATCGATGGCCCTTGAACCATTATAACTACAAGCCATGCCAATAGCCTATAGATATCCATTTAACAAGTAATAGGTGTCCATAACCCATAACCATGGTCCTTGAATCATTATAACCACTAGATGTCCATAACTGATACTGATGGCCCTTGAACCATTATAACTACTAGCCATGTCCAATAGCCTACATATATACATTTTACAAGTAGTAGGTGTCCATAACCCATAACCATGGTTCTTGAGCCATTATAACCACTTGATGTCCATAACTGATATTGATGGCCCATGAACCATTATAACTAGTAACCATGACCAGTAGCCTATAGATATCCATTTTACAAGTAATAGGTGTCCATAACCCATAACCAAGGCCAGTGAACCATTATAACCACTACATGTCCATAACTCATATCGATGGCCCTTGTACCATTATAACTACTAGCCATGTCAATAGCCTATAGATATCCATTTAACAAGTAATAGGTGTCCATAACCCATAACCATGGTCCTTGAATCATTATAACCACTAGATGTCCATAACTGATACTGATGGCCCTTGAACCATTATAACTACTTGCCATGTCCAATAGCCTACAGGTATACATTTTACAAGTAATAGGTGTCCATAACCCATAACCATGGTTCTTGAGCCATTATAACCACTTGATGTCCATAACTGATATTGATGGCCCATGAACCATTATAACTAGTAACCATGACCAGTAGCCTATAGATATCCATTTTACAAGTAATAGGTGTCCATAACCCATAACCAAGGCCAGTGAACCATTATAACCACTACATGTCCATAACTCATATCGATGGCCCTTGTACCATTATAACTACTAGCCATGTCCAATAGCCTACAGATATCCATTTTACAAGTAATAGGTGTCCATAACCCATAACCATGGTTCTTGAACCATTATAACCACTAGATGTCCATAACTGATATTGATGGCCCATGAACCATTTTAACTAGTAACCTTGACCAGTACCCTATAGATATCCATTTTACAAGTAATAGGTGTCCATAACCCATAACCAAGGCCAGTGAACCATTATAACCACTACATGTCCATAACTCATATCGATGGCCCACGAACCATTATAACTACTAGCCATGACCAATAGTCTATAGATATCCATTTTACAAGTAATAGGTGTCCATAACCCATAACCATGGCCAGTGAACCATTATAACCACTACATGTCCATAACTCATATCGATGGCCCTTGTACGATTATAATTACTAGCCATGTCAAATAGCCTACAGATATCCATTTTACAAGTAATAGGTGTCCATAACCCATAACCATGGTTCTTGAACCATTATAACCACTAGATGTCCATAACTGATATTGATGGCCCATGAACCATTTTAACTAGTAACCTTGACCAGTACCCTATAGATATACATTTTACAAGTAATAGGTGTCCATAACCCATAACCAAGGCCATTGAACCATTATAACCACTACATGTCCATAACTCATATCGATGGCCCCTGAACCATTATAACTACTAGCCATGACCAATAGTCTATAGATATCCATTTTACAAGTAATGGGTGTCCATAACCCATAACCATGGTCCTTGAACCATTATAACAACTAGATGTCCATAACTGATACTGATGGCCCTTGAACCATTATAACTACTAGCCATGACCGATAGCCTATAAATATACATTTTACAAGAAACAGGTGTCCATAACCCATAACCAAGGCCATTGAACCATTACAACCACTACATGTCCATAACTCATATCGATGGCCCTTGAACCATTATAACTACTAGCCATGACCAATGGCCTATAGATATCCATTTTAAAAGTAATAGGTGTCCATTACGCATAACAATCGTCCCTGAACCATTATAACCACTAGATTCCCATAACTGATACCGTCGGCCCTTGAACCATTATAACTACTAGCCATGACCAATAGCCTATAGATATCCATTTTACAAGTAATAGGTGTCCATAACCCATAACCATGGTCCTTGAATCATTATAACCACTAGATGTCCATAACTGATACTGATGGCCCTTGAACCATTATAACTACTAGCCATGTCCAATAGCCTACAGATATCCATTTTACAAGTAATAGGTGTCCATAACCCATAACCATGGATCCTGAACCATGATAACAACTAGATGTCCATAACTGATACTGATGGCCCTTGAACCATTATAACTAGTAGCCATAACCAATAGCCTATAGATATCGATTTTACAAGTAATAGGTGTCCTTAACCCATAACCAAGGCCAGTGAACCATTATAACCACTACATGTCCATAACTCATATCGATGGCCCTTGAACCATTATAACTACTAGCCATGACCAATAGCCTATATAGATATCCATTTTACAAGTAATAGGTATCCATAACCCATAACCAAGGCCATTGAACCATTATAACCACTACATGTCCATAACTCATATCGATGGCCCTTGGACCATTATAACTACTAGCCATGACCAATAGCCTATAGATAACCATTTTACAAGTAATAGGTGTCCGTTACCCATAACAATCGTCGTCGAACCATTATAACCACTAGATGTCCATACTGACACTGATGGCCCTTGAACCATTATAACTACTAGCATTGACCAATAGCCTATAGATATCCATTTTACAAGTAATAGGTGTCCATAACCCATAACCATGTTCCTTGAATCATTATAACCACTAGATGTCCATGACTGATACTGATGGCCCTTGAACAATTATAACTACTAGCCATATCCAATAGCCTACAGATATACATTTTACAAGTAATAGGGTCCATAACCCATAACCATGGTTCTTGAACCATTATAACCACTAGATGTCCATAACTGATACTGATGGCCCATGAACCATTACAACTAGTAACCATGACCACTAGCCTATAGATATCCATTTTACAAGTAATAGGTGTCCATAACCCATAACCAAGGCCAGTGAACCATTATAACACTATATTTCCATAACTCATATCGATGGCCCTTGAACCATTATAACTACTAGCCATGCCAATAGCCTATAGATATCCATTTTACAAGTAATAGGTGTCCATAACCCATAACCATGGTCCTTGAATCATTAAAACCACTAGATGTCCATAACTGATACAGATGGCCCTTGAACCATTATAACTACTAGCCATGTCCAATAGCCTACAGATATACATTTTACAAGTAATAGGTGTCCATAACCCATAACCATGGTTCTTGAACCATTATAACCACTAGATGTCCATAACTGATACTGATGGCCCATGAACCATTACAACTAGTAACCATGACCACTAGCCTATAGATATCCATTTTACAAGTAATAGGTGTCCATAACCCATAACCATGGTCCTTGAATCATTATAACCACTAGATGTCCATAACTGATACAGATGGCCCTTGAACCATTATAACTACTAGCCATGTCCAATAGCCTACAGATATACATTTTACAAGTAATAGGTGTCCATAACCCATAACCATGGTTCTTGAACCATTATAACCACTAGATGTCCATAACTGATACTGATGGCCCATGAACCATTACAACTAGTAACCATGACCACTAGCCTATAGATATCCATTTTACAAGTAATAGGTGTCCATAACCCATAACCAACGCCAGTGAACCATTATAACCACTACATGTCCATAACTCATATCGATGGCCCTTGAACCATTATAACTACTAGCCATGACCAATAGCCTATAGATATCCATTTTACAAGTAATAGGTGTCCATAACCCATAACCATGGTCCTTGAATCATTATAACCACTAGATGTCCATAACTGATACAGATGGCCCTTGAACCATTATAACTACTAGCCATGTCCAATAGCCTACAGATATCCATTTTAAAAGTAATAGGTGTCCATAACCCATAACCATGGTCCTTGAATCATTATAACCACTAGATGTCCATAACTGATACTGATGGCCCTTGAACCATTATAACTACTAGCCATGTCCAATAGCCTACAGATATACATTTTACAAGTAATAGGTGTCTATAACCCATAACCATGGTTCTTGAGCCATTATAACCACTTGATGTCCATAACTGATACTGATGGCCCATGAACCATTATAACTAGTAACCATGACCAGTAGCCTACAGATATCCATTTTACAAGTAATAGATGTCCATAACCCATAACCAAGGCCAGTGAACCATTATAACCACTACATGTCCATAACTCATATCGATGGCCCTTGTACCATTATAACTACTAGCCATGTCCAATAGCCTACAGATATCCATTTTACAAGTAATAGGTGTCCATAACCCATAACCATGGTTCTTGAACCATTATAACCACTAGATGTCCATAACTGATATTGATGGCCCATGAACCATTTTAACTAGTAACCTTGACCAGTACCCTATAGATATACATTTTACAAGTAATAGGTGTCCATAACCCATAACCAAGGCCATTGAACCATTATAACCACTACATGTCCATAACTCATATCGATGGCCCTTGAAACATTATAACTACTAGCCATGACCAATAGCCTACAGATATCCATTTGAAAAGTAATAGGTGTCCATAACCCATAACCATGGTTCTTGAACCATTATAACCACTAGATGTCCATAACTGATACTGATGGCCCATGAACCATTACAACTAATAACCATGACCAGTAGCCTATAGATATCCATTTTACAAGTAATAGGTGTCCATAACCCATAACCAAGGCCAGTGAACCATTATAACCACTACATGTCCATAACTCATATCGATGGCCCTTGAACCATTATAACTACTAGCCATGACCAATAGCCTATAGATATCCATTTTACAAGTAATAGGTGTCCATAACCCATAACCATGGTCCTTGAATCATTATAACCACTAGATGTCCATAACTGATACTGATGGCCCTTGAACCATTATAACTACTAGCCATGTCCAATAGCCTACAGATATCCATTTTACAAGTAATAGGTGTCCATAACCCATAACCATGGTCCTTGAATCATTATAACCACTAGATGTCCATAACTGATACTGATGGCCCTTGAACCATTATAACTACTAGCCATGTCCAATAGCCTACAGATATACATTTTACAAGTAATAGGTGTCTATAACCCATAACCATGGTTCTTGAGCCATTATAACCACTTGATGTCCATAACTGATACTGATGGCCCATGAACCATTATAACTAGTAACCATGACCAGTAGCCTACAGATATCCATTTTACAAGTAATAGATGTCCATAACCCATAACCAAGGCCAGTGAACCATTATAACCACTACATGTCCATAACTCATATCGATGGCCCTTGTACCATTATAACTACTAGCCATGTCCAATAGCCTACAGATATCCATTTTACAAGTAATAGGTGTCCATAACCCATAACCATGGTTCTTGAACCATTATAACCACTAGATGTCCATAACTGATATTGATGGCCCATGAACCATTTTAACTAGTAACCTTGACCAGTACCCTATAGATATACATTTTACAAGTAATAGGTGTCCATAACCCATAACCAAGGCCATTGAACCATTATAACCACTACATGTCCATAACTCATATCGATGGCCCTTGAAACATTATAACTACTAGCCATGACCAATAGCCTATAGATATCCATTTGAAAAGTAATAGGTGTCCATTACGCATAACAATCGTCCCTGAACCATTATAACCACTAGATTTCCATAACTGATACCGACGGCCCTTGAACCGTTATAACTACTAACCATGCCCAATAGCCTATAGATATCCATTTTACAAGTAATAGGTGTCCATTACCCATAACAATCGTCCCTGAACCATTATAACCACTACATGTCCATAACTCATATCGATGGCCCTTGTACCATTATAACTACTAGCCATGACGAATAGCCTATAGATATCCATTTTACAAGTAATAGGTATCCATAACCCATAACCAAGGCCATTGAACCATTATAACCACTACATGTCCATAACTCATATCGATGGCCCTTGGACCATTATAACTACTAGCCATGACCAATAGCCTATAGATAACCATTTTACAAGTAATAGGTGTCCGTTACCCATAAAAATCGTCGTCGAACCATTATAACCACTAGATGTCCATACTGACACTGATGGCCCTTGAACCATTATAACTACTAGCATTGACCAATAGCCTATAGATATCCATTTTACAAGTAATAGGTGTCCATAACCCATAACCATGTTCCTTGAATCATTATAACCACTAGATGTCCATGACTGATACTGATGGCCCTTGAACCATTATAACTACTAGCCATATCCAATAGCCTACAGATATACATTTTACAAGTAATAGGGTCCATAACCCATAACCATGGTTCTTGAACCATTATAACCACTAGATGTCCATAACTGATACTGATGGCCCATGAACCATTACAACTAGTAACCATGACCACTAGCCTATAGATATCCATTTTACAAGTAATAGGTGTCCATAACCCATAACCAAGGCCAGTGAACCATTATAACACTATATTTCCATAACTCATATCGATGGCCCTTGAACCATTATAACTACTAGCCATGCCAATAGCCTATAGATATCCATTTTACAAGTAATAGGTGTCCATAACCCATAACCATGGTCCTTGAATCATTATAACCACTAGATGTCCATAACTGATACTGATGGCCCTTGAACCATTATAACTACTAGCCATGTCCAATAGCCTACAGATATACATTTTACAAGTAATAGGTGTCCATAACCCATAACCATGGTTCTTGAACCATTATAACCACTAGATGTCCATAACTGATACCGATGGCCCATGAACCATTACAACTAATAACCATGACCAGTAGCCTATAGATATCCATTTTACAAGTAATAGGTGTCCATAACCCATAACCAAGGCCAGTGAACCATTATAACCACTACATGTCCATAACTCATATCGATGGCCCTTGAACCATTATAACTACTAGCCATGACCAATAGCCTATAGATATCCATTTTACAAGTAATAGGTGTCCATAACCCATAACCATGGTCCTTGAATCATTATAACCACTAGATGTCCATAACTGATACTGATGGCCCTTGAACCATTATAACTACTAGCCATGTCCAATAGCCTACAGATATCCATTTTACAAGTAATAGGTGTCCATAACCCATAACCATGGTCCTTGAATCATTATAACCACTAGATGTCCATAACTGATACTGATGGCCCTTGAACCATTATAACTACTAGCCATGTCCAATAGCCTACATATATACATTTTACAAGTAATAGGTGTCTATAACCCATAACCATGGTTCTTGAGCCATTATAACCACTTGATGTCCATAACTGATACTGATGGCCCATGAACCATTATAACTAGTAACCATGACCAGTAGCCTACAGATATCCATTTTACAAGTAATAGATGTCCATAACCCATAACCAAGGCCAGTGAACCATTATAACCACTACATGTCCATAACTCATATCGATGGCCCTTGTACCATTATAACTACTAGCCATGTCCAATAGCCTACAGATATCCATTTTACAAGTAATAGGTGTCCATAACCCATAACCATGGTTCTTGAACCATTATAACCACTAGATGTCCATAACTGATATTGATGGCCCATGAACCATTTTAACTAGTAACCTTGACCAGTACCCTATAGATATACATTTTACAAGTAATAGGTGTCCATAACCCATAACCAAGGCCATTGAACCATTATAACCACTACATGTCCATAACTCATATCGATGGCCCTTGAAACATTATAACTACTAGCCATGACCAATAGCCTATAGATATCCATTTGAAAAGTAATAGGTGTCCATTACGCATAACAATCGTCCCTGAACCATTATAACCACTAGATTTCCATAACTGATACCGACGGCCCTTGAACCGTTATAACTACTAACCATGCCCAATAGCCTATAGATATCCATTTTACAAGTAATAGGTGTCCATTACCCATAACAATCGTCCCTGAACCATTATAACCACTACATGTCCATAACTCATATCGATGGCCCTTGAACCATTATAACTACTAGCCATGACCAATAGCCTATAGATATCCATTTTACAAGTAATAGGTATCCATAACCCATAACCAAGGCCATTGAACCATTATAACCACTACATGTCCATAACTCATATCGATGGCCCTTGGACCATTATAACTACTAGCCATGACCAATAGCCTATAGATAACCATTTTACAAGTAATAGGTGTCCGTTACCCATAAAAATCGTCGTCGAACCATTATAACCACTAGATGTCCATACTGACACTGATGGCCCTTGAACCATTATAACTACTAGCATTGACCAATAGCCTATAGATATCCATTTTACAAGTAATAGGTGTCCATAACCCATAACCATGTTCCTTGAATCATTATAACCACTAGATGTCCATGACTGATACTGATGGCCCTTGAACCATTATAACTACTAGCCATATCCAATAGCCTACAGATATACATTTTACAAGTAATAGGGTCCATAACCCATAACCATGGTTCTTGAACCATTATAACCACTAGATTTCCATAACTGATACTGATGGCCCATGAACCATTACAACTAGTAACCATGACCACTAGCCTATAGATATCCATTTTACATGTAATAGGTGTCCATAACCCATAACCAAGGCCAGTGAACCATTATAACACTATATTTCCATAACTCATATCGATGGCCCTTGAACCATTATAACTACTAGCCATGCCAATAGCCTATAGATATCCATTTTACAAGTAATAGGTGTCCATAACCCATAACCATGGTCCTTGAATCATTATAACCACTAGATGTCCATAACTGATACTGATGGCCCTTGGACCATTATAACTACTAGCCATGTCCAATAGCCTACAGATATACATTTTACAAGTAATAGGTGTCCATAACCCATAACCATGGTTCTTGAACCATTATAACCACTAGATATCCATAACTGATACTGATGGCCCATGAACCATTACAACTAATAACCATGACCAGTAGCCTACAGATATCCATTTTACAAGTAATAGATGTCCATAACCCATAACCAAGGCCAGTGAACCATTATAACCACTACATGTCCATAACTCATATCGATGGCCCTTGAACCATTATAACTACTAGCCATGTCCAATAGCCTACAGATATCCATTTTACAAGTAATAGGTGTCCATAACCCATAACCATGGTTCTTGAACCATTATAACCACTAGATGTCCATAACTGATATTGATGGCCCATGAACCATTTTAACTAGTAACCTTGACCAGTACCCTATAGATATACATTTTACAAGTAATGGGTGTCCATAACCCATAACCAAGGCCATTGAACCATTATAACCACTACATGTCCATAACTCATATCGATGGCCCTTGAACCATTATAACTACTAGCCATGACCAATAGCTTATAGATATCCATTTGAAAAGTAATAGGTGTCCATTACGCATAACAATCGTCCCTGAACCATTATAACCACTAGATTTCCATAACTGATACCGACGGCCCTTGAACCGTTATAACTACTAACCATGCCCAATAGCCTATAGATATCCATTTTACAAGTAATAGGTGTCCGTTACCCATAACAATCGTCCCTGAACCATTATAACCACTAGATGTCCATAACTGATACTGATTGCCCTTCAACCATTATAACTACTAGCCATGACCAATAGCCTCTAGATATCCAATTTACAAGTAATAGGTGTCCATAACCCATAACCATAGTTCTTGAACCATTATAACCACTAGATGTCCATAACTGATACTGATGGCCCTTGAACCATTATAACAACTAGCCATCACCTATAGCCTAAAGATATCCATTTTACAAGTAATAGGTGTCCTTAACCCATAACCAAGGCCAGTGAACCATTATAACCACTACATGTCCATAACTCATATCGATGGCCCTTGAACCATTATAACTACTAGCCATGACCAATAGCATATAGATATCCATTTTACAAGTAATAGGTGTCCATAACCCATAACCAAGGCCATTGAACCATTATAACCACTACATGTCCATAACTCATATCGATGGCCCTTGGACCATTATAACTACTAGCCATGACCAATAGCCTATAGATAACCATTTTACAAGTAATAGGAGTCCATTACCCATAACAATCATCGTCGAACCATTATAACCACTAGATGTCCATAACTGACACTGATGGCCCTTGAACCATTATAACTACTAGCCTTGACCAATAGCCTATAGATATCCATTTTACAAGTAATAGGTGTCCATAACCCATAAACATGTTCCTTGAATCATTATAACCACTAGATGTCCATGACTGATACTGATGGCCCTTGACCCATTATAACTACTAGCCATGTCCAATAGCCTACAGATATACATTTTACAAGTAATATGTGTCCATAACCCATAACCATGGTTCTTGAACCATTATAACCACTAGATGTCCATAACTGATACTGATGGCCCTTGAACCATTATAATTAGTAGCCATGACCAATAGCCTGTAGATATCGATTTTACAAGTAATAGGTGTCCTTAACCCATAACCAAGGCCAGTGAACCATTATAACCACTACATGTCCATAACTCATATCGATGGCCCTTGAACCATTATAACTACTAGCCATGACCAATAGCCTATAGATATCCATTTTACAAGTAATATGTGTCCATAACGCATAACCAAGGCCATTGCACCATTATAACCACTACATGTCCATAACTCATATCGATGGCCCTTGGACCATTATAACTACTAGCCATGACCAATAGCCTATAGATAACCATTTTACAAGTAATAGGTGTCCATTACCCATAACAATCGTCGTCGAACCATTATAACCACTAGATGTCC